>JAPKLW010000772.1:258903-297905 GCA_026898455.1 Plectranthus barbatus
TGCATGTATCTAAATATCACATCTAGGGTTAAGAATTATCAAAGTCGTCGAGACCTTGGTTCTTCAAAGAGTCAGAACAGAAGAACACGTCTCACCGCGATCCATTCAATGCGACACCACGCACTAGCATAAACTAATAACCAAGACTAGTTATCTCAAGTTTATACTACAACCTAAAACGATAGTTTATCCAGAACTATCTCAGTTGTGAATACGTTTTATATCTTATAAGGAACCCAACAATGCGATCTTCAGTGGGACGACGCACCCACCACATTGTCTACAATATAAGATAAGTGGATATACATGCAATCATGAGATTGCAACAATGTGATAACGTTTGTTTCAGTTATTTATATGAGATTAAGTACATGACAAAGCTCGCTTAAAAGTTCGCTTTACTGTATACTCCAACATAAATATTATTAGAAGTGAGTAGGTACGGTATTCCAAATTGTTGATGTATTATATATTACACCGAATTTTACTATATGAGGAAATTTATACTATAATTGTATTGTAACTATCCATATACTAAAGAAATTTTGATATATTACAAAATGAATTATCATTATCATAACATGATAATGATATACCGTAATGTACAAAAAAATTAATATATCTCACGGTATATTAAAATTGCATGATATACAGTAATAATGATATATTGTATCGAGCATTATTTATTTAAAAATTTATGCAATGTTAATACTTATATTACTTATGTTCAAATATCTATTATTCAATAAAATAACATAGGTATAATAATTCACATCATAATAGTCAAACTCTAATAAAATTAATACTTAAAAATAATAGAATAATCTATTTAAAAATATTGAAAATAAAATATAATTATTATTTTAAAAGTATTTCGATAATAAAAATATATTGGAGATTGAAGATGCAATTTTTAACATGTGTTGGTGTTAAAGTGGAAGCTATGTTTAACATCGTAGTTTTAGACTATGATACTTATGCAATGATACATATCTAGAACGAGGCTACAGTCATCTAAACATAAAAATGGGTGTTGGGGTGCGAAGAGAAGGCAGACGGCTAACATTATTCTTCAAGATACCATTGAAGCAAGGCGTTTCAGTTTTCATTTAGTCTTCTTGTGCTTTCAACTCGTGAAAATATTCAAGCTGAAGAAGGATCCTACCTCGGAAGAGTGAATCCAATGGTAGAGGGGTTTTGAGGGTTGAATTGTGTGTTCGTAAGTAAGCTTTTCATAGTTGTAGTCTCTACTTCTATGTAAATTCAAATTTCTTCGAGGGAGTGAACCGAGAAGGGACTAGGATATTTATTATTTTGATTTTGGTGCGTAATCTTCATTATTATGGTGAAATTTGTTTTCGGTCGTAAAGCTCGCGCGGGCTTAGAATCTCTAAACTCGTGAAAAATAATTCTTTGTGTCTGCATTTATTTTTTGCTACATGTTAAACTTTGAATGTGTTAAACTTTGTCTAACTCTAACATTCATTTTAACATTACTCTGTTAGTCAAGCATATTGAATTCTGCATTGTTGAACTCTTCAACACCACGATGTTAATAGTTAACTCGGACACTAAATTCTATCAATTGGTATCAGAGCCTACTTCTTGATGGACTAAGTTGTTTGTTCCTGAGTGCAATTTACTATTATGGATTTCTCAAGCCCTGTTTGTCGTCCACCCATTCTGGAGAGTGATGGAAATAATTACATTCTATGGAAGTCTCAAATGATGATGTACATCTAGTCTATTGATGAACGAGCTTGGGTTGTTATTTTGGATGGTTGGAAACCTCAAAAAACCACTGTTGATGACCAAGACTATGCTACAAAACCATTACAAAACATAAACCTGAAGGACAATGGAGTGTTGATGAACGACAAATCTCTAACTTCAACTCTATGGCGTTGAATGCTATTTTTGTTTCTATTGATGTTGCAAGAAGCCTGGTTGATACTCCAAGGAAAATGTGAAGGAACCGCTTGTGTTAGAAAGACCAAAATGAGATTGCTTACCACAAAATTTGAGAATCTCAGGATGTTGGAAGAAGAAATTATTTCCTCTTACTATGAGAAGATGGCATCCATGGCGAATGAAGTGCATGCTCTAGGTGAACCCATTAGCAATGAGAGACAAGTTAGCAAGATATTAACGTGGCTGCCAGAAAAGTTTAACATCATGGTGTCAGCGATTAGAGAAGCAAAAGATGTTGCAACCTTGGAGATTACTGAACTGGTAAGTATTCTAACTACTTTTGAGTTAAATTTGATGGAACAGAAGCGAGAATACAAGCCATAGACCATAGCCCTACATGCTGGAAAATATGGATTTGAGGCATCACCAAGTACACTAAAGACAAACATTCTAGAAGAGGAATTATATGAGGATCTATTTAATGAAGATAAGCCAAATCTTGTTTTACTAACCAAAAAGTTTAACAAGCTTGTTAGGTCTCTCAAGAAAGATAGAAGGAGTTCTGTATCGTCACCACCCTGAAACTTCTCAAACAGCTCTTCAAGTTCCACAAGGAGATGAAATGAGGATACATCAAGGAAATGTAAGAATTCTTTCACAGAAAAGTCTAACATCGACTCTGTAAAGTGCCATGGTTGTTCAAGTGTCGGATATTATGCTAATGAGTGTCCAACAATACTTAGACAGAGATATCTCAACTTTAACACAACTCTCAGTGAAGAGTCAGAGTCAGATGATAGAGTTGATAAGCTGGACCATGTAATGTTCCATGTGAATCTGAAAAACATATGGACACTAATGTAAAAATTCGAAATACTGAAGATGAAAAAAAGAATGAGGAAGCGACATTGTGTTAAACTCTAACACCCTTCAAAATGAGAACCCTACAAACATGTACATGAATACTGATGTTAAACATTCTGTTGTTGAACAATCTTCTTATGTCAGGAATCAGGAATGGTAGACTTACTAGACCACACCTAAATAGATGGAGAAGATAAATCACTACTTCAACATAGTTGATAAACGGTGTTTTGAACAAAATGATGAGATCTTAAAGCTAAAAGAAGAGAATTCATCTCTAAGGCAACAAATCTCTCGACTTGAGGCACTACTAACTCGTAGGAATCAAGAAATAAGTGTGTTAAAGTGTAAGGTATGTGATGCTGACACTGTGTTTGAAAATATCAACAAAGGTAAAAGCAAACTTGATGAGATATTGTCTATTAAACCTTCTGATGGTAGTGGATTGGGTAATGAAAAGTTAAATTTTGTTTATCCTGATATGTTAAAGTCTGAGAAAAACATTATAAAACTTTTTAGAGCAAAATCTAACATCACTGAGCAACGTGTCAAAGATAAATCAATGGTGTTTGTGTGTCATTACTGCAATAGACTGTAACACATAAAACCTTTTTGTAGATTTAGAATTGCTGATGAGAAAAGGAAAATTAATCAAAAAGATCATAAAGAGGATAAAATATGTCTCGCTATCTATACTTCTCTAAAGTCTAGCATTGCAGGCGAGCGGTATTTTGATAGTGGATGCTCCAGGCACATAACAGGTGACAAGACTTGCCTATATGATTTTAAAGAAGTAAGTGGAGGAACAATTACTTATGGTGGTAATGCTAAACGGAAGATCATTGGTAAAGGAATTTTGAATGTTCCAGATTTTCCTAAACTCAAACATGTGCTATATGTTGAAAGTCTGACAGCTAACTTAATTCGCATAAGTAAACTGTGTGATGATGGACATATAGTTAAGATTGACAAAGACACATGCGAGATGTATGATGATAATAACAATTGTGATATGTTTGGTAGTAGATCAACCGATAACTGTTATCAAGCTGATCAAGATGGAAAATGTTTTTACAAAACCTGATGAAGTTGAAATATGGCACCAGAAGATGGGGCATGCACATGTTCGAAGTATTTAGAAACTCCTCAAGTATGATGTCGTGAATGGAGTTCCACAACTAAAGTTCAACACCGACAAGGTTTGTGATTTATGTTTGAAAGGTAAAAAAACTCGTACTTCTCATCCCATATTGAGTATGACTAACACTAATGCTTGTTTTGAATTACTGTAGATGGACTAGATGGGTCTTTTAAAAGTAGAAAGTATTGGAGGAAAAATGTATGTATAGGTTTGTGCCGATAATTTTTCTAGATTTACTTGGGTAGAATTCTTAAGGGAAAAGTCTGACAACTTTGAATTTTTCAAAAAATATATAGGCAACTCAGAAAACTTTATCATGCAAATGTTATACGTATTAGAACTGTTCATGGAAGAGAATTTGAAAATGTTGAGTTTTCTAAATTTTGTAAAAGAAAAGGTATTACTCATGAATTCTCAGCTCCTAAAACTCCCCAACAAAATGGTGTTGCTGAAAGGAAAAATTGCACACTCCAAGAAATGGTAAGAGTCATGTTACACTCTAAGCATCTTTCTAATAAATTATGGGCTGAAGCAGTCAACACTGCTTGTCATTTAATCAATAGAGTGTATCTTAGACCCGGAACCAAGATGACTCCCTATGAGATACTAAAAGGTAAGAAACCTAATCTGAAATACTTGCATCTTTTTGGTTGCATCTGTTATGCTTTGAATGATAGAGATTATCTAACCAAACTTGATTCCAGGTGTAACAAGGCACTTTTTCTTGGATATTCCAGTAATAGTCAAGCATATCGCGTGTTTAACTTACATACTAAAACTATCAAAGAATCTATCAATGTTGTTTTTGATGATGCATGTACTTTACTCGATAAACAAGACTTAGAAGATACATCTCATCTCATTGAGAAGTACGTGGAATCAGTAACTCAGACGAGTACAGATGTTAGAGAAACAAAACGTCCAAAATCTCCAGACTCTAACTCTGAGAAAGAGGATGACGATGTTAGACATGGTTCAGACTCAAACAAGGAGGAAATCTCTGACACCCTGGTGTCAAACTCAGAAAAAAGAAAACCACATTTTCACATCAAAAAGAATCACCCAACGTCTCAGGTCATTGGAAGTAATGTGGATAAAACTCTCTTTGTTAAACATACTGGTAAGAACTTTATAGTTGCTCAAATTTATATTGATGACATTGTGTTTGGGGAGACTTATGTTAGACTTGTAGATGACTTTGTCACCAGAATGTCTGACACATTTGAAATGAGTATGGTAGGAGAGTTAAACTATTTTCTACGACTCCAAATTAAACAATCTCATGAAGGTGTCTTTATTTCTCAAAGTAAATATGCATGTATTCTTGTAAAAAGATTTAGGTTAGAGTCTGCAAAACACATGAAAACACCAATGGGTTCCAGGCCAGATATACTTTTTAGTGTTGGTGTTAGTGCTAGATTCCAGTTTGACCCCAAAGAATCTAATATGAAAGTTGTTAAAAGAATTATTCGATATATATCTGGAACTTCAAACATAGGATTGTGGTATGAAAAATATATTGGTACTAACATTAAAGGTTACAGTGACGTTGATTGGGCAGGTGATGTTGATGATAGAAAAAGTACAAGTGGTGGAATCAGTAACTCAGACGAGTACAAATGTTAGGGAAACAAAAAGTCCAACATCTTCAGACTCTAACACTGAGAAAGAGGATGGCGATGTTAGACATGGTTCAAACTCAGACAAGGAGGAAATCTCTGACACCCTGGTGTCATACTCAGAAAAAAAAAAACCACCTTTTCACATCAAAAGGAATCACCCTCCATCTCAGGTCATTGGAAGTCTCTCTGCAGGATTACAAACGCGCAAGAAAGCCCCTGTCAATTACAAAGAGCTGGTAAAAATGGTTTTTATGACATCCAAATCTCTGACACCCTGGTGTCAAACTCAGAAAAAAGGAAACCACCTTTTCACATCAAAAGGAGTCACCCTCCATCTTAGGTCATTGGAAGTGTCTCTACAGGAGTACAAACGTGCAAGAAAGCGCCCGTCAATTACAAAGAGATGGTAAAAATGGTTTGTATGACTTCCAAATTCAACATCTTCCATTCTAGTTGTTATCTGTCTGAAATTAAACCTAAGAATTTTTCTAAAGCTTTAAAAGATGAGAATTAGATTTTATCTATGTAGGAAGAGTTAAATCAATTCATTTCTAATGATGTATGGACTTTAGTTCCTAGGTCTAAAGACAAAAACATAATTGGAACTAAGTGGATCTTAAAAAATAAAACTTATGAGAAAGGGAATATTGTTAGAAATAACTCTAGGTTAGTTGCTCAAGGGTATAATTAAGTAGAAGGTATTGATTTCGATGAAACATTCGCTTTTGTTGCAAGGTTAAAGTTAATACGGATTTTAATTGTTATTGCTTGTGATTCTAACATCTCTTTGTATCAGATGGATGTAAAAAGTGCTTTTTTGTATTTTAAATGAGGAAGCTTATGTTGAACAACCGAAAGGCTTTGAGGATCCATCAAAACCCGATCATGTGTACAAATTGAAGAAGGTGTTGTACGCACTCAAACAAGCACCTCGAGCATGGTATACAAGGCTAACTGAATTTCTACTTGATCTAAAGTTCAGCAGAGGTAATGTGGATAAAACTCTCTTTGTTAAAGATAATGGTAAGAACTTTATAGTTGCTCAAATTTATATTGATGACATTGTGTTTGGGGCGACAAATGTTAAACTTGTAGATGACTTTGTCACCAGAATGTTTGACACATTTGAAATGAGTATGATAGGAGAGTTAAAATATTTTCTAGGACTCTAAATTAAACAATCTCATGAAGGTGTCTTTATTTCTCAAAGTAAATATGCATGTATTCTTGTAAAAAGATTTGGGTTAGAGTCTACAAAACACATGAAAACACCAATGGGTGTTGGTCCCGAAATATCAGAGTCGTCGTGTTGATAACTTAACACGAAATGCAGCGGAATAGTTTTATATCTCTTGCACTTATCATTGTTTTTCAAAAGTTAGCTAGCTCAAGTTATGTCTTAAGTTTGTGTTCAGATATACTCTAGCAACTCTGTTGCTAGGTTTCAAAACAATCTTGGAACAGTAATATAATAAAACAGTAAATGACACCAAATTTTATAGTGGTTCGATCCAAATGATCTACGTCCACTCCTTAGCCGAAACGCTAAGAATTCCACTAGAAAAGTATACAGATTACAAAGATTCGCCTTTCCAGTTAAGTAGGCAGTGAGCTTTCGGCCTGGCTACTTGACAGCTATCCTCCGTTGATCTGAACTTCTCCGATAAGGTTTGGCTGGGTCAAGGGCACACCTTCGAAACTCTTGCCTTGCCTGTGGTGAAAGTTTTAGAGTCACTTCCTGACTTTTCTTGAATGCGGCTAAACGCCTGTCTTAGTCTTTGACCTTTTTAGGTGTTCGACTGTTGGATTCTTTCTAAAAAGAAAGGAATCCCAATGATTGAACTATTCTTGATTGCGATCAAGAATAACTTCAATGGAGTGTCAGTATATCAAATGAGCGACACTTCTGGTTGTTGGGAGCTTTTAAATGTGCTTTCTCGCGGCTCTCAACTGACTACTTTTTGTTTGTTCACTTTGTCGAAGGAATCTCTTGCTTGAGTGTTCGTGAGTGTTTAAAGTGAAAAAAAGCAACTCTTAATCTCATTCTTGAACCTATCTTTTATAGGTGGAGATTCAAACTTTGAATCTCCTTACCCGTTAGACTCAACGGCTCCTTGATCCGAAAGAGCTTTGTCTGTGACATTCACTTTTGTTTTTTGACTTGTACTTTCCTAGCCACTTCGGGAAAGTCTTATCCTTTTGCGTGAGCTTTTTGTTAGAGTCGCAGTCCAGCTTCAAATTTGATTCTTTTTCTTTGGTAAGCTAGAATCTGCTAAAAGTATATTCCTTGTGATCATTTGACTTCTGTTGTTTGCGATTCTTTATTCATTCCTGAAAGGTTCGAATGCTAACTCCTTAGCATTCTGTCTAGCGAGCGTTCAGTCATTTGCTAGTGATCCTTTGTTGGCTTGCTTCTCTAGCAGTTTGTAAGTTGAATGCTGATATCATCTGCTTTGTATCTGCTAGGGATTCTTCTCAGCACACTAGTCTATTACAACTCAATGTACAACTTATACAGGACTTTACAAAGTGTGCTAGACTCTCTAGATTTCGGCAAATGATCGACCAGCTAAATAAGGTTTGATCCAACTAAACCTTTTACAAACAAGTCCTAAGGGAGATTTTAGGGATAATTTCCCAACAATTTCCTCCTTTGGTGCGATCAAAGCTTACTATCATTTGCTGACCATAAGTGGAAGAATGTCTGTGTTTTACAAGTCTATGCTATTCTATCAATCTGACACAGAGTTTTTCCAACTAGGTTCAAGCAACAGAAATGTTGAAGTCAAATTCCCCCTCAACAGGTGCTGGGGAATATTTATCGATTAAATATAAGTAAATGTTTGCATAAAAGTAATATGCTAGAAATTCTAGCATCCATCAAGTCAGCAAGCATTCATCAATCAAAATGTTATTCTTCATGTCCACATGCAAGTTTGTTGACTACACCAGGGGTGTAAACCAACTAGAACACACCAATAAAAATCAGAGGTGGACAAAGAGAATTTGTCTAAGTCTGATCCAATTTTTTATATGATATTGCAAGTTTAAATACAAATTGGATTCAGGCAGTAAAAAAAATTGGACCTTGTCGTTCATGAGCCGGGTGCTGGTTTGTCCTTTTCACTGTCCGCTGAATTCGATGAGTTACTCTTCTGGATATCAGCAAATTTCTCCATGGTGAACTTCATGAAGTTCTCAAGAAGATTTGCTCCTGTTTCTCTTTCAGCAGCCTCACGCTCCAGTTCTTTAGCCAGCTTCTCCTGCTCTATTGCAATCTTTTGTAGTTGAAGTTCATGTTTCTTTCTTTGTAGTTCTAATTTAGCTTCTAGTTCTTTTCTTCTTGACTCCTCCTTCACTTCTTCTTCTTTTCTCCTTAATTTCTCTGTCCTTGCGGCTAACTCCTCATCTGTTTTTCTCTTTCTTTCCTGGTCAGCTTTTCTCCTTTCTTCCCCCTCTTTGATTGCAACCAAAAAGTTTGTACCATAGGCCACCACAGTGTTAGTTAAGGTCGTCCTGGTTTCTGCTAGATCCTTTTGAACAACTTCCAGACCTGTTTTATTCTCAGAAATAGCCAACTTGTTGTCAGCGACCTCTGATTCTATATGAGATACATCTCCCCGTATCTCATCAACTTCTCTTCTCAAATGAGTGGTAGCTGCTTCTACTCTTCCATCAATGGTTGTTTGCAAATAAGAGTTAAAGGCTTCAGCTATTTCGAAGTCAATGGAAAGGGTATCTGCAGTGAGGTTATGGGAATGGCATTGAAGGAAGTAGTCGTGACGAGTTCTTGACTCGTTGTTATAGATGATTGTTGTGCGTGACTAGTACTCGCAGCTACATATGCCTGATAGCATAATTCCTCATGCATTATCCGATTAGCAGCATCCAGAATTTGTGCGGTCTCTTGGACAATCCGAGCTTCAACTTTCTGAGCTTCCTTCACTATGTCCTGAATATCAATGTTCAGGAACTTAGCCAACTGCATATCGCGGTAATCAAATTCCAAAGCAGCACGCTCAGTGGCCTGTGCCGCTACTCGAGCTTTGAGTTTCTATGCCTGTTGAATTTTATACTCCATCTGTCATTTCCTGTAAGCGACAGTAGCTCTTGCTTGATGCTTAGACAGTTCAACCCTGGCATCAGAGTATCCATCGGGTACGAAGGTGGATTTAGGTAGCCCCGTAGTCTTTGAGAGAAAATGGTGTTCTCGGATGGCTTGAAGTCTGCACATCACCTGTTTATCTGACAACTGTTTCATTCCAGGAACTTGATCAATCCAATCAAAGCCCCAGCGTTCCTCACGTCTCCAGAAGTTTAATCCCTTAGCAGCAAAAATCAGTGTTTTCTCTTCAAAACAGAGTTCATGCATAATATAATCACACTTCTTCCATCGTCGGAATTCTTCTGCTAACAAGCGTCCTTCCGATGTTGATTCATCCAATTCTGTATGGAATAAATCAGCAATGGCTCTTTCTGTTTCGGATTGCACGAACAATTTGATCTCTTCAGCCATAGGGGTGAGATCTGAGTTGGACCTTTCTTCAGGGTAGACCGTTGCACACCATTGATCGATTCTTCGTAGATGATAACGTGGTCCAGGCAGCCCATTGAGAGGCACTCGGAGAGGAGTGTCTGATCCAGATGGTACCTTCCTCAGGCATTTGGCATTAAAAATCTCCTCAGATTCTCCATCAGATTCAGAAATGCAAGATGATTCAAGATCAGAGAGCAGAGAATCGTTCTCTTCGACAGGCGAATGTGAATCATGAAGAAGTGAATCGACCTGTTCTTCAGTATCTCTTCCTCTACTCGATTCTACATCAGTGAAGGCTCCAGACCGCAGTAATTGTGAGAGTGCTTTATCTGATAGTCCTTCTTCTGCCAGGTTTATCTGCGATTCAGAGGAGGTATTGAGAATGGTTTCCTCTTCTGAAGCAGCTTTCCCTTTTCCTCGCTTTTTGGCCTCGTCTGCTAGGCGTTGCAGTTCATCAGTAGGAGCTTCATTCATCATGGTGATATCTGCTGGAATGTCTGCCGTTTCCTCGTCCTCTGCTCGAGTTGGATTTCCTTCAGCAACATTCGCCACTGCTGGTGATTGTTCCGCGTTCACTGCTGAGATTACATCCGTTGTTTTAGATTCCTCGGTTCTGCTAGCTACGACTTCTTCATGGGCGTTGTCTGCGTTGTTAGCCTCTTCATTTGTCAAGGCTCCTTATGAGGGCATACCATCTCCTATGGTGCTTTCCCTTTACTTGATAGGTTGTGCTTCCAATTGGGCCTGCTTAGCAGCGCGCTTCTGGGCCGTCAATTCTTCAGCAGTGGATTTGACTCGTTCAAAGTTTCTGTCTCTGCCTTCGAATGTTAGGTTACTGATGAATTTTTGGTAATCTCTTTTCTCGAGTTCCTTTAGAGTAGCTAAGCGCTTTCTCTTTGCTTTCCTTGTTTCCGGACTGTGCTCTTCTACAATTCTGAGAGACTTAGGGATGTAATCTGGATCAGCGGTGTCCTCAGTAAAATCCATTTGGGAAAGTGTTTGTTGGCGAGAGGCATGTACAGAATCCTGTCTTTCATGATCTGGGCCACTCGTCTCCGTTCCGCCGAATGAGTGGACAGCTTCTTCTGTCTGGCCAATAGTCACCAATGCGCAGTAAGGAATGGACTCATCAATGTCCTCTTTCTTCTCAATTCCAGTGAACTCGGGTGCATGTCGAACATTCAGGGGTGAGCAAGTGGTGGCGGGATAGATGAATATGGGTTGTTGAAATTGAGTTGTGTCTAGGTTTTCTGAAGGTGAAGATTCGGGATGTAGAGATTGATTTGGGATTGGTAGGGATTTGAAATCTAATTATTGTGTAGAGGATTTCGGAGTACGAGAAGAAATTGACGACGAGGATTGAATGCACTTTAATTTCAATCGATGGTTGGGGTTGAGAGTTAGATCGTGTGAGTATGCACGTCGTCAAAAACGTGAGTGCTGGTTATGTGGCACAGCCCTATTCGTCGCCGCACCCCACGATCCTTGTTGACTGTATTCAGCAGTCAAGACTTGGCATCAAAAATTCAAAATCAAACGTTCCATGACTGCGGAAAATTTAGCAGAAGTGAGTTGGAGTGTGTATAACACTAATGTGCGATCGATTCACTTAGCATCTTCCAACGTTCCTGTGCTAGCTAAATTTCAAAGCACTTTGCTAGACGGATAAGGTAGAGGATCCAACGGTTGTGACTTTCTCTACCAGCCATGATTAAGATCAACGATCTCAAATGCGCACGTCTTGTCGTTTCCTTCCATCTTCTATGAGAAGCACTCGAGTGTGTATACGTGGCGATCTCCGAAATAGTTTAGCTTCCTAGGCATATTAATTGTTTTCAAAACATGCAGATTTTCTTATATCAAATCTGGCTAAAACTTCTCTCCTTCCAAATATGACGTGGCATAAGTAGCTGTAATTCAGCAGACATGAATAAAGAAGTATGACTTCATAATATCATAGACGAGATCAGAATAATAATGAAAATCATCTCGAGCCATATGCTGATCTGAACATCAACCGTCACTGCTGAAGTGATTTGACTCCCCATGCATTCGTATCGTTTCATTATCTGGCGACGATTCATTTTCTAATACGAAATCATAAATTGTGAGAGGTGTTTCCCTTTTATAAAAAAAGGGTCACTTGTGTTTATCTTCAACGTCACCATCCTTCTTCGAACAAAAACTTTTCCCTTCAAAGTTTTCCATGGAATCCCTGAGCGAAATACTTGACGTCACTGGGAACCAAATCCTCAATGAAGTTGCCCTCCGTGCAAGCTATCACGACAAGCCTTCTGACGCTGATTTGGCGATATCAAAGATTACCAATACTGGTTTGATGCAGTTTGTGACCACCACTCCCCTTCATTATCACGAGGACCTCCTCCAAGCATTCATCAAGGATTGCATGGCGGAGAAGGATGCCATCTACGGTTCCTTCCGTGGGAAGATTGTGCGATGGTCACCGAAGTCTTTTGCGAAGGACTTTGGGCTTCCAAGGGGTCGTTCTCCTGTCCTTACTTATAAGGACTCGGCAGTGGCTCCGGAGTGGGTGGCATGGAGAAGGTGGCGAGTGTCTCCAATGTGCAACTTCTCTCTATCTCCGGCAGCTATGGATCTTCAGGCTTCTTACCGCGATCTCTTTCATGTGGCCAACCACATGATATTGGGCGAAGATCCTCATGACGTCTTCCTGTCTAAGGAGGCTTGGCAAGTCATGCTTGCCATGGACGATGAGGAAAATGAACTCGACTGGGCTGACTTCATTTTCCAATCTGTGAGAGATTGCGTTCAAATCTACCCTTCCATTCCTCTGTTGAACGAAATGCAGCTTAGTTGGCTACTGGAACAACAATTCCCGGAGCTAGAAGAAGGATCATCCACTCTCCGTAGCACAAATTTCTACCCCCTTTCATCTATTGCAAATTAATATATATTTCTGTATTTGGCTGTATTTTCCTTTTGAATGTAAGTATTTTCAATGAAATCAGACAGCCTTTTGTTCCTGAATCTTTCCTCATATGTATCAAATTGGACAATCATTCTGCTGAATTTAAGCAAAGATAAACATTCTGCTGAATCAACTTCTGCTAAGGTCCTAGCAAATCGATGATTGGTAGCAAAGATATATGTTCTGCTAAAAACGTAGCAGATACCACTTTAGCATAGTACTCGTCCTCTAGCAGAAATATTAAGTCTAGCAGAGTATCCATCCTCTAGCCGAGACTTTATTCATTAGCAGAGATCTCACTCACTAGCAGAGATATTAAGTCTAGCAGAGTATCCACATAGAAAGAATGAGAGCTAGGACTCATTCATCCACAACTTCATCTAATTCCATCCATCCAAGCTTCAAACATAATTCTTTAAATCTGGCTTCTGGAAGTGGTTTTGTGAATATATCAGCTATCTGATCTTCGGTGCATATGTAACGAACATCGATATCTTTCTTCTCCTGATGATCTCGTATGAAGTGATGACGAATATCGATATGCTTGGTCCGAGAGTGATGAACAGGATTCTTTGTGATACACATAGCACTATTGTTGTCGCAGTAGATAGGGACATATTCGGGAGGGATCCCGTAATCTTGCAATTGTTGTCTTATCCAGAGAATTTGCGAACAACAGCTAACAGCAGCCACATACTCTGCTTCAGTGGTGGATGTAGCAACAGAGTGTTACTTTTTGCTGAACCAGCTAATGAGCTTGTGTCCCAGAAATTAACACGTGCCACTCGTGCTTTTCCTGTCGATCTTGCATCCTCCAAAATCAGAGTCCGAGTATCCACTCAGAGCAAGACTATCTTCTCTAGGATACCAAATTTCGAGACCTTCTGTGCACTTCAAATAGCGAACAATCCGCTTAGCAGTGTCTATATGTGTCTTCTTAGGATTGGCTTGATATCTTGCACACAACCCGACGGCATAGGATATATCAGGTCTGCTGGCGGTGAGATATAAGAGTGAACCTATAATTCCTCTGTAAAGAGTAGGATTCACATCACCTTCTTCTCTTTCAAGTGCGGCAATACATGTCGTACTTATTGGAATCTGTAAACTCTTTGTCTTCTCGGGGCAGTATTTCGCAATCAAATCGTGAATATACTTCTTCTAATGAATGAAAATCCCTTCTCTGGATTGTTGAACTTGTAATCCGAGAAAGTAGGACATCTTTCCCACCATACTCATCTGGAAGTTGCTGGTCATGAGCTTTGAAAACTTGTCACATAACTCTTGATTTCTAGAACCAAAAATGATGTCATCTACGTATATTTGCACCAGCAAAATATCTCCCTGGTCTTCAATGCGAAAGAGGGTTTGATCAATTCTCCCTTTCTGAAAACCATTCTTCAACAAGAATTTTGAAAGAGTTCCATACCAAGCTCTCGGTGCTTGTTTCAATCCATAGAGAGCCTTCTTAAGTCTGTATACTTGATTGCCGTGTTCGAAACCTGGTGGTTGCTCGACATAGACTTCTTCCTGCAGCTCACCATTTAGAAAGGCACTTTTTACATCCATCTGCATTACGTCGAACTCATGATGTGCAGCGTATGCAAGGAATAAACGAATGGCCTCCAGCCTTGCTACCGGAGCAAATGTTTCGTCATAATCTATCCCTTTGCATTGCCTGTAGCCTTTAGCTACGTGTCTCGCCTTATTTCTGACAATCGTGCCAGACTCATCTTTCTTATTTTTGAATACCCATTTCATGCCAATAACACTTTGATGTTCGGGTCTGTCTACTAGCTCCCACACATTGTTTCGTGTGAATTCTGCTAGTTCTTCATGCATAGCGTTCACCCAATCCAGATCTAGTAGAGCGTCTTCGATCTTTTTGGGTTCTTCGCTGGAGATATAGCATGCTAACATAGCGTTGCCTTGTCTTGTCATCATAGGATTATTGATATTGCCTATGACATCTTCAGGAGGGTGGGCACGCAACCACGTTGGTCTGATAGTTCTGATCATATTTCCCTCCCTTGCGGGGCCATTATTTTGTACATTATTTTTCATAGTATCCTCCTGGTGTTCAGCATCTGGATTATCTTCCGCAGGAATAACTTCCACAGGATTTCCTGGAACAGGAACTTCTTCAGCAGTGACTTCGGCAACTGGAATCTCAGCAGCGCCTACAGCACTATCTTCCACAGGAGCTTCGTCAGCAGCCTCTTCAGCAGGTTGAATCTCAGTAGCGCCTCTGCCAAGATCTTCATGAGTTTCCGTCCCTTCCCCGAAGGGAATGTCCTTGGTAGTCTCTTCCTCTTCATCGTCAATCACTTCTAGAATAACTGATTTAGTTAAGATGTTTGTAGGTTTGGCCTCAGCATGATCATTAGCATCACTGGCCTGGTCAGCAATTTGATCCCCTGCTGTGTGCGTCTTGTTTGGATTGCAGTCATTCATAGACTTAGTCGGATCAATACTCATATTCTCGAACAAATTTAGAAGTGTTTGATCATTGACATCATTAATCTCATGATTGCTATCCTTTCTTCCTTTGTTTTCACTGCGCACTAAGGTAGACTCATCAAAAATAACATTGCATGTTATTTCCACAATGCCAGTAATCTTATTTAATACCCTATAACCTTTATGAGTAGGATGTCCATAACCAAGAAGTACACCCTCGTCAGACTTAGGTGAGAAGGTATTAAGTTTAGATTTACCGTTATTGTGAATATAACATGTAGAACCAAACGCACGTAGATGAGTTATGTAGGGCTTACGACTGTGGTACACTTCATAGGGAGTCTTGTTGAATCTTCTTGTGATAGCACTCCTATTCTGTGTGTAACAGGCCGTCATGACTGCCTCACCCCAGTATTTAGCAGGAAGTTTGGAATCTGCTAGCATTGAGCGAACGGCTTCCTTCATCGTCCGATTCCTCCTTTCTGCTAAACCATTATGCTGAGGAGTCCTTGCTATAGATTTTTCGTGTGATGTTCCAGCTTCAGCACAGAAATCCATCAGCACTCCATTACAGAATTCTTTTCCATTGTCAGATCGAATTCGCTTCACATTAACTTCTTTACTGTTTTGCTCCTTGAGAATCAGTTCTGGCAGAATAAGCTTCACTTCGTCCTTTGTCTTTAATAGACGTACCCATGTGTACCTGGAGAAATCATCAACCACCACTAGTGTATATAGACGTTAACTTACAGTGGGTGGTGTGACTGGACCAAAAAGATCCATATGAAGTAATTCCAGAATCCTTTGTGATGTCTCCTTTTCAGGATTTGTTTTGAAGGATGATTTGGTCTGCTTTCCCTATTGGCATGATTTGCATATTCCTTCTTTGCGGAAAGTCTCATTTGGTAGACCTATAACAAGCTTATTTTTGGCAAGATGGTTAATAGTTTTGAAATTTAAATGATTGAACCTCTTATGCCATAGCCATGTTGTTTCCTCCGTATTGAGAGCTAAAAAGCAGGAATGTTGTTGACCGCTTTGCCAATCAACAATATACAATCCACCCTTGCGGATGCCTCGTAGTTTTACTTCTCCTGAAATAGCATCAGCAATAGTACAAGCAGTATTCATAAAAGATACGATATACCCATTTTCACATAATTGACTTATGCTGAGTAGATTATGCTTCAGATTGGAGATGAGTGCTACGTTGATGATTCTTAATCTGTTCCTTTCAATGCATCCTCGTCCAATAACTTCTCCTTCACTGTTGTCTCCGAACTTGACTTTTGGACCGTTGAATAGTCTTCTTATGTCTGAAAATAATTCTTCGTTCCCAGTCATATGAGCAGAGCAACCGCTGTCCAGGACCCATTCATTGGATATGCACGTTCCCGTAGTTCTGGAGTCCGGTTCCTGCAAGTGAATCAAGTGGATTTAGGTACCTGTTTAGTGTCGGGTCCTGCAGGATTAGCGTGAAGCATAGTTCCTTTCGGAACCCACATCATAGTGATTTTTAAGACTTTTGTCTTGGTTTCACTATTTACCACTTTCTTGACCTTATGCTTAGAATTTTTAACATTTCTATTTCTAGGTGAATGAATGTACTTAGCCGTCCTTGCCCTTGGAAATGAATGTGGAATGGGCTCAGGCTTTGCATGGACATTTCTTCTATGCATTGTATTTTGCTGGTAGATAGGTCTCACAGCATTGTACTGTGCAGGCCTTCTCTGATGAAAATTAGGATGTACTATCCTTGCGTTGAAATCAGAACGCTCAGTACTCCTTGAGTTTTCTGAGTAAGGTTTAGTGTATGCTCTTGGATTCCTCTGCTGAGGTCTATCAAATACTTGCCTATCATTCATCCTTTGATTCTTCTGCTGAGGCTTAGAGTTGCGTCCAGTATTTATCCTTGGGATCCTCTGCTGAGGTCCATTGGATAAAGGCTTAGCAAACTCTATCCTCTGCTGAGATCCAGCAGATGAACTATTGGCTATCTTTGATATAGACCTCTGGTGAGCTCCAACGGGCACATTCTGCTGGAGTCTATTCTTTGGTTTAGCTATTGGCTTAGCAGACAAAGTTTCAGCAGAAACTACTCCTTTACCTTTTTTAGCAGAGCTAAGTCCAGCAGATACAAACAAAATCGGATTCTGTTTAAAAGAATTATAATTGGGTTTTGACATTATTTTTGATGATTCGCATCCAAGTCCAGACTTATCATAGTGACGTCTTTGACTACTTACAAGGGCATTGAGAGCAGCCCTGC
This sequence comes from Plectranthus barbatus, assembly GCA_026898455.1. Classification (NCBI taxonomy): domain Eukaryota; kingdom Viridiplantae; phylum Streptophyta; class Magnoliopsida; order Lamiales; family Lamiaceae; genus Plectranthus; species Plectranthus barbatus. The sequence continues at coordinate 276,658 of JAPKLW010000772.1, forward strand.
TGGATGCGTACATGCAAATACAGTCCTCTTTGGGTTTATTTTTTAATGCATGATTCTCTTTTTCTAAAGTTTGAAATTTTTCTGACAAATGAGAGAAATCTGCTTTTAATTTTGAGAGTTCTTCACTTTCTAACCTCAGTCTCTCGACTTCCTCGGTTAAATTTGTAATTTGAAGTTTTAGTGAGGCGTTTTCCCCAATAATTTCATTTTTGATCTCATACATTTTTGCAAATTCTATTGATAACTGTACTAAGTAGTCTTCTTCGGAATCGAAATGTGATTCCTCCGATTTGTCTATGATTTGATTGCTAGATGAATTTGTTGATAATAACTCTGTTTCCTCAGCAGCGAGAGCTGATTCATTGGTTTCCTAAGCATTGTTGTCCGCATCAGCAAACTGATCTTCAGTGATGTTTGCCATCAACACGAACAATGCTTCTTCGTTATCTTCTTCTTCTGAAGAACAGTAAAACTCTTCCTCATCAGCAATCTCCATCCTGGTCAGCAACGCCTTGGTTACGGCTTTACCAGTGCGTCTTTCAAATCATTGCTTCAGGCGATCTCGTTCTTCTTTGCTGACCTTCGGGCAATCATGCTTCAAGTGATTTGGAGAGCCACATTCAAAACAAGTTCTAATTTTTTGCTCTACTGAGCGGTTAGATGTTGATGACGAGATCTCTTTCGCCTCCTTTTCAGCTTTTGCTTCATTCAACATCCTCTGCATCTTCTTCATTTGATCTTCCAGTTCATTGATCTTTAGATCAATTGCTTGTGTACCTGTACTGGAAGTACCTTCTCTCGAGGGTGATGCTGGAGTAGGTCTTTCTGGTTTGTAGAAGGGCCTTTTTGTCTTGAATTTGTTGTAGTCCTTCTTAGCGAAGTACGCTAAGTCCTCAGTGTTGCCAACATAATTTGAAGCGGCTTGTGCTATAGCTGTTTCATTTTTCTTCGACTGTTGTATGATAAATTCGTGAGCTTTAAGTTGAGCAAATACCTCAGACGTAGTCATGCTGTTGAGATTTTTTTCACTCAAACTTGTTACTTTTGCGAACCAGTCATCTCTTGGATATAGTTTGGAAATGATTTTATTGTTTATCTCTCCATTGTCATACTTCTTTCCAAGACTCCTGAGTTCTCCAATTATTGTGTTGAAGCGTTCCTCCATGATTTGAATGGTTTCTCCTGCACACATAGAGAAGGATTCGTATTTATCTACAGCTACCTGTAGTTTGTTGAGTTTCATTTGATCCGTCTCCTGAGAAGACTCGCACACGTAGTCCCACATTTCCTTAGCAGTTTCAAAATCAAGCGCCTTTTCTTTCATCATCTTTGGAAGGGAATCAAGAATTAGTTTCTTTGCCATGTGCTCTAGTTGAGCTCTCTTTTTGTCTTCGCTTGTGTATTCATCAAATGATTTAGGAACCATTTCGGATCTTGGAGGTCTTGGTTCTCCTTCAGCGGCACCTTCAACACGCCCTTGTCCTATAAAGGTGTTAGCTTTCATAATCTGAATAGGACCTCTTACTAGTACATCCGCCATCTCAGGATGTATGCTCTGAAGTTGTATGAGAGTCATCTTCTTCCAGAATGAAAAGTTCTCTCTGTCATACTGTCCAAGGGAATGGTTCATCATTTTGTATGCTCCTTGAATGGTTTCCTGAGTTGAGTAGATAAAACAGGAATAAAAGTGCAAGGAAAATGATAGATCTGGTCACAGGTGACTCAGAAACGGAGAGTCTGGTATGACCTCCGCTCTGATACCACTTGCTGGTCCCGAAATATCAGAGTCGTCGTGTTGATAACTTAACACAAAATGCAGCGGAGTAGTTTTATATCTCTTGCACTTATCGTTGTTTTTCAAAAGTTAGCTAGCTCAAGTTATGTCTTAAGTTTGTGTTCAGATATACTCTAGCAACTCTGTTGCTAGGTTTCAAAACAATCTTGGAACAGTAATAAAATAAAACAGTAAATGACACCAAATTTTATAGTGGTTCGATCCAAATGATCTACGTCCACTCCTTAGCCGAAACGCTAAGAATTCCACTAGAAAAGTATACAGATTACAAGGATTCGCCTTTCCAGTTAAGTAGGCAGTGAGCTTTCGGCCTGGCTACTTGACAGCTATCCTCCGTTGATCTGAACTTCTCCGATAAGGTTTGACTGGGTCAAGGGCACACCTTCGAAACTCCTGCCTTGCCTGTGGTGAAAGTTTTAGAGTCACTTCCTGACTTTTCTTGAATGCGGCTAAACGCCCGTCTTAGTCTTTGACCTTTTCAGGTGTTCGACTGTTGGATTTTTTCTGAAAAGAAAGGAATCCCAATGATTGAACTATTCTTGATTGCGATCAAGAATAACTTCAATGGAGTGTCAGTATATCAAATGAGCGACACTTCTGGTTGTTGGGAGCTTTTAAATGTGCTTTCTCGCGGCTCTCAACTGACTACTTTTTGTTTGTTCATTTTGTCGAAGGAATCTCTTGCTTGAGTGTTCGTGAGTGTCTAAAAAGTGAGAAACAAAGCAGCTCTTAATCTCATTCTTGAACCTGTCTTTTATAGGTGGAGATTCAAACTTTGAATCTCCTTACCCGTTAGACTCAACGGCTCCTTGATCCGAAAGAGCTTTGTCTGTGACATTCACTTTTGTTTTTTGACTTGTACTTTCCTAGCCACTTCGGGAAAGTCTTATCCTTTTGCGTGAGCTTTTTGTCAGAGTCGCATTCCAGCTTCAAATTTGATTCTTTTGCTTTGGTAAGCTAGAATCTGCTAAAAGTATATTCCTTGTGATCCTTTGACTTCCGTTGTTTGCGATTCTTTATTCATTCCTGAAACGTCTGAATGCTAACTCCTTAGCATTCTGTCTATCGAGCGTTCAGTCATTTGCTAGTGATCCTTTGTTGGCTTGATTCTCTAGCAGTTTGTAAGTTGAATGCTGATATCATCTGCTTTGTGTCTGCTAGGGATTCTTCTCAGCACACTAGTCGATTACAACTCAATGTACAACTTATACAGGACTTTACAAAGTGTGCTAGACTCTCTAGATTTCGGCAAATGATCGACCAGCTAAATAAGGTTTGATCCAACAAAACCTTTTACAAACAAGTCCTAAGGGAGATTTTAGGGATAATTTCCCAACAATGGGTTCCAGTGTTAAACTTAGCAAGGATAGTAGTGGTGTTAGTGTTGAATCTACTGAATACCGTGGAATGATAGGTAGTTTGTTATACCTTATTGCTAGCAGGCCAGATATACTTTTTAGTGTTGGTGTTTGTGCTAGATTCTTGTCTGACCCCAAAGAATCTAATATGAAATTTGTTAAAAGAATTATTCGATATATATCTGAAACTTCAAACATAGGATTGTGGTATGAAAAAGATACTGGTACTAACATTACAGGTTACAGTGATGCTGATTGGGTAGGTGATGTTGATGATAGAAAAAGTACAAGTGGTGGTTGTTTTTTTATTGGAGCAAATCTTATATCTAGGACAAGTAAGAAACAAAATTGCATATCTCTTTCAACGGCTGAAGCCAAGTACATTGCTGCAGCAAGTTGGTGCACATAATTGGTATGGATTAAACAAATGCTTGAAGATTACGGTATGTTTTCTGAAACATTAACATTATTTTGTGACAATTCTAGTGCTATTGAGATTTCAAAAAATCCAGTCCAATATTTTAGAACTAAGCACATAGATATTTGACACTACTTTATTGGAGATTTAGTGGAAAAAGATCTTATCTCACTTAAACACATTCCTACTAAAGATCAAATTGCTTACATTCTTACAAAGAACATTGATTTTTAGAGATTCCCTTATCTTAGAAAATCTCTTGGTATTGTAATCCTCCTTAAATTCGTATGAGTAGAATGTTGATCATTATAAATATTATGTCGATCAACATTCAGTTGTTTTTCAGTTTTTGTTATGCATGTCTGATTCTTTATTATCGGTTGTATTATATCCTTTTTTAAGATCTGATAAAAAAAACCATGTTATAAAACTGTAGGCACAAGAGTGAGGCCTCAATGTTAACACATGGAGTATAAACTCATGTTATTAGCTGGTAGGCACAAGAATGAGGCCTTAATGTCAAAACATTGAGTATGTTTGTCATGTACGATCATTATTTCTCAAGTACTGTAGACAGGATGTTATTAGGAACACTGTCTATGTAGAACATGTTGAATAATGAGGTAATACATGCTGAATTTGTACTAGAGATAGGATGTTATTAGGAACAATATCTCTGTGGAACATGGCACGTGACATTGTTCTTTATCTGATCATTTAATTTATACGAATATATAACACTCTGATGTTAAAGATTGAAGGCTTACAGTTTCTGTTCGTTTCCTTATATTAAAAAAATTAAAAAAAATTAAAAAAACATTCTCTAATTTTGGGTTATTTGGTGTCGAAGTTTGTTCAGTGGTATAGGTGTGTTAAAGTTGGTGTTATACTTAGTTTTCCTTTTTCTTGATCAAGTGAACTTGGATATTGTGTGGGTTGAATTTCTTGGTGTTCGATAAAAACTTTTCATGAAATATTAAGCTTTTTTCATGATATCATTCAGGGGGGAAGGATTTAGTTTTTATGTTTGTGTGAAAAGTCTAATCTCTTTTATGGTGCAGTCTAATATCTCACTGTGCAGGTCGAATGAACAGGTTGAATAAAACTGAATTACAAGTGTTGTATTTGGAATGCTAACAGGAATGATTAGTTTAAGGGGGAGATTGAAGATGCAATGTTTAACACGTGTTGGTGTTAAAGTCGAAGTTATGTTTAAGATCGTAGTGTTAGACTATGCTGCTGAGTTAATCTTATCATTCCTTATTTTTTTCGTATTTATTTATTTTCATGAACTCAGTTCATTCTAGAATAGATATGTAATTTATAAAGATTTGGGAATGAATAGATTTGATTTATCTATAAATATATTCTAATAAATCTACTTCTTAGTATCTAGGGATATATGTTGAAGTTCGTAATTTTTAGTGATAGTTCCAAATATTTCACATATCTTCCTCTAGTATTTGCAGTTGAGATATTTAGCAAAGAAACATATCTAGCACACGAAGCTACACTCATCTAAACTAATAAAAGGGTGTTGGGGTGCGAAGAGAAGGCGAACGACTTACATTATTCTTCAAGATACCATTCAAGCAAGGCGTTACAGCTTTCATTCAGTCTTCTTGTGCTTTCAACTCACGAAGATATTCATGCCGAAGAAGGATCCTACCTCCGGAGAGTGAATCCAACGGTAGAGGAGTTTTGAGGGTTGAATCGTGTATTCGTAAGTACGCTTTTCATAGTTGTAGTCTATACTTCTATGTAAATTCAAGTTTCTTCGAGTGAGTGAACCGAGAATGAACTTGGATATTTATTATTTCGATTTTACCGTGTAAACTTCATTATCATAGTGAAATCTGTTTTTGGCCTTAAGGCTCTCGCGGGTTTAGAATCTCTAAACTTGTGAAAATAATTATTTGTGTCTGCGTTTATTTTCCGCAGCACGTTAAAGTTTAAATGTGTTAAACTTTGTCTAACTCTAACATTCTGTTTGACATTACTCTGTTAGTCAAGCATATTGAATTCTGCAGTGTTGAATTCTTCAACACCACGATATTAATAATTAACTCGGGCACTAAATTCTTTCATAGATAATAAAATATCGAAAGATATTAGGAATGAATCTTTGTTGAAATTAATATCAAGGAATCATAATACTCCTTCCGTCCCGCCAGATTAGTCTCATTTTTTATTTTAGTTTGTCCCGTCAAATGAAAAAAAATATTCTCACATCAATAAAATATTAATTCCACTACACTCACAAATATTATTTACTGTGTCGAAATCAAATGTGACTAATGTAATGAGACGAGTGGAGTACTATTTATATTTAAAAGACATAATAATAATAATTTTTTGTACGGTATATAGATAGTATACCAAAAAAAATAATCTTTTAACATAAATACATTTATTTAAATTCGGGTTTTCAAATATCCCCAAATTATCTTAAACCTATGACCTCACAGATAAGATACTTTCGTCATTGTACCCCAAGTAAGGGAACAATAGTATTTATATATTTTGCATGTTAAACAGAAGGTATATCTTAAATTTTTAGACTCTTATACCGTTACGTACCATAAACTTTTTGTATGAGACTGTACCATTAATAATGATATTTCAAGATTTTGATATTTCTTATACAATATGAACTATATATCTATTTCTTTTATATTTCCCCACTCCCTAAATATTATGCATAACTACATTGTGGACTCTATCTTTCGATATTGGGCCCAACTTTATAAATATCACCCCCAATGGGCTAAGTTTTAATCCATTCTTGTCAAAAACTACGGCGCCCACTCTATCTTTATACTTCTCTCTTTTTTGTTGGGGAAAATATTCAACCAAATTAATTAGGGAAGTTTTTGGGTTAGGCAGGCCTAAACGATTTAGGCGGGTTTTATTCATTAACCCAAGCTCAAACCCATATAACATACCCTAATTGAGATTAATAAACCCTATTTGGAATGGGTCAACCTATTTGGGTAGGATAAAACCCGCATAAACCGTTTAGGCCTGCCTAACGCAAGTTTTTGCCAATTAATTAATATAAGAATCTTTGAATGAGTGATTATAAAATCGATTTTCTCTTCCTTCACATTTCTAAGATTTTCAATGACTGTTTTCTTCTTAGAGAATTTTTCTAAAATACATGTCTTTTAATATAAAAATCGCTTCATAATTTAAGATTGAACTAAAAATAATCACAACAATCTTCCATCACAATGAAAATCCACTGTTAAAAACCGATTATGCATAATCATAATCACCAAAAGAGTCTTGAGATGTAATGAAAGGAATTACTCCAAATTTATTTGAATCTTGGGAAGGTCTTGGGTTAGGCAGGCCTAAACGATTTAGGCGGATTTTATCCATTAACCCATGTCCAAACTCATATAATATACCCTAATTGGGATTAATAAACCCTATTTGGGATGGGTCAACCCATTTGGGTAGAATAAAACCCGCCTAAACCGTTTAGGCCTGCCTAACGCAAATTTTTGCCTTGAATCTTAGCTTGATAAAAATTTGTTTGAATTCATTTCGTAAGAATTTTTAGTTAAATAACTTAAATTTGAATTCAGTAGTATTCGATTTATGAGTTCGCAAATAAGCTTATTAAACAAATTATATTCAGAACATAAAATTGTTGGTTTCATAATTAATATTTTCGTGCATTAATTAATAATGACCATAATAAGGTATCAAATTAGCTGTATAATTAGTTTTAAGAAAAGAATTAAATTTGAGTAAATATAGTTTTAGTGAATAAGATAATATATTTTCTAAACTAAATAAGAATTACTTATTATAATTTTAAAATTTAAAGTGTTTGCTTATGTTCATTAATTATGCGTAAAAAACTCGAAATCAATTAAATAATAAATAAATTAAACTTTAATATGAAAATCCTCATCTCGAGTCCATTCAATTACGTCGATACACTCTAGATTTAGAGATCATGCAAATATGTCAATTAATATCAATATTAATTCTCCGTGATTTTAGAGTTGATCAACAAATAAATTGTTTTTATACCTCAACTAATATCATTTACTCAATTAAGCCTAAAAAATAACGTTTACTTACTAATACTTTATTAATAGATTAAATTTCTAGCTAGGTAGATATGTCATTGTCTAGCCTAAAAATAAACGGTAACATTTTTTCTTTCGAGGGAAAACCAATTTTCGAGATTATTCCAGATAAATGAAACTTCAGATTTTATTAATATTCAACGTGTATAAATACAAAATAAGTTAATTAAAGCAAATACGTAGGCTGAAAACGCAAAACTTACCTGCTCCTATCTAAAATAATTAAAAAGCACGATATTTTATCCCAAGAGAAAACACAGAATTTTATCTAAAAAGATTTCATTTCTCTGAATTTTATCCAAAATTTGATCAGTTAGGGAGTTTTATCCTAAAAATTTTATATTTTGAAATTTTATTCAATTTAATTGACATTAAGTTTTTTAACGATAAATCACCCGTTAAATTCCACATAATGTTCACGTCGTGTTCAACTAACGTCTACGTGGATTATTAATGAGTTGGACACTACAGAGAATTTAACGGGTGGTTCATCGTACAAAAATTCGTTAGTTAAGTTGGATAAAATTCCCAAACACAAAATTATTTTGGATAAAATCCCGTAAGAAATAAAACATTAGATAAAATTCCCAAATAAAAAAGATATTTTGGATAAAATTTCCTAACAGATAAAATTTTGATAAAATTCCGAGAAGTTAAAGTATTTCGGATAAAATTCTATATTTTCCCTTATCCCAATTAGGTTTTATTAGAGAATTTTATTTATTAATTTCATCCTAAGTTATTGGAGGATTAAATGAGATTTTGTGGATAAGGTCTCGTGCGACAACATCTCACAAATCTAAATATATAAAAATAAGCAAAGTAATTGCAAAAGGACAAAAATTATTCTCGCCAAAATTTAATACTCCCTCCGTCCCAGTTTACTTGTCTCTTTATTCATTTTGGTTCTTCTTAATTTACTTGTCTCATTTCCTAAAATAGTAAATAATTAACTCAAAATTAAGAAAATTAATCAAAATTGTTTTAATTAACTCTTTTATCTCTCTTTCCATTTTGCTCTTTTAAAAAAAATAAAAATAAATAAACACTCCATCCACTAATTAACTATTAAATTTCCTTATTACTTCAAATATTGATTATTGTGTCATTTAAATTCGGGACAAGTAAACCGGGACGGAGGGAGTATTATTTTTATATTTCTTTTATTTTTTATTTATTTTATTAAATATAAATGTATAATAAACAATTATAAAAATATTAGAAAATTATGTTTATCACTTTTTATTTAAAATAATTTATTCCACAAATTTATTATATTCACTACTTTTTAAATAATACAAAAATAATATCTTTTATGAGATACTAATATTGAAATCAAATCCCATAGATTTTGAGTTTGATATACTTTTAGAATTTTTATTAAATTTATGTATATAGTTTGATGTATAATATAAATAACTTAAAATAAAATATATTTAATGTAGTGTTTGAGTAAAAATTAAATATATTTAAATGAATTGCGAAAAGTGTTAATACATATAACTTTGTTAATTATATCTTAATATAATAAAGCAAGACGTCATATATTTTATTCGCAGATAGCACGAATGTAAATCATCACATCATATCAATTTTATTTTACTTTTAAATTTTTCTTTACTTGATATGTTTTTATATTACAACATATACATATATTTCAATAAACAGTAATATAAATGTCAACAAAATCATGTGTCATTTTCAGAAACTTCCTTATTTTATATTGCTAAGGTGGGTCAAAGTATGTAAAAGCCATCTTAGTTTTGTCTCTACATTAGTTTCAGTATAGTCTAAAAATGTAAAGTCCTGTATAGACTATGTATCTAGTTGTAAGCTGGAGCTAATCTGAAGACCAGGCTGATGAACAGTCGGGGATGCGCAAGACTCAATAGACTAAGGTTTTAACCGAATTTACAAGCCTGGGATACATAAGTCTGGACTGATAAGGTTCGGATTCACCAAGTACGGGACTAGCAAGTATGGCCTTACTAGTCCGGATACCAAACTTATCAGTATGTGACCAAGCATATACTGATGGATGACATCACTAGCATAGACTTGCGAGTATGATGACACCAGCATGGTTTTCTATGTTCCAGTCCCAATGCAAAGAGACAAAGTGAATCATCTGAGGAACTTACTCATAAGTACATACTTTAAGGATTGGAGATCCTTAAAGTCTGCAAGCACAAGACTCCAGTCTTGATACCTAGGACAACCAGTCCATGATTCCTCGGACTGATAGACTATCATTCTGACACAAAGGTGAATAGTCATTGTCATCGTCAGAAAAAGCGGAGCAGGTGCAAAATATCTAGAAAAAGCACCACCTACCCGCCGATAGTCGCAATCAACATAGACTACCGATTGAACATCGTCCAATCTATTTCTAACGGATATTAATTTCAAACCTTCAACCTCACGGATATAAATACCGGAGGATTTCATCAAAAGATGATTACTTGAACTATCCATCCAGTCATACCGAACACAAACCAAGCCGATACGGTGCTAAAGTTCTTACTCAATGTTCGAGGCTATTAAACTTTTCCATGTGTCACTCTAGTGAACACGAGACTCAGAACTTCCAAGTTCTAGAGTTATTCTCGCGGTATCTTTTTCTCTAAGAAAGATTACAACAGTCAAGTACGTTTGGAAGTTCAGTTCTTACGGGCTTATTGCCATCACGATGAAAGTTTCAGAAAAACTCTAAACACCCCATTCCGGCAACGACGAGTCTGCGTGGTGTGCTCACACTCAAAGAATTTTCGAAGTGAAGGACGAACAAAGGACTAGGCGAGTGAGCTTGTGGACTGAAGGATAACGCATTTTTCAGCAAGCGATAGATCGTGGGAGCACCTTGTGTAATACAACACTTAGTAGATTTCCAGACTTGTGTCTAAAGAGTGGACGTAGGACCTTTTTGTCCGAACTATAAATCCTTTGTCATTTATAGCTTTCATATTTTTGTCAACTTACTTGTCTTTAACATTCAACACTCAAGTGTTGTAGTATATACTGAAAACTGAAACTAAGCATACTTGAACCTAAGTACCTGAACTAAAGATTTGACAAACCAAACTGACAAGTCATCATCAGTTTGGATAAGTGCAAGCTTACCGAATCTAAAATTATTTTATGTTGTGCAACTTACGATTACTCTGATAAACCAGGTTCAACAAGTGGTATCAGAGCGCTCAGTCCTTCCAGGTTGGTCGTTTTGAGTCGCTTAGGACTGGTATCCTTTCCTCGCACACAAATTTTGTTTGTCTTATCTTATTAGCTCAGGTGCACATTCAAAATGAATATTCCCAAGCTACCTCTATATTGGGTTGAGAAGTATGCCATCTGGAAGAAGAGGTCTTCCATACAACTCAATAACTACCATCCAGAAATGGTGGATGTACTGAAGAGAGAACCAATCAAGATAACCAAGGTCCTTCCACCACTCGGTGTCGTAGGCACAAGAACCTTATAAAGGCTCCATGAAGAGTGGAGCCCAGAAGACAGAAGGAGGAATGAACTTGATTCCATTGCACAAGAGGTTATTCCTTCTTCCTTACCAAACACCCTGGTTGACGAAATCATGCAATTCGACAACATAAAGGAGATATGGGACTAACTCGGAACACTATGTCAGGAAAATGATCGGTTGAAAAGAAACAAGATACAAGTTTGTGTCGATAAGTACCAGGTCTTCCAGATGCTACCTAGAGAAACAATTAAAGCAATGGAAGTTCGCATCAACTCAATCGTAAGCGAGCTTAAGGCATTGGACAGGAGGACTGGATTGTCAAAACCACGGCCCTCAAGGAGAAAGATCTCTCCAAGATGACGACGAAGGAATTAATTACCCAACTCCAAGCCCATGAATGGGATATATAAATGGTGAATAAAAATGAGGCCATCAGAGCAGCCAGCACGCCCAGCCCCCACGCCGAAGACACAGCCTACTTCATAAAAAGGGACTTCAAATGGAAGCCCAAGACACTTTTCCAGACTGACCGACCAGTTGGTCAACCAAGCTCATAGCAGAAAGAGATCCCAACCACCTCAGGATCTCAAACCAAGGAAGGCAAAAGCTCTATTGTTGAGCTAGAAGAACAAATGAGTCGATTGTCAAAGCTCCTTGAGAAAGCCAAAGGCAAGCAGGTTGTGCTGAAGTCCGAAAAATTAGGTTCGTAAAATGAACCCCCAGAGCGTGCTTCCAATGTGGTTCCTCCTAACATTTAAAGTTCGTATGTCCTTCGGTGGACAAGGAGGAAAGAGAAAGACTTAAGAAGATCTTCAAAAGGAGAGCATCCAATGTAGTAGCTCAAGCCATGCTTACCAAAACAAAGATTCCAGATGTTCCAGACCATGATGACGACTACTCTTCTGAAGAGGAAGCTCTCCTAGCATTCATGGTTGCGTTTGGAGAAGAAGTTGAGAATGAATTTAAAATCGAAGCTGAAAATGAAACATCACTCATTGCGTCTAGTGAGCAGGTACACCTCTTACCTTTAGTTTCAGAGTTTTCCGCATGCATTTTGGATGACACTGAGTCGTATTGCTCCAACTCAGACGATGTCACCATAGACATTTTAGCACAGGAATTTAAAAAAAAATTATACTCTGAAAAATGTCTTGTCTAGTGAAAACACCTCAGTGAAATCTCAAGTTTTAGTTTTAACGAGTGAGATTGAAGAATCGAGGTCATTCATTGAGGAGCTAGAAAAACTCAAAGAGGAACACTCAATCCTATTGATAAGTTTTGATAATCTTCAATCTGAGTGCGAGTCCTTAAATTTGACCATCCATGATCAAGATGACAAGCTCTATTTTTCTAAGAAAGGCTCAAGAGGGCTCGATGAGGTTATGCAAAGCATGAGAGAGCCCTCAGATAAGTCAGGGCTAGGAAATAAAATTGATTTGAGTAATGAAGACCCCGCATCTAGTGGTACTAAGAAACCCATTGTTTTTATAAAAGAAAAACTAGTACGCAGTGCGAGTTGAGTAGTCATGGGGTAGCATTTAAAATTCCAGCTCAGCCTGGTATTGCTATGGGTTGGTTAGCCCCCAACCCCAAGCTGACAGATCGGAATGAGAATAATAAGTCCTGACCAAAGGGTATGCTGGTAAAGAAGCACGACCCTAAACTGGCAAACTCTCAAACTGACAGAAAGTCAGTTGACCACAAAAACTGACTAAGCAGTATGTTCCTACTGCGAGGAAGTCAATTTCCTCAACAAGTTCGGTCAAGCAACCATCATATGCTGCAAGGAAGCTGAACACCCAACCTAGTCAGCACGCTAACTAGGGAAGCAAACCTCAAGCCCAGCTTGAGAGGGGGAGCATACCTAGCAGAGGAAACACCTACTTGAGGCTAGAGCTCAATCACACATTTCATTCAAGGGCTATGAAGGCTAACTTAGGTGGTCCATACTTGTCTAACAAGCTACCACCAAGGTATTCACTATTGGAACCCAGATTCCGAGGTTCTCAAAAAGAGCACACTTCTAAGAGTACTCCACACATAGCCACACCTTCCCAAACCAAAATCATGCATTATTTCAGGAGGAAGGGAAAGGTTCCTGCCAGTGATAATAACAAGAATCCACCCATTGTTAAAATCACAAAAGTGTGGATCCTCAAGGGGCTTATCACATGAGCTAATCCCGTAGGACCCGTAGTTACTCGCGGACCTAAAGCTTAAACTCTGTGATTGCAGGAACAGGTACATAAGGAGAAGAGCGAGTGGATCTTCGACATTGGATGCTCAGCGCACATGACCAGAAGGAGAGACCTTATCAGCGAGCTCAACATGATCAGAGGACCACCGATGCTGTTTTATGATAATTCCAAAGGAAGAGTCATTGGAAGGGGATGCATTGAGCAGGACGGACTGAGAATCATCAATGTATCTCTCTTCACCAACCTAAAGAACAACTTACTCCACGTCAGTCAACTCAGTGAAAATGCATACATTATCTTCTTCGAAGAATAAGAATGTCAGATGAAGGACAAAGCCACTGGAGACATCAAGCTGAGGGGAGTCCGCAAAGGTGAACTCTATGTTGTTGACTGGATGAGCAGGCAGACTGATTCGTGCTTCGTTGCTACTAGCTCGACAAAGACAAACTGGTTGTGACATAAAATGTTAAGTCGTCTGAACTTTAAGACAATCAATCACTTGGCCAAGCAGGAACTGGTACAAGGTCTACTAAAATGAGTGTTCAAGAAGGAAGGAGTATGCAAGACATACCAACAAGGGAAACAAACCAAGGCCTCCTTCAAGAACAAATCAGTCACCTCTAGCACTACCCGAGTGCTGGAGTTACTTCACATAGACTTATTCGGTCCAGTAACTCCCCCAACCATTGGAGGGAAGAGATTCTCGTTAGTAGTCATGGATTAGTAATCACGCTATATTTGGATCAAGCTTCTCAAGACAAAGGATGATGTGAAGATAATCCTAACGAAGCTGATCATGAGAGTCCAGAACCAGCAAGAGGTGACAGTAAAGAGAATCTAATCCGATAATGGGAAAGTTTTGCATCGGCCCTTTGATGGATTTCTACGCAGAAGATGGCATAGGGCACGAGTGATCAACTCCAAGAACTCCGCAGCAGAATATTCTAGCAGAATGAAGAAATCGAATGTTGAAGGAAGTTGTCTGGACCATGCTGGCTGAGACCAACTTGGGTGAAAAGTTTTGAGACGAAGCATTGATGACAACCTGCTACACTCAAAATCTAAGCGGCATCAATGCCAGACTTCAAAAGACCCCATATGAGATATATCATAGTCGTAAGCACTCCTTAGCTCATCACCGTGATTTTGGTTCTCCATGTTATGTTCATAACAATGACAAGTCGAAATTAAATGCCTTTTCTCCCAAAGCTAATGAAGGCGTGTTCCTTGGTTATGTGCATCCTTCTCACAAGGGATATCGGGTGTTTAATAAGACTACCAAAGTTGTAGAGATAACATGTAATGTTATTTTTGATGAGGCTACTTTGGTACACAGGATTATGAGAGAGTTGGTAGAAGACATTCCTGAGACCATTGATGTCAATGATCAGTCAGGCGCGAATTCTTTCAATTCCAAACCGACTGTTTTAACTAGATCTACGAATAAAAGATCTTCTCAACCAGCACCCTTGATTTCCCATCAGACAATCAAGAAGGTCGATGATGCTAATGATCATGCTGAGACCTTGAATCCCATATCCCTAAAAGAAAGCACAAATCAAGGGGGAATTCAAACAGGTGTCTTCCAAGTTGATGATGCTGATGAGGATTATGAAGACCCAGAAAGTCAGACTGTATTTTGGACAGTCAGACCGATGAACGAGATGCCAGGACAAACGACGTTTAGGCTCAAACTAATGTCGAAGACAAAGCTGAGACTGAAGATGAAATACAGAATGAAGACAGAGTCCAGACTGAAGACCAAACCCATAATTGAGAGGTTCAAACTCACCTATCAGACCTAACTAATCAAAGCAACACTATTCCAATTCAAGGATATGAGATCATTCCAGAAGATTTCTTTCTCAACGAAGTGTCGGTCACCGAAATTCATTCTGAGAGCCATTCATCCAACCAGTCCATGTCGATGAGCTTCAGAGACCTAAATGGCTTCGCAACCATCCAGAAGATGTTATACTGGATAATATTGCTAATCCAGTTCGGACCAGACAAGGCAGTGTGCTACTTACGTGCTACATTTCTCAAATTGAACCTACAAAGGTAGCAGATGCACTTCAATCAGCTGTCTGGATAAATTCCATGTAAGAGGAGCTTGCAGAATTCACTCACAACCACATATGGGACTTGATAGATTGTCTGTCACATCAGTCTATGATCGGAACCAAGTGGGTATCTAGAACAAGCGAGATGAAGCTGGTACATACTCAGAAATAAAGCTAGACTTGTTGCCAAAGGATATGAATAGTGCAAAGGGATCGATTTCGATAAAACCTTTGCCCCGTAGCCAGACTAGAGGCTCTTGGGCTATTTCTAGCTTATGTTGCATATCATGGATTCATGATCTATCAGATGGACATGAAAAGTGTATTTCTCAATGGTAAACTCAATGAGGAGGTATAGGTGGAGCAAACTCCTAGTTTCGAAGAAGGCAATCAAGTTTACAAGCTGCAGAAAGCACTATATGGATTAAAGAAAGCTCTGCGAGCTTAGTACAAGACCTTTTCCCAGTTTCTACTGAAGAATGGATTTAGAAAAAGGGAGGATCGACAGGACCATATTCTAAATTAAAGACAATAAAGACATTCTACTAGTCCAGATCTACATCGATGACATTATTTTTGGGTTGAAGAACTTGAGCTTATGCGAATAATTTGCCCAACTGAGGCAGAGTCATTCTCAAATGAGTATTATGGGCAAGATGACGTACTTCCTAAGACTGCAAGTTCACCAGTCCAACGAAGAGATATTTATTAATCAAAAGTAGTACACCAGAGATCTGATCAAGAAGTTTCATCCAGAAAAGACAAAATCTCTGAGGATTCCGATGAGCACGAGTGTGCACATCACACTGGATGAGGATGGAGAATCGATCGATCCATTATCTTACAGAGGAATCATAGGCTCACTCCTATACTTGACAACAAACCGACCTGATATTTCTTATGCAGTCGTAGTCTGTGTGAGATTTCAAGCCAATCCGAAGAAATCGCACGTGGATGCTGCAAAAAGGATAGTAAGGTATCTGAAGTGTACTGAGTCACTTGGAATTTGGTATCCTAAATGCGACGAGCTCGCTCTTAATGGATACTCAGACTCTGACTTTGGAGGTCGTCGTATTGATCGCAAGAGTACGAGTGGTTCCTGTTAGTTTCCTGGACATAAACTAATAAGCTGGTTCAACAAGGAACAACACTCGGTTGCAATGTCTACAATAGAAGCCGAATACGTTATTGCTAGAAATCTCACATGGATGCTATGAAAAGGATAGCAAGGTATCTGAAGTGTACTGAGTCACTTGGAATTCGGTATCGCAGATGCGACGAGCTCGCTCTTAATGGATACTCAGACTCGAACTTTGGAGGTTATCTTATTGATCGCAGGAGCACGAGTGGTACCTGTTAGTTTCTTGGATATAAACTGATAAGCTGGTTCAGAAAGGAACAACACTCGGTTGAAACGTCTATAATAGAAGTTAAATACGTTGTTGCTGCTAGTTGTTGTGCTCAAATTCTTTGAATCAAACTGCAGTTGCACATTATGATGTGGACTTGGGATGTGTTCCCATCTTTTGCGACAATAACAGTGCAATGAGCATAACGAAGAATCCAGTTCATCATTCCAAAACTAAGCACATTGACATACGACATCACTTTATACATGATCATGTCGATAAGAAGTATGTAAGCGTGGAGTACATCCGTACTGATGATCATCTCGCAAACATTTTCACGAAGCCACATCTAGAAGCTCGTTTTGAGGAGCTTTGTATCAAAACTCGAACTTGTGGAGTTTGTTGAGATCGAAGAAGGAGAAGAATGAGTCCAAGCTCTTATTCATTTTCTTAGATTTATGTAGATGTAGAATAAAACTAAGTCCAAGCTCTTAGTTTTTTACAAAGTCCTATACTGAGACCGAGTCCAAGCTCTCAGTCCATCATTCATTAATTCTATTCGAATGATATATCAACATGTAATTGATGCCAACAAGTGCTATCAGTATTTCTTCGCAAAACTGATTGAAGAAGATGTGTAGCGGACTAAGACTGAGTCCAAGATCTTAGTTTTTTCAAGCTTGTTGAAGATGGTGTGATGCGGAATAAAGTTGAGTCCAAGCTCTCACTTTCCTTGAAGAAAGAAGATTGAAGATTGAAGACTAGACTGACAGAGAGCCGACTTCACGATTCATTTTGGTCTAAAAGATTCCAAACTTGGCAACCAGGTTGATGACCAAATTTTAGGTAAGACTTTTGAATTACCCGTTTTGCTTAAGCAACTCATTGCATTAAATGCGGTATTTAATGCAAAGGTGGTGAGTGCAGTCAATCATGCCATCAATTGTAGTTAACGGTCCATTACCTTTGCATCATGTTAGCAAGAACAGTACTCAAGGATGTGCCCACGTCAACCCATGACTCTAGTCATAAGTCAAGGTCAGATCAAACGACGCTCATATTTTCAGTCGTTGATCACAACGTTCCAAGTTAAATCCTGACCGTCTATTTTGGAGGACACTGTTCATCCATCTTCATTAATTGCGTTTTCTCATTTTATTTGGAAAACTTTCCATTTCTGAAATAGTTCCTAAGGCATTCATTGTGTTTTACCCTCTCAACCACAAACATTCGCTACCAAAAATTCCCTAAGGAATCTCAAATCATTAGCAGTAATGGCTGATCAATCCCAATGTATCCAACCCTCCTACGAAGCCGGATCTTAAAACCATACGCCAATTTAAGGTCCCTTTCCTGAAACTATTCCAGAGCATGAGCCCTCATTCACCAGCATCTATTTTGTAGAGAAAATTGTTACTTCCATTTGCTACAGCCATTTTGTCACAATCTTTAAAGATAAGAAATCAAGAAAAAGCCGAACTTACGAACAACAACGAACTGGTCAAGTTCAAGAAGAAAAGATGATGCATAAACCATGGGTGGGAAGAATCATGGTTCTAATTTAATCAGAATGCTTGAGATGGAGCTACTCATCGATTACCTCATCGGCAAACCACATCACTTCCATCCGCACATGGTGGCTGAGTTTTATGCCAGAGTTGTGGTAGCCAGGAATGAATCATACTTTAGCACGTTAGTTTTTGGGAAAAGGATAGTGGTAGATCCAATCCTACTAGAAAATCTGTATTCTCTAAGGAATAAGGGGTCACACGTTGCCACGTATAAGGAGGGAGATACAGTAGCCATGGAGGAACACTAGCTAAAGTGGAAGAAGCCGAAGGTCCAAACCGCATGGTGCCAGGCTCCAAGAACACCCACCTCAACGACTCCTACAACATGCTCTATGATATAGTTGTCCATATGCTGCAGTGCAAAACCAGTTTGCACTCCGAGCTAAGTTTGAGAAAGTATTCCATCATGATGGCTATTGACGATGGAATAAAGGGAAACTGAGTTGAGTTCATCTACGGCAGGTTGCTGGAAAATATGAAGAAGGTTAACATTTGCACCCATACAGTCTGTTTCAGAATGAAAATAAGTTATCTTCTGGAGCAATTGATGGCAGATGACAAAATAGACCAAGGTGAGTGGCTGCTCGGGACTTACTAGATCCCTCGCACTAAGGCTCAACAAAAGCCCGTCTCCTGCAAAAGGCCAAAACACCTGATTGGCCGAACCAATGTGGATTCGGAAGAGCCTGTGTAATAAGATGAGACCTCATAGGAGGATAAAGGATAATTCATTCCACTTGTGGCCCAGCAACTAAATAAAGAGCAACGAGCGGAACTGAAGAGGAAAGCAGAAGTGGAGACCCTCTTCAAGGAGCTAGAACAAGTTGAGGTTCCAGGAACCTAGACCGGCGTAGTTGTAGCAATTCCTATGGTTATACCTGTTAAAGCTAACATGCCATTCCAGCCTAAAATGAAAAAGGAGACTGGTAAAAAAGCACCAGGTTGTACCAACACCACCTCCAGGTACCATAGAAGAAACTCTTTGCAGGATGCAAAGGAAAAGACCACCTACTTCGGAGGAGCTGGTGGCTTAATCTAAAAAAAGGGAGAGAAAGAAAAAGAAAATGGAAGCTGATATAGCCAAAGAACGCGTTAGGAAGCAAGTTGAGCAGATTGCCCTTGGAGCCAAGCTCGATGCTCAAGACGAGGAGTTTGAGAGAGTGAAGGCAGAGGCGGAAGCCAGAAAGAAAGCTGAAGCTGATAAAAAGGCTGAGAAGGATGCTCGAGACACTACCTATGCCAAACTGTAGTCATAAGCTGATATTGTCCAAGAAGATCTAGCTCAGGTGCTATCCAGAGCCATCAAAGACAAGAACATAATCACAAAGGAGGATGATGGCTTCATGGTAGGATTTGTGGAAAAAAGGGAGATCACTGTTGAAGTATCCAAGCCTGAACAGACTGACATTCTTTCAAAAGTGGCCTTCATTCGGTTGATGGTTTAGGTAGATCAGAAGAAAGTTGATAATGTGTTTACTTTGGTTGATAACTTTTCTGCTAATGTGCAGATAGTCGTGCAAGGGGAGGCTAACCGTGCCATTATTGATGTTGATGCTGACGAAGAATGGGCAACCATCCCGGTAAAATTGACAGAATCTATTTGTGTTGTGGAAGAGCAGACATCAGTGCAAGGGGTAGCTGACTGGTATGCGGAAAATATGCAGCAAGGTGCAAGTGTACACCATCAAGTAGTATCTAGTTGCAATCTAGAGTCGAATCCCACAAGGAATGCCTTTTGTGTAGAATCATGCACACATTAACATGCAACAGGGTTTTAAAATTAGTTTTGGATAAAGTTCTACTACTGAAACAGTAAAGTGGCATGAACAAAGCAATATCGAGTAACTAACAAAAGAGAATAAACTAGTTGATAGATATCAATTATGAGAAACAACTCAGGTTGCTGACTACTCTTGCTGTGTAAAATGCTTTAGCATTGTTCCTAGCATGTTCAAGTGCAGAACCATAGATATAATCTAATAGCTTTTCCAAACTATAGATGTTGCTAAAATAATCATATATCCACATTTTCCTAAGCTAAACAGAAGAATATCCAGCTCAATACAAGACTAGATCAAAAGCACACTAACTCCACACATTATCCAATGGATAGAATTAGTTCAAAATAAAGCTCTCTCCTAAACATACTTTTCCAAGCATGAACATAAATTATTCTCAACTAAGTTGGCCGAACAGAGCAAGAATAGACTGATAAACACTCAATTCTGATAGATTAGCAGGGAATCAATGTAAACACTGCAATAAGCTTTAACAAGATAGTCAATAACCCAAGTCTAAAGTGATTAGCTCATGGCTAATACTAAACAACTCATATCCGAATACTCCTCACATACAGACATAGAAACAAAGTTTAAACAACTAAAATGTAAACTCAAGGTAGCCAAAAGGGTTTAATTCCTTCGGCCACTGCCCGACTTCCTTCTTGGTGCTCAACATTCCTTCTTCTTGAATTCTGTATTGTAATTTTTTTATGTATATCTTCGCTCCCTCTGAAAATAATCTTTCCTCCCCTTTTATATGCGGCTCAAACTTCTAGAAAATATCTTTCTAGATTTCTACAATTAACTCTACAATTCCTTAATTATTCCTGCTTAGGTGGCATCAAATTCAGGAGCTTTAATTTCCCAGCTCAGCTCAGCATCAGCTTGCTCATTTCAGCAATGTATAGGTGGCCCATTTGAACTGAAGTTTTCTTGCTCCCTGACTTTCTCTCTTTGAAATGATCACCATGCTACGACATGCGTTCAGCATCTTCGCTCAGCAATTCCCACTCTCATTAGGAATTTTCACTCGATGTTTACCTGCATTATTTTATGATAATCTAGACACAAAAAAGTTAAATTGGAGACACTATTCACCTAAAGACCACTCATGCATAAACATGCTTATTTAAA
>JAPKLW010000772.1:297915-309034 GCA_026898455.1 Plectranthus barbatus
ACCACTCATGCATAAACATGCTTATTTAAACCTAATTAGACTCAAACCAGACGCAAACTGACTCGAATTTATTAATTTAAAGGCATAAATATAACTCTCATAAGAGAGTTATCACTAACCTAGCTCAATCTGAAGCAGAGCAGGAATGAGCAACCATCCCGACACAACTGGGGGAAGGGGAAAAGGAGAAAGAATTGATTGTAGTCCCTACGGAGCAAGAAGTTAGAGGGACCTCCGTACTTGTTCCACTGAACTTGCTTACCAAGTTTAATTCTTCTGTTAAGAAGTTATCAAGTTCAACTGAGAAAGGAGAGTCAAGCTCAACATCCAAGGGAAAGGAGAAAGATTATGGTATCCTCCATTTTCATTCATTATGATGAGGACATGGAGGTAGAGCTACCATTTACAACAGAAGAGCTGTGGCATAGGATAAGAGCACTGCATAGATGGGATAATCACCTTTATCCTTTCTCTCAGATTAGATGCAAGCTTGCTAAGTTCCTTGTTCCGATGGTAGGGAACCCTCACAAGTCCATCTCAGCAGACAGAATCAGAAGCTGGTGTTTACCCCTTCCCTACTATGCAGAAGGAAATAATGATGTCTTTAAGCATGCTTATGCTATGAGTGAGGCGGTTGAGAAGACCGTGGATCTGGAGAGTGAGGATATATACTCTAAAATTGTGAGAGATTATCCAGATTTGGAGGACAAGCTCAGAAGATGGAAATTTTTTTATATATGCACTCATCAGCTAAATCAAGAAGAACACACTATCTTGTATGCTCGTTTGGGGTGCACCTACTGGTGTTCTGAAGAAATATGGGCAAATGAATGGATAGGATTAAGGCTAAGATCGAGGTAACCCTCTGTGAAAAAAGTCAAGAGGTGGTTGAGGAAGATCAAAGCCTACAGACAAAGTACTGGTTCACATGGTGTCCCTCCTCCCAAACCTCCGAAGGGTTCCTTCCTCACGATCGATAGAACTCCTAAAGGGGACGTAGTATCTTACTATTATCCAAAGCTGAAACGCTTGGTCAAAAGACCTCGCTGGGGATCAGATTCCACAGAAGATCAGATATTGCGGATGTGTGAGTTGGAGAGAGCCAGACTTGTTCAAGAGAAACTTCACAAGTGGAATGCATGGCCTACCGCACCATTCGTTGCGTCAGTACAAATTATCTTTGATTTAAATGTGAACTGGCCGATGGACTCTACTGAAGATCATGTTCAAGCTGAAGCATCCACACCTGGAGTCCATGCTGAAGATTCCTCATTTGAAACCCAAGCTAATCCTCCCACCACTCTGAGTGTAACTTCTGATGAAGCCCCCACTACTCTTGCAATCTCTCATACGGAGACCTCCATTTCCATCACTCAAGCTCAACCACTGAATGCTTCTGATCTTTTGGCTCATGTAAACGAGCTTGTAGTTGAGCAAGTCCAAGAAGCCGAAGGGAGGATGCTTAAGGTCATTGAAGAGAGAATGGAGATGGTGACCTCTACGGTGACCACTATTTTTTGTGTGGTCAAAGAGGGGGAAGAATTTAGAAGGAAGGCTGAAGAGGAGCACCCGAGGAAGAGATGAAGAGAACATATAGAAGATGGAAGCTCACAAGGCAAGGATGGCTGAACTTATAGCCTCTCTCTCCAAAAAAGCAAGCCCATCAAGTGCTGGAAAGAAGTAATTGTCAACCTTCTGCTTATCTTCATTTTTTTGTTGTATCTTTTTTTACACCTGTTAGTTTATCCTTGTACATGTAATTGTCTCATTCATTATATGGATAAGCTGACTTGTTGAAGACAATATCTTTTTGTCCAACAATTTTCTTTATTTTCTTTGGTGAACTTACACGATCTAGTGTAATCAGCACGCTTCCGTTTAAACTCTCATTCAATTATGATTTTCATGCTCTGAACTTACTTGAAATTTTTCAATCAAGGATCTTAAGTAGAGTAGGCTGAGTTTGAGGGGAAACTTTCTCTGAGTTTATAGACTGATAGTTCTTTTTCTTGTAAAAACTCGGATCAATTTTCACTCCTCATCAGCTTATTTTAGAGATGGATTTGACCACACCAAAAAGGGAGAAATTGTTAGGAAATTTGTTAGAAATTCCCTTTTTAATATTGTTTTGGTGGGTCAAAGTATGTAAAAGCCATCTTAGTTTTGTCTCTAGATTAGTTTCAATATGGTGTGAAAATGTAAAGTCTTGTATAGACTTTGTATCGAGTTGTAAGCTGGAGCTAATCCGATGGACAGACTGATAAATAGTTGGGGATGCGCGAGACTCAACAGACTAAGGATCAAACCGAACTTACAAGTCCGAGATACATGAGTTTAGACTAGTAAGGTTGGGATTCACCAAGTATCGGACTAGCAAGTATGGTATTACTAGTCCAGATACAAAACTTACCAGTATGGGACCAAACATATTCTAATGGATGACGTCACCAACATGGACTTGGGAGTATGTCGACACCAACATGGTTTTCTAAGTTCGAGCCTAGCGCAAAGAGACAAAGAGAATCATCTGAGAAACTTAATGAAAAGTACAAACATTAAGGATTGAAGATTCCTTAAAGTGTGCAATCACGAGACTCCAGTCATGATAACTAGGACAACCAATCCATGATCCTTAGACTGACAGACTGTCATTCTGACAAAAGGTGAAAAATTTCTATCATCGTTAGAAAAAGCGGAGCAGGTGCAGAATATCTGAAAAAAAAACCACCTACCCACCGATAGCCGCAACTAACAGAGACTACCGATTGGACATCCTCCAATCTTTCTCTAACGGATATTAATTTCAAACCTTCAACCTCACGACTATAAATACCGGAGGATTTCATCAAAAGAAGGTTACTTGAACTATCCATCTAATCATACCGAAACGAACCAAACTGTTCTTACTCAGTGTTCAAGGCTATTACGCTTTTCTGTGTGTCACTCTAGTGAAGACGAGACTCAGAACTTCCAAGTTCTTGAGTTATTTTCACGATAATCTTTCTCTCCAAGAAAAAATACAACAGTCAAGTATGTTTGGTACTTCAACTCTTACGAGCTTATTGTCACCATGCTGAAAGTTTCGGGGAAACTCTAAATACCCCATTCCGGCGATGAGAAGGATGCGTGGTGTGCCCACACTCCAAGAAGCTGCAAAGTGAAGGACAAACAAAGGACTAGGCGAGTGAGCTTGTGGACTGAAGGACGATTCTTCAACAAGCGATAGATCGCAGGAGCACCTTGTGTAATCCAACACTTAGTGGATTTCCATACTTGCGCCTTTTTGTCCGAACCACTATAAATCCTTTGCCATTTACCGCTTTCTTATTTTTGTCAGCTTACTTGTCTTTAAAACACAACGCTAAAGTGTTGTAATATATACTTAAAACTTACACTAAGCATAATTGAACCTAAGTACATGAACAAAAGATTTGACAAACTAAATTGACTAGTCATCATCAATTTGGATAAGTGCAAGTTTACCGAATCTAAAATTGTTTTCCGCTGTCCAACTTACGATTACTCTGATAAACCGGGACAAACAACAAATACTGCACCATATTTGCCATAGATAATGTAACATTCAAAACTTAAATAATGTTGCAATTTGTCTGTTATTCGGCACACATCATGTACTTGTATGAAGGACCAGATGTGTGAGAGGAAATTTTGCAACACATTTCATAATGTATAATTCAGTTGACATATAATGTACGAATAATACAACGGATAATGTACCACTAAGAAAAAATAATAATGATATAGTACTCTTAAATATATCATTACATTATCCTTTGTATTGTGTTACCTTTTTTAAGTTGTAGGTATTACATTATTTAGTTTTACTATGAATATATTATTTCGAACATATGTAATAGGTATTTCGCTTGAAAGATAATTAAATTATCTTTATTCATATATAATATATGAAAAGGTAATTTAAGTTGAGTGAGTTATGATTATTTAAAATTTTATAAATAGTTGGGAGGAGAGAGAAAAATGCAATTTTGGGAATTGATTCATATTTCACGTAATTACGAAACTATGGGTATTAAAATTACTATTATACCCAAATAATGTAGCATGTTTCATAACATAATGCACTAAGATTTCTAGGTTTCAAATTAAATCAAGATCGTCCAAATTCAAATATGATGGTTAAATTTTGACCTCATATAACATAGGGGGATGGGTAACTAGGGGCGGCAATTTTCAACCCGACACGACAACCCGACACAAACCTAACACGAAAAAAATGGGTTGGGTCAACCCATTTAATTTTCGGGTCAGTTTCGGGTCAACCCGTCCAACCTATTTAATTTTAAGGTCGGGTTCGGGTCAATCTCGGGTTGACCCGCGAACCCATTTGACCCACCAATAATATTAATTATTATTATTATTATTTATAAAATATAATTAAATAAAAATTTAATAAATAAAATATACCCTAAAACAAAAAATTTTAAATAGTTAATACAATTTTTTAATTTTTAAAATAATTAACACAATTTATTAATTTTTAGATTAATTAATATATATATTTTTATTTTTAAAATAATTAAACAGGTCATTTCGGGTCAGTTTCGGGTCGACACGAAAATAACAGGTCGGGTTCGGGTTGAGATTTCTGATTCGTGAAAATATACGGGTCGGGTTCGGGTTGGCGTGTTGCTTGTTATTAGCAGGTCACAACCCGACCGGTCAACCCGAACCCGACCCGTATGCCACCCCAGGGTATCCATATAATGCATCCCTATGTTTATAACCTTATACTTATATTATAATATAATTAAATATGTAATTCGTGCTATAAATCTAACAAATATAATAAAATTATATTTGTCACTTTCTCTATAAAATATTACATCTCACTAATTTGTCATATTTATCATTTTTTAATAATATAAATATAATATCTTTTATGGGATAATAGTTATACTAAATCACATAGACTTTGCTTTTTATTTTTATTTAATTTATGTATATTGTTTGACGTATAATATCAAAACTAATTTATAATATAATATATTAAATATATGTATAAAGAATTGCTAAAAAAAATGTTAAGATATATAATTTTATTAATTATATCTTAATATTACAATATAAAATATTACGTACTTGATTCGTGCATCGCACAACTACAGATCCAGTTTTTATGGAAGAGTAAAATTCATCATTAAGTCACTATATTTTTTATAATAGTAATACATTAATTACACACACTCAATGTATCTGGGGAAGTCTGAACCTATAATTTCTCGATTACAAGCAAGGTGCTTTGAGCATTACTCTTCAAACGAAGGGACTATATTTTTATGATAGTGTATGCATCATCATTTCTAATAATGTAATACATAAGTTGTTTTATGAACTAAAATGTTTTAGGGTAAGAATAGATGTTAACGGAATTTGGAGTTGGTAATTTTTGGCAAATTTATTGGGTCAAGCAGTTTGATTGTAAAGAAAATAAATAAAAGATGCCATCTGAAATAAATAGAGTGGTGATACACCCAAATTAAATGTAAACCGTTCGGGAGTATTCAGTTGGAAAGGAAAAGTCAGAAAAATAAAAAGAAGCAAAAAGCAGAGGAATCAGTCAGATAGTTGCAGCCATTTTAATGCCTTCAATTTTTCCTAATAAAAAATGGGAATTAAATTCTGCAAGATTTTCAGACTTTCTTTCACGGATTTGGATCCTCTGCTTTACCTATAATGTTGTGCACTTTTTAACCACAAGTTGCTCAGCAGATTAAAATATTAACCCTAGTGTCTAGATTAATAAAATATTAAATAAATTAAACTTGTGGTTAAAAAGTGCACAGCATTCCCTGTTATGCCTATGTGCATAGCAGAGGATCCAAATCCTTCTTTCACTATATGGTATGGTTGATTCTTCATGTTATTTTGTGAACAAATAATCAAATATGATAAATTTAAATCTTATCCATATTTTACAAAGTGTAGTTTGTATGTCAATATATAAAGTCATGATGTTTACGGGTTTATCGTTTTCTAGAAGAAAAGTAATGTGATGTTGTGAGGTTAACATATTTATTTTATTGGGAGAATTAATAATTTTATTTTAATATTATCAATCGATTTTGATATTCCCGACTTATTTTCCTTATAAAATTTTACCTTAATGTTTATTTCTATTCGTTAAAATATCTTCAACAACTCGTGACATATAAAATTATGAGGTAAAATCTGGAATAGCAAAAATTAAAAAGCAAAATTAATGTAAAGTAAGTCTTATGAAAAACTTCACAAAATAGCAAAATTGATATTTTTTAGGTTAAAATGTCTTAATCACAACATCATTTCTCTTGATTTGTGTGAAATATTTAACGGCTTCTTTCTTTATTATTTTTTTTTGACACAACTCATTTTTTATTTATTTTCATATTAGTGCAAGTAATTAAATATAATATTTATTGTTCAATATTTTTAAATCGGATGAAAATCCGTATCCAGTTGGAACTCGAATATATCCGGCTGGAAGTAGGGTTTTAAATATATTAAATCAGATTTGGCAAAATCGGAAAAATATATATTTAATAAATCATTTGACTGATTAAAATCCGGATGGAATCGGAAATTAATATATTTAATAAATGTAATAGTCTGGCTGAAGTTGAAAATGAAATTCGGCTGGAAATGTGTCAACCAACCTGAAGTCAATTAAAATCCGGATGGAACTCGAATTTAGAATTTATTAAATCCAAATTTAATTAAAAAATTTATTATTGAAGTTGGGCTGGAAGTGGAGCAATCCAGCTGGAATACGATTATATTGGGATGGAAGTAGAGTAAATCCGGATGAAAGTCGAATTAAAATAATATTAAATCCAGATATCATTAAATAAATTTTTATCAAAATTGGGATGGAAGTGGAACAATTCATATGGAATTCAATTAAATTGAGATGGAAGTGGAATAAATTTGGATGAAAGTCGGATTAAAAATATATTAAATATACATTTAATTGTTAAAATCTATACTGAAATTGGGTTGGAAATAGAATGATTCAGCTGGAAGTCCAATAATCCAGCTGGAACTCGGTCGATTCGGATGGAATTCGCATTATGTTTACTTCCATCCCTTTTCACATCTAATTCCTTTAACCTACAAATTGGGTGTGAAAACACAAAGCGGTTGGAGATCAAATAAATTGTTCACGTCTTTTTGAACCACCACCCTTCCTGCACGCGAACCACCGGCAAAGCGCAGATTTTCCACCGGCGAACCGCAGACGACCCACCGTTGAACTGCACACGAAACACGGTCGAAATGTCGACTGCACAGGTATCTCGCGAAATTTATTCTATTTTTTTTATAAAAAAAAACTGAGTTGAATTCGTGCATATAATATGAGCTTTATGATTTTTTATTTAATTTAGTCTGTTTATTTTATTGAATTGGTTGGTTTATATATGTTCGAATGTGATGATATATATTTTCCCTATTTTATATGTTTGAACCGTGCCAATGAAGCATGCATGTTTTGTCCCTGTTTTTGTATTTTTTTGATTGAATTAGTTAGTTTTGGTTTTGATTTGATGCAGGGTGATTTTATTCGAATTGAAATCCATGGATGCAAACCTAAGACTAATTTATATTATAAATGTAAGGTCCTAGATACCATTAGGAAGACATTATATGATGTAGGAAAAGAGGAGTTGGTTAATGACTTTCGGGCATGGATTTTTGGTCATTTGTTGGATTGGGGGGATAATGGACTTTCTTCTTCTTTGTCTTTAATTGAACTATTTAGTCATGAGATTAAGTCTAATAATCCAGAGTTTTTAAGGTTCAGAGTCGGTGGACATGATCTCATGTTTACACAAAGCGATTTCGCCCTTATTTCCGGTTTGAATTTTGGAACGGCCCTAATCGATCCTACTGCACGCCATAACTTAGAATCTAGTACTGTATTCCGAGTCTTTTGTGGAGGTGAATCCCTAAGTAGTAAACAACTTTTGGAGAGGTTTGAACAGAAAATAGTTGATTTTACACATAGGTTATTGTACCTCAGGGTAGCTAATATTTTAGCATTTTGGTTTTTTGTACTTGGCTATACTGAAAAAAGGAAAATAGAGAAGTGGTTATATGTTTTAAGTGAGGATCTTGATGCATGGAACAAATTTCCATGGGGTACATACGCAAAATTAACACTCCTTTATTATAGGACTCATATACCCAATACTCGGAATCAACTTGATGGAAAAGCCCTTCATCTTCCTGGTCCATTTTGGGTACTACAGGTATGAAAATTTCATGATTTATTATCTTGTTATTTGTCATTACTATTTGTTGAAATAATCTAATTTTTGGATAATGTTGTCAGGTTTGGGCGTATGAGGTCATTCCTCGGTTGGGGCAGGCTTGTGCCCGGCTAGTTAATCCAAATGTTGTGCCACGTATGTTGAAGTGGCGGTTCAGAAGATCCAGTATAAAGGATTGGATAGCTTTTTTCTCCCAACCAGTAATATTTTTTTATAAATTTGTTATATATTTGTTTTACATTGAAATTGATTATAATATTCTACATGTTCAAAAATTGCAGCTTAATGTGGTAACTGCCCTACCTCCTTCGCCATCGGAGATGAGTAGCCATTATTGGCGATCGGCACAAGGACATGATAGGATGGGTGTGAAATATGTGGGTCCCATATCTACTCAAATTCCAGCTGAAGGTCATGGGTTGGATCTGCAATATCTTGAAGAGGATAACCCTTCAATGGAGATACCACTAGAGGACTTTTCCGGAGTAATGGTTGAAGTAGCGGTGAATGATGAGGGTGCTCACCCACCAGAGATTGTAGAGGAGCATGCCACTGAGCATGCAGCTGAGCAGCCAAATGTGGAGATGGTGCAAGTTTCAGAGCCGGAATCACCACCAGTTAGAAGAAGGAGACGACAGAAACGGGAGAGGTTACCTAGTTCTTCTTCTTCTTCTAGCGGGGAAGAACGTAGGCAAGAGAGAGATGCAAAACTGTTTGGGAGAATCAAACAGTTCGTGTTAGATGATATGAAACACATCATTCGGGATGAAGTTGTTCCAACTTTGAAGGAGTACATTCATGAAGTGGTTACTTCTTCGTGCCGGCGATCAGATGCTTTGTCCTCTCAACCAATACCACATAATGAGCGCCGGTTATCCAGTATTTTGCAACAGCGATAGCCACGGCCACTTTCTGACGCACCACAGGTATATTTTATAGAGTTTAGTCCTATTTTCCATTTAATTTACTAATCTTAATTGCAATGCAGACATCTGGTGGTGATGTTGATGATGACGATGAGATGGAACCCATTGTCCAGTATTTTGGACCTGTCTATGTGAATAAGTTCATCAGGCAATCTTACCAAGTATTCCGGCAAGGTCCAACAGATAAGGCCCGGATCTCTCAAACAACTGGCTTGCGGCTCACGAATGACTTTTTTGAACAACGGGAGAATTCATACTCATACTTAACCGTGTCGCAGATAGAGATGTTTGTTCACGCCCTCTGGTGAGAAATTATTTATTTAAATTCAATGTTGTATTTATTTTATTAAATAGAACGTGTTATTTAACATGTTTTTTCATGCCCGCAGTGTCAAACTGATTTCAGATAACAAGTTTATCTTCTCTGCATGTAATCCCGATGAAGTTCGCATTTTCACCCCGAGATTCCAGGTTAGAACTTATTTATTTATTTAATTAATTCTTCATGTTATTTACATGTTTCATTTTTTATATGAAATATAGCTTTTATTCAACAAGTCTTATCCGGCAAATTCTTTATCTCGATCAAAAGCACCGGGTGTTTCAGCAGAATTGCTACAGTTCATCTAAGGAAAGGATAATCCATGTTCTCGGCCGTGGTACAATGCTTCTGTGGTAAGTATTTGTTTAATAAATTATTTCAGCATGCTTGTAAATTATGATAACAATTTATTTTTTTCCAGCTAATTATGCCGTATAATGTTGGAGATCATTGGTTGACATTGAGAATCGACCTGTCAACTTGGAGTTGTTGGATATATGATGCTACAGTCAAACGACAAAATTCGGTTGCTAGGAGAATGAGATGTGATTCAGTACGGCGCATCACAGATCAACTCCACATATATTTGCACGATGGGCAATACTGGGAGAAGAGCACGCTTGGTCTGTTGCCGTGCAAGGATAAGATGGCGGTGGACTTTGCTAAAGGGTTCGAAGCTTATGATCATTTCAGTGAAGCAGTGTATGCATGCATGTTCATGGACCAATTGATTTGTGGGCGACCGAATGTACCTTGGGCCGAAAGGGAACGATGTCAGGATAGATATAGATTGTATATGGCTCATTGCTTATTTGATTTATCATTTGAGGAGTGATGTAGAATTTTATTAGATAATTTTAATTGTTTATTTAGATATTCAAATATGTTGGTTTGATCTGTTGTGAATTATTTATGTTTGAATATGTTGGTTTTGTGGTTGGTTAATTGTGATGGAATATGTTGGTTTTTTTTGGTTGGTTAATTGAGTACGAATAAGTTGGTTTTTGGGTTAGTTAATTGAGCCGCAATTTCTTGGTTTTTTTTTTTTGCATAAATTGGACGAATTCCTGCCAAAATCACTGAGTTACATCCCATTTTTGAGTATTTCCATCCCAATTTGGAGTACTTCCATCCCAATTTCGAGGACTAATTTAATAATTATTAAGTAGGAATATTATCAATATTTCGTCCAATCCGGATGGAACTCGTCCAATTGGGATGGACCTCGTCCCAAATGGGATGGAACTCGCTAATTTTAGATGGACTTCGGCCGTAAGGAATAATAATAGTCTCAATCCGGATGGAATTATGTAAATTGGGATGGAAATAGTCCCAATTGGGATGGACCTCGCTAAATTGGTTTGGAACTCGCCCCAATTATCAATATTTTGTCCAAATTCGGTCATAAATGTTATTAATTCGTATTTTTTGGTTTAATTCGTACATTATAGTTTAATTTCAACTATAATGTAAACAAATTAGATAAAATTCCTAGAATAATGTTATTAATTCGTACATTATAGTTTAATTTCAACTATAATGTAACCATAACATGATATTCCTAAGAATAATGTTATTAATTC
>JAPKLW010000772.1:327056-360302 GCA_026898455.1 Plectranthus barbatus
AATAAACACAGGAATCATGAACCTATTTAATTAATCCTAACATGCATCCATAATAATATTCAAACCCTAGAACCCGCTAGGGTTTCTAGCCACTCATCGTAGATAGAAATCCAAAATAAAACATATTCAATTGCATAAAAGTAAAGAACTTACAAAAAATAAAGGGTTTCGTGTTTCCCAAGTCTCCAAACTCTCAAAAGAAAATAGTAAAGCGAAAATATGATAAGGATTGATCAAAAATCGAGTTTAGTAGGCTATTTATAGAGGTGGATATGTATCCTATCGAATCTAGGGCTAAAGATATGAAAAATCTCGTTTTTCCTCGAATTCGCGCGCCAGCAGCTTTTCGTCGATCCCGTCGATCGACGGACCTTCTCGTCGATCGACGGACCTTCTCGAGCTTCGTCGATCGCTTCTGAATGGCGTCGGTCGACGTAGCTTTTCGCCCTCCTGCGCGGTCTCACGGTTTTGGCCATAACTTTCTCTTCCAAACTCCGATTGACCCGATTCCAGTTGTGTTGGAAAGCTAACTCAAAGATATTTCAAATGCTATGCTCCATTAGCTCAGATTCCAACGGTGGAAGAAGTTGTGACTGTTTCTTTGAACATCTGCTGCTTTCGGTATGGATTTCCATTGTATTTGGCCTAAAACCTGCAAAAATCCAACACGCGCTTAATACCACCTAATATAGACTCGTGCACATAATATATATATATAAACTCAATAAAACAACATAAAATAATAGAAAATAATATAGATAAGTGAGTAAAATAATGAGCTTATCAACGGTTACCTTGAGGAAGGTCGTCATATCTATATTAAACATCCAGAAGGATATGTGTTAGATGATGAAGAGCATTTGGTGTGGAAGCTCAAGAAGTCCTTGTACGGACTTAAACAAGCATCACGGTCATGGAACGTATGTTCAACGAAGTGATTAAATCCTAAAGATTTTAACAATGCTCAAACGAGAGTTGTGTGCACCGTTTGTATGTCTGTGGAAGCGTGGTATTCCTTGCACTATATGTTGGTGAAATTCTCCTATTTGGCAATAATGTGGTGGCATTCTCAGACGTAAAATGGTGGTTATCTGAACAGTTCTAGATGAAGGATCTTGGAGAAGCCAGATACATCCTTGGTGTTAAAGTCTTGCGTGACCGCAAGGAAATGATGTTGGCTTAATCTCATGTTTTATATGTGGATACTATGATTGCTCATTTCAACACACAAATTGCCAAGAAAGGCTAAATACCTTTCAGATGTGGCATTCATTTTTTGAAGGATCAGTGTCTTAAGACACAGAATGAGAAAGATGAAATGAGTAAATTTTTGTATGCTTTTGCAGTCGGAAGTCTCATGTATGCTAGCTGTGCACAAGGCCAGATATCTGCTTTGCCATTGGCATGGTAGCGAAATATCTGTCAAACCCTGGACAGGCGCACTGGACTGCACTAAAGCACATTCTCCAGTATCTAAAAAGGACAAGAGACTATTGTCTTGTTTTTTAGTCAGAGATGTGCCCTATGGGTTATAAAGATTCAGATTTCGAGGCAGGTCAGGACGAAAAGAAATCTACCTCTGGATATCTGTCTACTCTAGGAGGTGGAACCATATCTCGGTCGAGTGCAAAACAAAAATACATTACAGACTCACCATGGAAGCTGAGTACGTTGTAGCTTTAAAGGCTTCGAAAGATTCAATATGGCTCTGGAACGTCCTTTTGGAGTTGGACGTGATCCCTCATTTGCCCAAGACTATCACAGTATATTATGATAACTTTGGTGCAGTGGCAAATTCGAAGGAACCACGAACTCACAAGGCAACTAAACAAATAGGGATAAAGTATCACATTATATGAGAAATCGTAGTAAGAGGTGATTTGCTAATTAAGAGGGTAGTCAAAACGGGAAATCTAGCAGATCTATTCACAAAAGCCTTACTGCAGATGGTTTACAAGGTGCATGTTCGTAACCTTGGACTGAGGGTGAAGACAGCCACATCATGATCTATGTAATAGCTAGATTAGAATAGAATAGAAGCGTTGTATACTCTAGAAAACACTTGTATAATGCTTTGAGTATAAGTGGGAGATTGATAGATTTATATGCAAAAAACATTATGATTGGTATATTATGAACAATTTTTTGGTTAATATACTAGCAATCATTATTGTTGTATTATCATCTCATGTCTGAATTAACAAACATTTATCACAAGCAACTCTATTCTTTTATCTCGTCTAGAGGAAGATCACACAGTGTGTTGTAGATCATATGTGATCGTATGGATCGCTTGGCCTAGCGAGATATAAATGGTTATCAAAGCTGAGACAGTGCTAGGACAAATTGTTGGTTTAAGCTGCAACCTAATCAGTAATTAGTGGCTTATCTTGGTCACTAGATGTGATGGTACGTTTGGTTGGTAATAATAGGAACTAACTGAGATCGATTCTTTTATCTGAAATTAAAAGAATCTTGATCTTGATGGCTTGATGATATCTGAAGCCTAATGAAAGTTCAAGAGGCATTCACAAGTTTGATTGTCACTTTGACATGCTATGATGGAGAGTCTTACATGTACTTGTATATCTGCATATTTTGTAATAACAACTTGTGTATGGCTTCTAGTTATGTAGTTTGGTAAGCAAATCTACTATAGGATCATGACATTCCCTAAGAAGCTCAAAAGGTTCACTATGTCAAAGTCCTGCAGGCTGTTTAAGTTCAAGCATAAGTGAAAAGGATTGAGTCGTACAGCTAAGGAAAAAAATGTTAATTAATTTGTAAGCTTGTAAGAGCCTAAATGAATTAATCAATGCTCGTAACATTAAATATGGGGATATACCGAGCCAATTCAATCAATTCCTCATAACGTGTTAACGAAGAGGTAGAACAATATTAATTCTCTGATGGCATTAATCAATATTATTTAATTAATTAATTATATTTTGGGTTAAATATGAAAATTAATTAATTGATAGGTCATCTTTGTTATTTGCATACTGGTCCCTGGTCTAGCCCATGAAAAGCTCAAGCCCATTATGGATCAAAATTCTCCTATAAATACCCCTCTGATTCTGAAATCACATAACACCACAAGATCATGAGTTGCAGAGCAGCAAACCAGAGATATGGGAGCTGCTGTAGTCGATTGGATCTGAATCGAGGGAAGGAAATTTTGCTTCTCGATAGGTACGTATCCGGAGGGAATCATTACCAGATATCAAGATCAAAGTGAGGGATATAAATCAGAAGATCAGATCTTGAGGATCATTCTTCTTCTCTCTCCTCTTCCTTTACAATTTTTATTCATTTAAAATCATTGATTTAATTTTGATTATTTCACGATTGAATCTTTTTGAACAATAAGGATGCAAGATCAAATCCTTGGGCAATAGCTCAAAATTAATTCCATCCAGGTATTCCTCTAATCTTCTTTTGCATTCAATAGGAGCATGCTAGATTTTTATTCATAGACATAGTAGTTATTTTAGATATCCAATAAATAATCCTTGGCAATCGGATTATGCAACTCAATTTGCAAGTAAAAATTTCTTCAACTTCATCCTCCATAGTCCGGATTTGAGTATCCATTAAAATTGAGCTCGTCACACTTGGGGCACCAATTTCCTAGGGACTTAGTACACTTAATATATTTGACAATCCTTTTAGCAGCTTCCACATGAGATTTATTTGGATTGACTTGAAATCTGGCAC
The DNA here is from genome assembly GCA_026898455.1 of Plectranthus barbatus. Taxonomy (NCBI): domain Eukaryota; kingdom Viridiplantae; phylum Streptophyta; class Magnoliopsida; order Lamiales; family Lamiaceae; genus Plectranthus; species Plectranthus barbatus. Next base: position 330,774 of record JAPKLW010000772.1, read on the forward strand.
ACACTCCTACAACATAAGAAATGTTGGGCCTGCAAGTTGTTAAATAAAGCCAAGATCCTATGATGCCTCTCTAGTTGGTTAGATTCACTGATTCACCCTCTTCATCTAGAGTCAGCTATGCTATGGGGCACATTTGAATCCTCAGCGATCTTGTCTTCTCCAGGCAGAATATGCTGATAAGATCTTTTGTATACTTCTTCTAGTTGATAAATTATAATGATAAAGAGGACATGGATGTATCCTAAGAAAAAAAATTGGTTGGTGCAGGAGATTTAACTCTTTCCATATTCAGTCTGTATGTTGAGTTGCCCAAATGAGGAGGTGTCTTCAAGTGCATATGAAAATGTGTGAGGATTTTTGTTAGTGAAATCCTTCCTTACTTTTTGTGTTTTGGTGGGTTAAAGATTGTAAGCCATCTTAGTCAGTTTTTTCAGAGTCTAGAGTTCTAAACTGTAATCTTTGTAATCCTTGTATGCTCGAGAACTGACTACATGCACGCTTGAAACTTGGTTTTCACCAAGTACAGCCTTAACCGGAATTGAGTTGGAGCACTCAGTATAAGGTCTACCATTTAATTCACCTAACTATGGCTAATCCACCCTAGAATTTCGAATCCCCTTAGTGCCAGTGAATTAGGAGTTGACAAAATTAGACACTCAAACCGTTATGTTATTGAATCTAACCTCACTCCAAATGGATCATAGCTTATTGATTATAGGTTATCACCGCAATGGATTGGTTCAATTCTAAAATGCAATCACACTATTCATGACTTTTAGATCCGCGTATCGGCTGCAATTTCGGAGCCTAACAATCCAATTGTTGGTTAATGCCTACACTATTGGATTAGAATAAAAGCTCTATTGTGTGCAATCAACTAGGTGAAGGTAAACATGCATCTAATTTAATAAAATGATCCAGAGCTTTATTCAACCAATATCCTAAGGAATCTAGCTACACATACCTTCAATTTTGTTCAATTGATTACAAAAAAAAAAAAAAAAAAAAAAACAAAACCATTACAAGAGAAGAATAGGATATAAATTTTCCCCCAATGTTGTGGATTCGGCCTTGATCTACACTTGCAACTTCATATCTTCACCCCTTGGATGGAATTAGGCTTGGATCCACCTTAATTGAGGTTTGGAGAGAGTGGGAAATGATTCTCAAGTGAATAATCGTCTAAAATTGGCAAAAAGTCCTTGCGAAATGCGTTTCTCCCCTTTTTATATTAAGTGGACAGACCCAAATATTGCCCATGACCGATCCGTCTCATCCAAAATTTGTTAGAACTGAAAAACCGCCAAAAACATTCACAGGATCTCACCTGGGACCGATTTAGTTCGATCGAGATTTGCCTCTGTAGAGAAGATCTCGGCTGAGCTGTGCAGGGTTCGATCAAGATGTGTCTTATAGAGGCAAATCTCGACCAATCCCAGATGGGTCTACGCTGGGATTTGGCTCTATTTCACCCCTGCTGCTCCTCTCACTCCATCCGGGTTGAGATTTCCTTAGCTTGTGCAAAATATGGGTCGAAATTCCACCAAAATTTGGCAAAACTTGGAGTTTTATGCTAATTTGCTTCCCTACGCAATATCAACACGAAAAAAGAAAACAATATCAACACGACAAAAGCAAACAAAAACTTATGATATGTGGGTGAAATAAACACAAACAAGTCGAACACATTGATAAATTGGTCATTTCACAAACATATCAGTGATCCCTCAATATTTGGATTTATTGAAAACCGTCCCATCTCATCCTATTTTTTTGCCTCATTCTGATGGAATTTTCTGCCCAAATGTGCCGGTGACTCAGCGCCGTTGATCTTCCATAATTAATCCCCAACGGCCGGATTTTTTGCATTGACACAACCCCAAAACTTTTCCTTCTATTTTTTTAACAATATTCCCCATCTCTGATAGTTCAACCAAACATCCACCTACACACTTTGCCTTCCAAAGTATTGTTGAATTGATCAAAAGATGCAACCTAGCGTAGTTGCCTTATTCCTACAAAACAAAAGAAAATGTAAACAAATAAAAGTTAAAATTCCAAGTTGCCTCATGTTTAACTCCCTTGTTTACTAGTCTCGGACTCCACTTCAAGCTTTTTCTCTACTCAAGTTCACATAATTCAATGACCTCATGATCATTGTCTTCCTCTACTCCACGATAATGCTGGACTCGGTGCCAATTGTTTTGGTACTCCCCTCCTTCGTTAAGTCGCATCAACCGAGCTGTACCATTTGGAAATGTTTGAACCACTCTAAGTGGTGCACTCTAGCATAAACATTTTCCTTGTGTCGTAAAGTATCACCAATTTCCCTATTTCAAATCATTTTGGTCGAATGTTACGGCCATGCCTCTCTTTAGTCCTTTCCTTATATATTACAACATTATCATAGACATCCATTTGTATCACATTTAATTGTTGAAGTTGCATATGCCTAGCTTCTCCAGATGCCTTATACTCCCAATTGACTTCCCAAATTGCCTAATAGGCTTTATGCTCGATCTCTTCTGGCAAATGACGATGTTTCCCAAAGACGAGCCTAAACGGGGTGGTCTTGGTATTTTGAATGCTATTCGATATGCCAAAAGAGAATTTTCTAACATAAGAACCCAAGTACTTCTACGTGGCTTGGCTACATTTTTTACAATACTCGTGATTTCTCAATTTGAGATTTTGGCTTGGCCATTCACCTGTGGGCGATATGCACTGGTCACCCGGTGCACCACACCATATCTTTTGAGCAAAGTAACCATGGTTTTGTTGCAACATTGTGAACATTGATCCTTGATCAAGACCTTTGGCACTCCAAACCTGTAAAACACGTTAGATTTGAGAAATCCTACAACTATTTTTGCATCATTCGTTCGATTTGCCTTTGCCTTAACCCATTTTGAAACAAAATTAACTGCCACCAAAATGTGCTTATTTTCCTGAGATTTGGGACAAGGATGCATAAAGTCGATTCCCCAAACATCGAATATCTCTACTAGCTTTATTGGTACTTGTGGCAATTCATCTGCCTTCATCCATGTGCAGATTTCCTGACATTTCAGACATGCCTTCAGCCAATCTCTAGAATCGCAAAAAACAGTAGACCAATAGAATCAGACTTGAGCACTTTGAAAGCCATTTTGGATGCTCAAAAATGTCCACATGAGAATGTACGACATTGTGCTAGAAGTCCTGTCATATCTAGCTCAGGCACACATAATCTTATAATATCATTAGCACCATTCTTTTAAAAATTGGGGGCTTCCATATGTGCCATCGGCTTTCAGCCCTGAGCTTGTTTCTTCCATAAGTAGACATCTCTGCTCGAAATTCTCCTAACACCATGTAATTGACCAAATTAGCATACCATGACTCAGTTTTGATTACATTCAATTGCTCATATAGGAATGCCTCTCCAATTTGGGCATCTGAGTCTTTATCTTCTTTCACCAATCGACTCAAATGATCAACTCCTTTATTTTCTGATCCCTTTTGGTCTTTGTTCTCAATATCAAATTCCCATAGTAGCAAAATCCACTAGATTAGCCTTGGCTTTGTTTCTTTCTTTGTCATCGAGTACATTAAGCGTGTGTGATCGGTGTAAACTGTAACCTTCACTCCTAGCGAACTATATCAATCACAAAAACCACTGCTAACATGTCCTTTTCCGTAGTAGTATAATTCACTTCAGCAGGATTCAAAGTTTTTGAGGCATATTCGATCACATGCCCAATATTGCTATGCTTTTGCCCAACTACTGCTCCAACTGCTTGTTCGCTAGCATCACACATTACCTCCAATGGTTTTCCCCTCTTGGGCGGTTGAATCACTGATGGTGATACCAGTGCTTTCTTCATAAAATCAAAAGCCTCCTTCAAGTCCTCATCAAACTCGAATTTCACTTCATTTTGCAGCGATCTTATCATCAGTTGTGCCAACTTAATAAAGTCTTTGATGAACGTTTGGTAAAATCCCGCATGTCTCACAAATGCCCTAACTTGTTTAACTGTAGTCGGGTAGGGCAATATTTGTATTAGCTTCACTTTTTCCTTGTCACCTGAATACCCCTTTTATAGATCAAATGCTATAAAACAATTGCTTCTATGACCATAAAGTGGCCTTTCGCATAATTTAGCACCAGATCCTTCTCCATAGATCTTTGCTAGACCTTCTCCAACTTACGTATGCAATAATCAAAAGCACTCTCATAATATGAGAAATCATCCATGAAGACCTTGATGCATTCCTCCTATAAATCCGAGAAGATACTCACCGTGCATCTTTTGAATGTTCCCCAAGCATCACATAACCCAAATGACATGCTCCTATAGGCAAAAGTTCCGAACAAACAAGTGAAGGTTGTCTTTTCCTCATCCTGCTATTTCCCAAAGTTTTAGTTTGTTCGAATTGTGCTTCCTTAATACATGCAAATGCTTCAAAAGTATTTCAAATTCTAAAGAGTTCAAAGTGGACGAGTCTTCTGTAATGAGATTGTTTTTTATTGTGATGATCATAGATTTCCTACAATTTAGGAAATCCAGGGCAAATAACTTCCTGATCACTTATCAAACTATTGAACTCGCCTCACCCCTAATACTGCAACTAGTTCACAATGTTCCTCAATTAGGATAACAAGGAAGCCCTACTATCACTAGGTATAATCTCTCTCCCCCTGGAATTGTATTTCCCTAGTAATGATCAGTCTTCTAACTATTATCCTCGAATCGCCCTACTGCTAGCCACTTGGTCTATTCTCCCGGATGGTTATAGGCTCCTATAGATGCCCAATCCCCCTTTTATGGTAGTTGGTCCGCCCAACCGTAGTGCTTCCGCGTCTGCATTAATCTTTGAAACCAATCTCTATTCCTAAGCGTCGACTCTTGTTCCCACTTAGAATTATTATTCCTTCAATTGCCATACGATTTTACCATTCGTGATTTCACTTTGGTCAAAGCTTCCTCTCTTTGGCTTTCTATCCCTATTAATCTAACCGGGAGACCAATCTCAATAGCTCAATTAGGTGGTTAACGAGAAGGTTATTCTAGAGATTATATCAAGAAGTAATAAAAGGAAAAATGGTAGGCGATGTTCGTTTCTCACAACCAAGGAATTAAATCCTAAACCTCACACCTTATAAAAACATTCTCAATTACATGAACTCATCCACCCCAAATAGATTATTAAGCCAGACATAAAAATAAAACTCAAACAAAAATTTTTAATAAAAAGATATTGCTTTATTATAATGATAAAGAGGATGTTGGATATCCTGGAAAATACAGTATGGTGGTGCAGAAAAAAAATAAGCAACTAAAGTACTTTTGAAGTTAAGCATAAGTTACCCACACTGTTAAGATGCATAAATTTACAATAAACCCTAAGTGCCACATGCAACAACAACCACATCTACGCAGGGATGCATGATCTACTCCACGGATCTCGTTTTTTCCTTATTTAGATACTTTGCTCCCTAGGCCAAATGAAATCCCCCTTCTATAGAGATCTTGATTAGGTTTGATTGATACGGCTGGATTAGAGCAGGAGATTCATCACTTTCCATATTCAGTTTGTATGTTAACTTGCCAAAACGAGGAGGTATCTTCAAGTGCATCTGAGAATGCAGATTCCTGCGAGTCCTCGGAGTACACTCTTATGGTCATATCCCATCAATAGTCCCAAAAATGTCTGAATATGGAAAATTCTCAACCATCCTTGCCTTCTACAACAATTTAGCAAAAACAACCCGACTCCACTACAAACTAAGCACTAAAATAATACACAAAGTAGACTTAAATATGGTCAAATGAGAAATTATGTCAATCACAAAAGTAAGAGAACGTAGTGGGAAAAAAACAATGAGAAGCATCTCACAAATAAAGGTGATTTAATTTGTATTCCTAAAATATATAAATCTTGTACGACCCGTCGTTGATCGAGGTGATTCCTAAAACATGAGAAGCATCCCACAATGAAGGTGATTTGAGGATTCCAACATACTAATCCTGCACGACCCGTTGTTCATCACGGTGATTCCTAAAATAATGAGAAGCATCCCAAAAAAAGATGATTTAAGGATTCAAACATACTAATCCTTCATAACCCGTTGTTGATCAAGGATGTAAAATATAATTCTTTGTTTTACAGGAAGAGGTGAATGCTAATAAGCTTCAAAAGAAGAGGATTTTGTGGATCCTCGACAATGAATGCTCAGCTCACATGACTAGAGAATATGATCTACTAACAAATATAATATTGGTCAAGGGACCATCGGTTATGTTCGGTGACAACTCCAAAAGAACGACTTATTAGAAGTGATGCGAGGAGCACAACGGAATTAAGATCAACAACGTATCCCTCATCACCAACTTAAATCACAACTTGTTGATCATCAGTCAACTTAGTGAGAATGACTACAAGATTTTCTGAGCCGAGAATGAATGAAAAATAAAAGATAAAGCATCTAAGGAAGTAAAGTTGAGAGGCGGACTGTATGAGGTTGACTAGGAGAGTGGCCAAGCAAACTCATGCTTTGTGGCAGCCAACACAGTGGATATCAACTTCTTCTGGCACAAGAGGCTGAGTCACGACAATCAATCTCCTAGCAAGGCACGAGCTGGTAGATGGTCTACCCAAGGGCGGATTTACGAAGGAAGAAATCTGCAGAGCTTACCTTCTGCGAAAGCAGACTAGAGCTTGCCAATCATCAAGATTTTTGATACTCAGCATGTGAGCAGTCTCAATGCCCGACTAAACAAGAATCCACATGAGATCTACTATGGTCATAAGCTTACTTTAGCTCATCTTTGTGCTTTCGATCTCCATGATACATTCAAAACGAGAGTCAGAAGAAGACCTTTTCACCAAAGGTTCATGAAGGTGTGTTCCTAAGAAAATGGACACCCTTCACACTAGGCTTAGAGGGTAATCAACAAGACTACCGAGCGTGTGGAAGTAACATGTCATATTGTTTTTTTAAGCTAACTTATTGCATAGGACCTTGAAAGAGCTGGCACATGAGTTCATGAGATTAGTGATGTCAATGGACAAGTGGAAAATGATGGTCATCATCCCTAACCACTTGTTCTGGCTAGATCCATAAAATTAATCTTCTCGCGAACTAGTTATATATGTGTGAAATGTATGCATTTTGTGAGCTTGAATGTTACATTTTTAGGTAATTTCACTTTCATTTCACCCACATATCATATATTTTAAGTAGATTTGATCTTACTTTTGGTATATTAGTGTTTGAGTTGTGTAGGGATTCAATAAGCACACACGGATATCTAGACTCTAGGTAGTAGCTAGTATTTGAAATTTTGGGCGAATCGAGTTCCTTGCGTTTGATAATTTTTACTTGACCACTTCCTCATTTGCAATTAAGTGCGGTTTTTGTGCAGAATATAAACCCCACCTCAAGTTTTGGTTCCATTGTCGGGGAACTCTTTATTAGGTTGCAAGTCAATATTAGTGAGCGTTTGATTTTGGTAGTCAAAGTTTAGTTGTTTTTATATAATTTCTTTTTGTGGGTCTTTGTGTAGGCGTTGCAAGATTAGAAAGTCAAAGGCTCGGAGATTGGAAGAGCAAAGTAGGAGATTAGAGTTTGAAGGAGTTGAAGAAAAAATGGAAAACCAACAAAGTGTGATTGTGGAGATGTTTACTGAATTGCAGAGGCGAATGCAAGAGGTGCAATCTAGTATGAAGGAGAAGCAATGACTGAGAAGGCCGTAACAAAACCTATTCCGACCAAATAAATAAAATATCGTAGGAGGATTCTGGATGGGGATAATTGCCACCCACTTTAAAATCAAGCCACAACTTATTTAAATGATCCAGAATTATCAATATGGAGGTCATCAGACTGACGACCCGAATGCCCATATTTCAATATTCTTAGAGATTACCAACACAATCCAAATCAACCAAGTGCCACATGATCAGATTTGGATGAGGTTGTTTTCATTCTCGCTTCAAGATGCTGCAAGGAATTGGTTTGATGGGTTGGACAAGGAAAACATCACATCATGCGATCAACTCTGGGATAAATTTTTGCATAAGCTTGATATTGAGGAAGAGAGCCAATATCAAATTTTTTGGCAAATGGTATGATGATCCATTGTATGAAGAGTGGGATAGATTTCGTGACTTGTTGAGGAAGTGTCCACGCCATGGGCTATCTAAAGCTAAAAAAATTTGTCAATTCTATGAAGTCTGGAAAACAAGACCAAGGTGATCATTGATGCATCATCCGGAGGGGCTTTCAAAGAGCAAGACGAGGATGATGCCTTGAAAACCATAGAAAAGATGTCATAAAATAGTTAGTAATGACCGAAAGAAATAAGAGATTACCAAATGGTGAAGACAATGGGGGAATGTATTGAAAGTGACTCGTTGATGAGCCAATTGGCTCTAATGCATATGAAAATTGACTTGCTTACGAAGGCAAGATGAAAGTATGAACAAGCTAGCTTTGAGAGGAAGAATGAAGGAATCCCCGAGAGAGTCAATTTCATAAATCAAGAGTATAGAGATTGTAGGGGGAATTACGACTCCCAAAGTAATATGAACTATCCTTCAGTAATCACGACTGCTCAGACAGCCTGTTTGCAAGTTCGAATCATAATTTGAATCTATCCATGGGATTTTATAGTCATGGGAATGGAGGTTATCAAGTATATACCAAATAAGAAAAAAAGGAGTAGTAGTGGTAATGGAGGACATATAGCAGAGAGAACATCTCGGGGAGCATTGCATTAAAAATTTGAAAGTACGTGTGGAATATTATTGAGATACAAATGCAATTGTCTACTGTTGTGAACAAGTGATTGGGAAACACCAAGTGGGAAAATTTCCAACTAACATGAAAATAAATCCCAAGAAATGTTGTAACCTGATTAATAAAAGTATTGATGATGCATGTGAGGACTTGGTGATAAAACCTAACGAGGAAAGTATGCAAGATACGAAGGAGAAGAAGAAGATAGATGAAGTCAAAAAAGAAGAAACATTGGAGTTCCAAGAAGAAGAGAAGGGCAACCAAAGAAGGAATGTGATTTTTCACTTCAAGGTGGAGATGAGGATGTAGATACCAAAGAGTCTTTGTAATTTTGTGAATGTGTAGAAAGGTGATATTGAGCTACCTTTATTTGAGAGTGTTGATGGAAGGAAGAGGAGAGTGGTGAATATTTTTAGGAGACTTGTAACAACATTGAGGTAGTGCCACAACCATAGTTAGTTGAAGGTAGTTTGGAGAAGAAAATAGGGGAACTGTATGAGCACGTGCATGTCTTTGACACATTGCATGAGCTCGATGAAGTGCTTGATGGAAATCTTGTATTGGAGAGTAGTATGGATGATGCTCCAGAGATCACTTCGAACAAGGTGTCACCACTCTTGCAATTCAAGTTTTTCAAGATATTCAAGGCTCCTTCAAAGATTAAGAAGGGCACAAAGAAGATCCCAGTGAACAAGTTGCGTCCGAGTAAGGTTCGATCAAGAGAGAAATGTATACACAAAGTCTACAAGGTTTTTAACATTGGATGATGCATTACATGGTAAGGTCGTCGAGCTACCGATGTAAACCAAAGCCTTTGTTGGGAGGAAACCCGATTCAATTGTTTTGTTATTTTTTTGTGGACTGTTAGGGCATTTTAGATTTTGTTTATGTCTCTATATTTTTATGTTGGAGTTGAGTGTGTGTAGATTTTGACTGACGTGGGGGATGGATTTGATGTGTTAGTTGTGTAGTGTAGGTAGGAGGATGTTCGTGCGTTGCAGATGAAATTGCCCCTGCCCTACCTCTGCCGCCGTGACTGGTCTCCATCAGACGAATGATGTTGTTTATCCGCCAAAATTTCTTTTCAAACTTAGTTCCTTCGTGCTATGTTTGGGGGTTGGGACGACTGTTGGTTGTGCTCTACCTCTTGCTATCTTTACTGCTTTATTAGGAATTGGATATGTTCCTTCAATTGGGTTGTATAATGATTGATATTCTTGAGAATGTTGGGTTGTGATGGATATTGTCTTATTCTCAATATCTTAATTTGAATTGATGGTTGAAACTTTTGGCTTTATTGTTGATTTATTTTTTATAATGGTAGTGAATGATTCTTTATTGCTTAACTTTTGTGTGAATGAGGTTATTATTTTACCCTAGTTGAGAATTTGATGGATATTGCTTATGTTTGGTGTTGTGTGATGTTTGAGCAGGTACAAATAAGGGTGGGAGTAACGGGTTGTTCAAGTGGTTGCCGATGGGTAACACACTTATGGCTTACTCCATGCCATTTATGCATTATAGTAGTATTATAGATTGTGTTAGGTTGCTTGTTTGCATGCTTGTATGTGCCAATCTTGTAATTTATATTTAATCATGATGAGTACGTGAAGTTTGAATTTTCCTAGAGCCGATGATATGGTGGAATCATTGAGATTGAGGCAGGTTTATATTGAACTTTTAAATTGCTCTAGTTTGTGCATGTTAATACTTGAGACTTGACAAAAATCAGTGAGAATTGACCCTTAAATATTGCCATGTGTTTGATTGTGAGTGGCAAGATAAAAAGTGAGACAACTAGAACTTGCATTTGTTTTCTATATATTCTAGCCATTAGCTTTTGACTAGAAAAAGATATTTGGCCATCAATTCCTAGTTCTTACCTTGCACATTGGAGTATAAGGTGCTTTTGATGATCACTATTTGCAATTTGTTTCATTGTTCCCCGTGATTAAGCCTATGTGGAGATTCCTTTAATATGCTTACGGACAAGTTTGGGGGGATGAAAGAATCGAGGGTGAATATTGATGTTGTGAGGTTAGCTGTTGGGAATGTGTTCAAATAAGTATCCCAAGTTTGAGGCATGAAAGAAAATCAAAAGAAAAAAAATTGAATGAAATAAAGAAAAAAAGTGAAAAAAGGTGCAAATCAAAGAAAAATGAGCACCTAGAAAAGAATTGTATGTTTGAGAATGAATACATGAAAAATGCATGGAGAAAAAGAAGAGAAAGAAAGAAAATAAAAGTGAATGACTTGGGATTGGTTGAATGAGGATCACATGTTATGGGAGTTTGATGTAGGATAGTCACTTTAGCCCTAAACAACTCACCATTTAGTCAACCATGAAATAACCAAAAATTAAGACCTTTTTTTATTCTAGAATGAAGTTTGTTGCTAATAGTGGTGACATAGGATGCAAGCTTATGGGAGTTGAACTTGATATCTTGTGCTTGTGTGGCTTGTCCCTAAACACGTGAAGAAGTGTGCTTTCTTGTTCAACCCGTTTGTTGAGAGGTTCTAGTCTCTTGTATTGATGTAAATGATCTTTCCGAGTCTTTGGATTCCATTTCCCTATATAGCATCAATCAAGGGGAAATCCAACCTTGAAGAATCATGTTTGAAGACGAAGGACTTGAAGATATTCTTCAGAGACAGAGGAACGGGTTGTTGATGAAGACCTAGCTAACGAGTTAGAAACTAGTAATTCAAAAGTAGGAGCTTATGGTTTTCAAGCTGGTGAAGAGCTAACAGCTAGGGGTGAGCAAGAAATCGAAAAAAATGAAAACCAAAGCAAATTAGAAAAAAATTGTTTATTTTGGTTCGCTTATTTCAGTTTTCAGTTCGGTTTGGTTAATTTTTTATCAATATTTTGGTTTTCAGTTTTCGGTTCTATTGTTTTTTTCCAGATTGAAATAACCGAATAATCAAATTAATATATATATTTATATAATATTAATAAATATAATATATATGTATCTATTTAAATTAATAAAAATATATATTTTAATATTATATATATATTAATATAAATATATATAATTTCTATTTTTTGTTTTTGATTGTAATAATTTATTAAATATATATCAAAATTCAGTTATAACCTACATAACTGAAAATATAACCGAAAACCAAATAATAATTTTGGTTCAATAATTTTGGTAATTTGGTTCGGTTTGGTTACCACCAATGTAAATTCAGTTATTTCGGTTTGGTTATTTTACAAGGTAAAACCAAACCGAATAACTGAATACTCACCCCTACCAACTGCTGATGTATCAACTGGTTAGAAACTAACAGGAGAAGTATCAACAATTGAGATGCCAAAAGAAGCGGAGCTAGTAGCGAAAGAGCCAGTAGAAAAAGAAGTGCAAGTAGCAGCAGAGCCAGTTTCTGGGAAGGAAATCGTTCTAAAGGATTTCTTCCTTAAGGATGTACCAGCGGCAAAAGTCGAGAGTTCACATTCTTTGTTCCAACCAATTGAGGTCCAAGAGTTGCACATACCTAAGTGGTTGAGACATAATCCAGAGTCAAACATATTGGATGATGTTACAAACCCCATTCATACAAGTGCTAGGGGTGCCTTACTATCATGCTTCATCAACCAATCAGAGCCATCAAAGATTGGAGAAGCCTTGCAGTTATCGGATTGGATCAACGCAATGCAAGAGGAACTGGGGGAATTCACCTGCAATAATGTTTGGTACTTGATGGACAGACTGGCAAACCAATCAACTATTGGTAGCAAATGGTCTTCAAGAACAAGCAGGATGAACAATGCAACGTGGTGAGGAACAAGGTCAGACTAGTTTCCAAGGGATACGTGCAGTGTGAAGGGATTATTTTTGATGAGACATTCACACCAGTTGCCAGATTGGAGGCAATTAGGTTGTTTCTACCTTATGCGGCGTAACTCAACTTCACGATCTTCCAGATGGATGTGAAGAGTGTCCTTCTAAATGATGACATAAAAGAGAAAGCATATATAGTGCAACCTACAGGCATTGAAGAAGGTACGAAGGTCTACAAGCTGTGGAACGCTCTATATGGCCTTAAGCAAACACCAGGAATTTTGTAAGAGACCGTGTCCCAGTTTCTGCAGAAGATGGCTTCAGAAAGAGGAAGATTGAGAAGAATCTCTTCCTCGACAAAAATGCTGAGGGCATTTTGTTGGTTCAAATCCATGTGGATGACATCACTTTTGGTTTGAAGAATCTCGCTCTATTTGTGAAATTTGTCCAACTAATGCAAAACATCTTTTGAATGAGCATGTTGGGCAAGATATCGTACTTCTTGGGACTTTTAGTGCAGCAGACCCCCGAGGGTACATATATCAGCCACAAGAAGCACACCCAAGATCTTATCATTAAGTTTTGTCCAGAGAAGCGAAGATTTGGAGGATTCTTATGAGCCCCACAACAAAGCTAATTCTAGATGAAGAGGGGGAATCAGTTAATCCAACCAGCTATAGAGGAATTATAGGATCCTTACTCTACTTCACAACCAATAGGCCCGACATATCTTATACTGTCAGAGTGAGCACAAGATTTCATGCCAATCCTCTGAAATCGCACATCGAAGATACCAAATGGATCATCAGATACCTTAAGAGCACTGGGTCTTTATGAATTTAGATTCCTTAGTATAACAAGCTCAACCTCAATTGTTGGTCCCGAAATCAGAGTAGTTTTATATATGCAGAGAAAGTAATAAAATGATTTGCACTTCTGAAAATTGAAACTCAGTTTTCAATTATCAGCTTCCAAAAACTCAGTTTAGCTCGAACTTAGTTTAAGTTGCAGTTTCAAGTATACACTTTAATATATAGAAAGTATTGAAGGTTTCAAATAAGTATGAAACTTAAATTGTAGAAGCTTAAATAAAAAAGTAAAGTGATACGGGATATTTTATAGTGGTTCGGAGCCTCAAGTCCTATTCCCACTCTTCGGAACTTAATTCGGAATCAATTAAGTAAGATATTACAAACTCCATACGATCTATACTAGCCCGTTAGATGCCAAAGTCCTTTGGCCTGCTAGGTCACTTGCCCTGGAACTTGGTCGTCAGCTTCCTTCTTCAATCTGAAGTGAAGACGCACCTCACAGCCTTCAAACTGGAAAGTTTGGATGTTTACAGTACTTCCCAGAACTTTAGTGTTTGGCAAAGCCCGTAAGTATCAAATTTTTGGAGTGGAAAACTGACCAAGTGATTAGCTTTAGCCTTGAAAGCTTAAGCCTTGTGTTCAAACACACGGAATGAGTTGCTTAAGTTGGAAGACTTAAGCCTCACGACATAGAAAGACATGGAAATTCAGAGTACTTTTGAGAGCTATGAGTTTTTAATTTGACAGAGTTTCTGTTTAGCTTTTTGCGAGTTTCAGATGCTCTCCTCTGAAGTGGTTGTCTGCTATTTATAGGTGGATGTGGTCGACAATTTGAATTATATCTATTAGAGACAAGAATTCAGCCGTTAGAGATATAGTTTATGTTGTCCAATTATAGCCCATTCTTCTCCGATCTGCTCTACTCTAAGATCTGCTTTTGACTTTTGCAGTGTACCTTCACTTGCTTCTTATCAGAGTCAATTTCAGTCTGAGGAGATGAAACTTAAATTTCCTCTTTCTGATTTTTGGTCGACACTTTAAGGAATCTTGGATATGAATTTTGAGTTCCACTCGAATTCCTTACGTCTCCTTGCTTTTCACGTGCACTTAAGTTCTGGAACTGAAAACTGAAATCCTCCTGATTTCAAGTTTTATGTTTTCGCTTTCCTTCAGTGAAAAGGCAGTTTGCAGAAAATGACTTTCTGGACATTTCAAGTTTCAAGCTCCGAAACTTGACTTTAGCATTTAAATTTTATTCAAATCTTCACTTTAAGTTCTGAAACCTGACATCAAAATCTTGAGCTCTTTTCAAGTTTCAAGATCTAAAACTTGATCTTGCCTTCCTTCCAAAACTAAGTTTATGTGTGCTCGATCTTTAGCTTCTAGTTTCTATTACAACTTGATATATCCTATACAAGGATTACATGTAGAAACATAATAGAAACTTAAAGTTAGTTTTGACAGACCAAAACATCAAAATTATAAGTAAACTGAAACTCAATTTCTCCCTTTTTGGTGTTGTCAAAATCACTTATCTAAACTCAGGAAAAAGGACGCTTGATGAACTGAGTTTACAATGACACTACTAAGATCACCATTCCTATAACTGACCTACTCTCTTTGATCTTCCCCCTGAATTGGAGAGATATTATTCGATAATAATAAAAAATAGAGTGAATTAGACTGCTGATCACACTGGAACGTGTGAGTTCAACTAGGTTAAAAACATAAGCATAAAAGAGCGAGCGAGCGAGCGAGCGAGCGAGAGAGAGAGAGAGAGAGAGAGACAATGAGAGTTTGTCTTCAATCCATTTTTTAGTTTTATTGATTGTGAGAAATTACAAGTACATCAAAAACCTAAAACTAGAAAGAAAAAAATTAAGAATTTAAGTTTCAGAACACTGACGTAGGAGGTTGCTCTGAAGACGAAGATGGCTTAGAATCAGAGAGTTTTTGGGCCAACTCCATTAGAGCTTTGAACTGAACATCCCTCATCTGCTCTTTGGCTTCCTCCATTTTCTCTCTTTTTAGCCTCCTCTGCCTCCCTCTTCTTCTTCTCCTCTTCTTCTTTTTTCTTTCAGAGCTTCTCCTCCATCATTTCCTCCTTCTCCTTTTTCATGCCCTTTTCCCCCCGTTTTGACAACATCAAAAAGTGTTGCCAAATTTTTTTTAATTGAACACACAGTTTCTGCGGTTTCAACATCATTCTTCTCCTTTTCCTCCAATTTCAGTTTCACCTCTTGTATCTTCTACTTTAATGCTTCAAGCTGGGATTGGACGCAGTGCTTCACTTCAGCAATAATGGCGGTCTGGGAAGAGCTTCCTATGTCCTGCCTTGCATCCTCAGGGTGTTCAATCAATGGAATCTCATGAGGGATAGAAGTGTCCAGGGTAAAAAGCACCATCCCACTAATAACCCTTCTCTCTTTTTCCTCCTTATCAAACTGCTCCTTCCTGAGCCTCTCGGCCTCTCCTTCTTCTTTCTTCCTCCTTTCTTCTTATTCTAGACGTAGTTTAAGTTTGCTGACAAACCTCTCGGTTTTTATAAGCTTTGCAACTCAAACAAGTTCTTGAGCTTGTCCTTGGATGACTTGAATAGCATCGGCAGTCCTCTCTGCAGTTAAAACAATAGTGAGCTCATGGGATACAGAGACTAGCTGCTCTATCTCCTCCTTTTCTAGCTCAGCACCTAACAATTCTTGCTTTTCTTGCTCAATCTTAGTTTCCAAACTCCTTTGTGCTGCTGCAAGTTTCCTTAATATTTCTAGTTTGGCAGCAATTATGATCTGATAATCTGCAGGGGTCGGAACTGGAGTTCCTGCTGCTTGTGTTTATTCTTCAGCTTGAGAAGGTTGGGATGAGACTTGAGTTTCTGGAATGTTAGCCTCTAGAACTGGAGTTTCCTGGACATAAATAAAATCAGCAGGAGGTAGACGGTTTGTATCCCTTGAGGATTGAGTTTGCAATTTGAATACTCGGATACTAAGTAGTCTGTTCCTTGTCTCCTAAATTGTCATATGCCGATTCTTAGTCTAGCCACTCCATTCCTTGGCCCAGACCTCCAAAATGTAAGCCCGAGCTTGGCTTGCATAATAGGTTTATCTTCTTTGTCCAGCTCATGCTTCACTAGATCAAATCTCCTCCAACTTCTGAACTCAACTTGAAGATCAATGGCAAGCATTAATTTGTCCTCAAGCATAGATTCTTCAGTGACCTTCTCTTCCACTCTATCGGAAAGCTCTGCTACCCAAGGGATAAGCTTTGAATCTCCCACATCCTTATCATGTATTGGGGGACACCAATTCTTCAGTCTCTCTGGTGTGTATTAAGGATAAGATAGTCCGCTCAGAGGGATTTGGTAGATGTCAAACTCACTTTTCTTGTATAGCATGTCCTTCTCCCTTTGATCCCAGGAATGGTGCCTCCATTATATTTTCTTATCATCAGTAAAGTTGAAAACTTGAACTAGGGAGAGATCATTTAGTTCCGAATCAAAAGTTGAATCGCCAGGAGAAGTGGAAGGTAATCATGATATTTTCTAGTTTTGCTTCCCTTACCACCCTTCTCAGTTCCAGTTTTTCCTCCTTTTTTAGTTTCCAGCTTTGAGCTTGAAGTGGTAAACGTAGTTCCAGTTTTGGAACTTGCCAGTTTTTCTGGGGTGGTCGCCAAGGTGTCTGCAGCATCTTTGATGGCCTTCTCCTGCTCAGCCAATACACCCTCTAAAATCTCATTCGCCGGTTATTCATGGTCGGTCGCCCTTCCTGATTCAGTTTGAGTAGATTCACCTTTATTCACCGATTGTTCAGGGTTGGTCGCCCTTTTTTTAGTTTCAGTTCCAGCTATCTCTGGATCAACACAGATTTCTACACTTTGATCCTTCTTAGAGCCTTGATCATATCCATGTGCTTCTTTGTATAAAGTGGCAAAAGCTAGGTTAGACATAGTTCCTGAGAATGCAGTGACAACTGGCTCCTAGAACTCGAGTTTCTTCCTATGGATTAGTCTTATGGGATCCTAGTCATCCCCTTTTCTCTTCTTCTTCTTCTCAACCTCCTCGGCTTTCCCTTTCTCAGCCTTCTTTAACCTTTCAACTTCAACCTTAGCTTGCTTCCTCTGTCCTCATTTTCTTATTTCCCTTTTTAGTAACCTCCCTTTCGCCTTCCTTCAAAATTCTCTTTTTTGGCCTGTTAGGAGTAGACCTTTGCTTCCTCACAACCGCAGTGATGGTAGCTCCTCCAAAGGGGTCTCTCTCCCTTTGCTTGTCACTTCACCAAGATTGGTGAGAGTGGGCAGATTCTGCATTGTCTGCTGAAGGCTATCTTGTTTCTCTCCTTCAGTTTCCGTCCGCTCCTCATCAGAACTGACTATTTTGTGGATCTCATAGTTTTGTGGAATAAAATTGGTGGGTGACAAAACATCCCCATCATCCGCTAACTTCACCAACTTCTCGATGAGGAAACTGACTTTCAGCCAAAAGCCGAATCTAGTAGAAAAAGTGCCATTCTCAGCAAGAGTGATAGTTCTCCCCACATTATCCAACAGTCTTTCGAAAATGAATTCAGCCCCATTTCCACGAACTTCATCATCAAGAGCCATAAGAACTCAGTATTTCTTCTTGCTCAGTACTGAGTGTGAGCCCACCTCACACTGTAGCATTCTGTTGGCTATACCACCCACAAACTTGTAGAAACTGTCAAGTTCAGAGGTTTTGGTGTTCACCTTCCAAGGGGTTTGGATTGATTCTTTCTTCGAGTCCCTACAGTGATTTTCCATCTCCTATCGAGGGGTAGGGCCTCCTTGTTTATAAGCGGCAATTAGAATTCCATCTTTCCTCAAATGAAATATTTTGCTTAGCAGTTCGGGTGAACACTGATCTATACTCTGGCCACGGAGGTACCAAAAGACCTCTTGTCAGACGCCACCACTACGTACGCATAAAACTCTGCCACCATGTAGGGAGAAAATCTTTTCGGATGGATGGTCAAAAAGAAAATCAGTTCTTTACTTCTTAGTTTCGCTTCCAAACATGGGTCTGGCCACACTGTTAGAGCTTCCTCCAGTAGAACGATCTTTTCCTTAGGAACTTAGGTTGTCATCTTCAGTTTGGGCGTCCGTTTCTCAGCAACGTCCTTGGTAAGTTTCAGAAGGTCGGCATATGGGATGTAGTGATCCACAGTTGGAGACTCACTCCGGCCAGATGTGGATGTGCCTTGCTCTGCGTTCTCAACAGTGGTTCTCTTAGGCAAGATTAATGTTGATGACTGCGAGTTAATGAAGGAATTTGAGTCGATAACAAATTGAATGCACTTAAGGTTTTTCTGGATTTGAGAGAATTCTAATATATTCAAAATTGGTAAAATGGCACTCCAATATATTAATGAATGTCCAGTACCCTTAAATATGGGTATTCTCAAGTAAATGCAGCCCGTTCTCATAACGTGGTAATAAAGGGGTTGGTCTGTATCAATTATGTGGTGAAAAAGAATTAATTTTAATTAATTATTTATGTCCTGGATTGTGGACATGGGAATTAATTAATTCATAGGCACACTTTATTATTTGCATCAGGTCCCAGGTCTTGCCCAAATTAAATATGCTGAAAGGGTCCCAATTGCCCTTTAGGGTTTGCTACCCTAGGTCTATAAATAGATAGTTCTCTCTCACAGTTCAAATGACAATTCAAATCAGTTAAAACCCTAGTTGTGAGAGAGAGTGGGCGGCGTCTCTGTGTGTTCGGGAGAAGAAGAAATTCGACTCTGGCTTACACATTCACAGTCCTGTGGAATCCTCACCAGTAGCAGGATTGAACAACATTGGGATACAGATCTGAAGATCTAATCTGAAGAACAGATTTCTTCCCTTCTCTTTTCTTTTGATTCATTCTTGAAATTATATCTGGTTCTAATTTCTATTTCTGCAGTTTCAATCAAATAGCGTGGTTGAATAAAGGGATTTGAATTCAAACTTGAAAGATCAGATCATACCCTACGGAGTTAAGGTATATTCAAAATCCAATGCAATAAATTCATAGGAGAATGCTAGGGTTTAGTTGTTGTTTTAATTGCTTTCAACATCCATGAACGGTCCTGGTTTATATGGATTTGGCAATTTGGTTGGCCTGGAATCCCTACTCCACCTTGACCTTCAAATTGGACACGAGAGTTTGAGTTACTCTAAAAAACTTAAGTCTTTAGTATACACCCGTGATAGCTGCAATCGGAGAAGTGACAACTCCAAGATATTTTCTTACTCAATGAGTAAAAAAACAAAGAATAAGATCTTGCTTAAAGCACAGAGCCTCATGTTCAAGAAAGAACACGGGAAGCTGATAGAATTAACCTGAAAGCTTTAAGATTTAGAAGCGGAAGCTTTCGGAAAAATTAGTAGAGAGAGAGATTGATGTTTTTATGGTTGCGCTCAAAATCGGTAACCTCCTGAAGGTGTAATGTGACCTCTATTTATAGACGCTCTTTAGAAGGTTCGAATCTCTTTGACATTTGAAGTCGTTGTGAGATAAGGAACACGTCCTGTCGAAGTCTTGCTTTTTCTGATTTGCACTGTCCTCTCTATTAGAGCAGGTGGACATTTTCTGCTTTAGTCAGAACGACCCTTTTTATCCAGTCTGATGAATATTTGCTAGTTGATTCCTGGGATGAACAAGCATTCGAATGCATCAGACTTTAAGTTATCCAAGTTTAACGTCTAGTCTTGAATAAGTCCTCGTTTGTTTTGGCTTGAGTGTGTCTTCTAGCTAGTTAGGTAGCACCATGTTGGTGACATCTTTGCTGATAAAATCTGTGCTGGTAATACTCCAGATGATGATGACGTATCACCAGCTTCTTTCCAGGTAAAGATCGTAATCCAGGAACTCGACAGAAAAATAAACACACACAAAAACTAATTGAATTGATACGAGGAAAAATCCAGCAACTTTGGATTTGAATATCTTCAAGTACCGTAGTCTAGATTGAATCTTCTATGACCTAAGAAGCGAATTAATCCAACAACGAAGGAACAAAAACACCTAAAACAGATGTGAAAGTCCGATTGATAAGTCGAATTTAAAATTCTATGGATGAATAGAATTTTGTGAGCCTTTAGAATATAAGGAGAATGATACGATCCTCGTCGGGAAGGTTTAGATTGCAGCCCAGAATTGACAAACCGGACATGCACGATAACACGACTCAAACAAATACGAAAAATCCAATGCCTATGACTCGACCCTCAGAGAACCGTAGTCAAGAATGAGAACGAACCCCTAAGACTCAAAAAACAACTCATCTCACAACGAAGGATATAGCGAAGATGCCATAAACGGCTGCAAAATTTCATTTGATAAATCAGAATTTTTGAAATATAGGGCTACTAGAATTTGTGAGTTGTAACGCCCCGGTCCCAGGGCCCGAATGAGCTCACCCGAGGTCGGCCACGTTACCCACCAATGGCCTGGACTGGCTTACAGACTGACGACTGATCCCATAAACCAACACAAGTCCTTTCCAGTGTGCTTTGTCCTCACTCACACGTACCTTGAGAAAATTCCCAGGGGGTCACCCATCTTAGTCTATCCCAGGTCAAGCACGCTTAACTTTAGGGATCCCAGGTCAAGCACGCTTAACTTTAGGGTTTTTTCTAGAATGGGTGCCAGAAAAGATGATGCACCATGTTAGTAAGAGTAGCACAATCAAATCCTTTAAGCACTTTCATTCTTGCATAGCCAGAATCCCTCTCATTCCGGTGTGGCTCCATTCATTCATGTCACTCTCCACACACCTATCGAAAGTCTTACCAGAGCCGCTCATTGTCTGTGCTTCTCATGCACCGACAATAACTCCTTGCTCCAGCGTCGGGTCGTCACATGCCCATTAGCTTTTACTGGTTCGTCCTTGAACCACACCGTACTGAGAGATGTTTAGCTCTGATACCATTTGTAATGCACCGACCATTGGGCCCAAACGAGCTCACCCGAGGACAGCCACGTTACCCACCAATGGCCTGGACCGGCTTACAAACTGACGGTTGTTCCCATAAACCAACACAAATTCTTTCCAGCGTGATTTGTCCTCACTCACACGCACCCTGAGAAACTTCTCAGGGGGTCACCCATCTTAGTTCTACGGTTGTTCCCACAAACCAACACAAATCCTTTCCAGCGTGTTTTGTCCTCACTCACACGCACCCTGAGAAACTTCCCAAGGGGTCACCCATCTTAGTTCTACCCCAGGTCAAGCACGCTTAACTTTAGGGTTTTTCTAGAATGGGTGCCGGAAAAGATGATGCACCATGTTGGTATGAGTAGCACAATCAAATCCTTTAAGCAATTTCATTCTTGCATAGCCAGAATCCCTCTCATTCCGGTGTGGCTCCATTCATTCATGTCACTCTCCGCACACCTATCAGAAGTCTTACGGGAGCCGCTCATTGTCCGTGCTTCTCATGCACCGGCGATCACTCCTTGCTCCGGCGTCGGGTCGTCACATGAGCTTTCAGAATAATTGAGGAGACAATCTCACTAGGAAACTCAAAACCTTAATCTAATAAGAAAAATAAATCTAAAAACAAATCAAATCTATCAAGATTTACAACAAGTATATCTCAATATCTTTGTAATAAAAGGAAACTTAAATAATTCAAAATTTAACTTAATTAAAAAAACTAAAACTTGAAAATTAAATTAATTCAAAACTAAAACTCGAAAATTAATCTTCAATTTGATATTTAATTAATCCTCTTCTTTCAGCCCACCAGGATCTCCATCAGAGAAAACGTCACAAATTTTATCAAACTGCAAACTGAATAAATTGTTCTATAACAAGGCCTATATATAGGCAACTCAAATCCTAATATAATAAGAAAACTAAAATTTTGAAATAAATATTAGAAATTTAAAATTATTAATTAAATAAGGCCTAACATATTGGCCCAATATAACTGAATCAAATTAAACTAAGCTCAATCACTATACATAATTAAATTAATTATTTTTAGCCTTCATTTAATTCTTCAACCAACATCGATTTCTTTGGAACACTTGCAGCCCAAACATCTTTAATCAATATATGCAATCCATCTCTCAATGTCCTTTCTCAAGCTCTAGTCATCGGCCCAATCAGAATTTAGACTGGATCGTCTCTCAAAGCTGCTACTTGGGCTCCATCACCTATTTGCTGGTGAAGAATGCGTCTTAAGACTACAAATAAACAACAACCTTTCTCACCCCAACCCAACCACCACATCAGCATTTAAGAAATAAAAAAATTAAAAAATATTCTAAATTCTCTCTCTTTAGATCAACCACAGACCTTCCGAAACTCAAAAGGTTCGCTGGCCTATATATATATTTTTTCTAATATTTTATTTTTGAATCAATAGAATTGTGATGTATACTTTCATTTTATTGGTTGATTCATTTTATATAAATGCAATACTACGATTGATATATCCTTTTAAATTATAAAATAAAATAAATAAAAATATACCAAAATTTATAATTTTTAATTATCTACGAATCGAGACTAATTTTGATATATATATATATTATATATATGTACATATATATATATGTACACTAAATTATTTTTAAATTGATATATATACACTATATTATATTTGCATTACTCTCGATAATTAATTTTTTATTGAATCAATTGTCCATTATTTAATCGTTTTATAATATGTATATTTTCTTAATATATTAATAAGTAATATTTTTATTTTAAAATTAAAATCAAATAAAAGAATTATATATAATGGTGTGGTTGGATGGTTGGGTGGTCATGGATAAACTTTGCAAAATAATTGTTGTTAGGTTGGATGATATGGAAGTGAAAGAAACTAATTAGATATTAGTAGTTGGGTGGTTGGATGGTTGTTGATAAACATGATATAAGGCTTGTAAATTAGCTTCTATTACAGGACATTACAAGTTTAAGATAATCTAGCTAGACACACTATTCTTGTGGGATTTTGACTCTTCAAAACAATATATAAGATAGGAATTTCTAATAATAATTCCTTAGAGAAACATTAGGGTATTTTTTTTTATAACTATGATTATTTTAAACTTACATAATTAAATATTAGAGTATAATTCAATGAAGTAGAAATACTAACATAATTTTTATAATTGACAATATATTAAGGTATAATTGATAGCTTTCCCTAATTTTATTGTACTCGTATAAATGTTATAATCAATTGAATTACATGTACATATCATCATTATTTTTCACTATATTGCTCTAGTAGATAAAATCTTGTATCTTTTGGAAAAGGTATAAAAAAAGTTGTGTTAGATCAAACCTAATATTCGAAATGGATTTTACTATTAATTAAGACGGTTCAAAAACTTCTCTAAGCTTATGAATACAGTCCTTTGTTGTAAATGACGTCGGATTTGAACATGTGTATTTTACAACAAATGGACAAAGTATAGGTCATTATTACAATGTTTAAAATACATACTCAAATTTTAATCTAAAGTTAGTAACTTCTTTTAATAAAATATAATCTACTTTTCTCGAATATACTCAAATTTGCAAAACCAAGAAGAGCGGTAACTTACAACTATAAAATGGTTCGAGCCAATATTGAATAGTTTAACAAATTTCAATACTTAAGGTCGTTGTTGTTAGTTAGCAGATAGTCTCATGCAAGTTTTAAATAGTTCATGTGAAGATGTATAAAGAAGATAAATATCAGACTTAAGAAATTAATCAATTTTGACTGCACTCTATCTTTAATTGATGTTAGGATTTTTGTTAGAGAAATTCATCCTTACTTTTTGTGTTTTGGTGAGTCAAAGATTGTGAGTCATCTTAGTCAGTTTTTCAGTTTCTAGAGTCCTAAACTGTAATCCTTGTTTAGGATTGATTGAGTTGTAATACAACTTAGGCTGAAGACCCAACAAAGGATAATGCTCGAGAACTAACTACAAGCACGCCTTGAGAATTGGTTTTCACCAAGTATAGGCTTGACCAAAACTGAGTTGGAGCACTCAGTATAAGGTTCATCCATACTGATTAGGAGAAGTCAGTTTGAGGGTTTCCCCGTACTGACTAGAAGAAGTCAGCATGAGGGTTTTCCATACTGATCAGGAGAAATCATTATTAGGGCGTTTTCCATACTAACTGTGGACAATCAGTATGAGGGTCTACCATATTGACCTTGGGAAGTTGATAAGTTCATAAATTTACTTCTTATCTATAGTATTTCACATTATTTGATGTAGTTTTCTTGCATTTATCCATATAATTCATGAAAGAGTATATGTTATGTGGTGTTACGCTTGTCATGGTGTGTTTTTGCAGGTTTTTGGCCTAAATTCACTTGAAAACCGTTCCGAACGCATTTGACGTGTAAGAGTAGCAGTGAAGGATTTCTCCACACAAGAAATTCGGGCTATTGGCGCATGGCAATGGATAGAGCTTTGAGTTAGCTTTCCAACGCAACTGAATCGGGTCAATCGGAGTTCGGGAGTGAAAGTTATGGCCAAAACTGTGAGACCGCGCAGATGGGGCACATCGACTTCGACCGACGCTTAGAGTTGACATCGACCAAGGTGAAGAACATGCGCGTCGACCGAGGCTGAGCCACCTCGATCGATGTCGATGAAAATCTGGTGAAATTTGCTTAAATTCGAATCAAATCGAATTTTCAACCCTAGATTTGATAGGATACACATCCACAACTATAAATAAGCCTCAAATTCGAGTTTTATTGATCTATCATTACCTATTATCACCATATATCATCCTGAATCATATTTTACAACTCTTGAAGCTTTCAACATCCTTTATTTTCCTGTACAAACCTTTATTTTCTTGTAAGTTATTTTTATACACTTTAATAATATGTTTTGTTTCGGTATTCTATCTTCTATGAGTGGCTAGAAACCCTAGCGGGTTCTAGGGCAATGAATATCAATCTGTGGTGCATGTTTAATTGTTTAACATTGAATTGCTTGGTTTTAAATTGTTAGGATTTAGAATTAATTAGATCGAAAGATAGAATTAATTCTAGGTTTACAGTTATTGATTGAAGGACTAAAAAGTGGAAATTGATAACAGGAAAAAGATTTCAAATAAAATTAACAATCTGTCATAGGGGAAGAAAATAATTGTAGGGTTTAATCTGAGGATTTATGAAAGATTGATTAGTATTGTGTTATTGAGGCCGACAAAGCATCTACATTCACATACAAGTAATCTAAGCTATAATTGTCCGACCAAGAAGTTATAGTACATTAAGATTTCTCACCAAAGCAAGTTAATTGATTATGTGTATTTTGATTGATAGTTCGCCATAGGATCTATGTCTCTTTAAATATGCTTTCAAAATCTTTAAATTTCCGTTTTGTTTCTTTAAATTCCAAAACTCAAAACCCCTGATTTTTCCTGATAACTCAAACAATAGAATTTAGGATCATGGCTAGTACATGAGATGATTTTGTTACACAATTCCTCTGGGTTCGACAACCTTAGGGTTAACTATAAATTTATTTGCCACTGTATCTGCAATTAGTCTGTAGAATTTTACAGCAATTAGAAGTCTGTATGAGGGCTAAGTTGTACTGACCTTAGAAAGTCAGTAAAAGAGCATATACCCTTAAAGTTTGAGCTATTCAAAAGATATCGAAGCGCAATTAGACTTAGGCATTTTATATGCCGAAGTGCATGTAACGCCCCCATCTGACCTTCCCAATATGAGGCCACGTTACATTGATGTTTCAGGTTTTGATGAGCATTTCAGAATATTCAAATAAGAAGAGGACTTAAATTTTAAATTTAAGATATTTAAACAGTAGAAATAAATCCTTCGAGTCAGATAACAATACATAAATTCGGTCAATTAAACATTCAAAAGAGGGAAGGAGATTTTCAGAGAGCGGTGTAGCAGTGTGTGTAGCGTGATGGTGACATGTATATGAAGATACATGTCACAAGATCTTTAAACTTTTCAAAACCACTCCATCTTCACCAGCTTACACCCCGCTACTCTCATCCTTGCCGCTTAACCTGCACGTTTTAGAAAGAAAGCGAGGGGCTGAGTACTTTCGTACCCAATGAGAAACATGCCTGAAATCATACATTATATAGGAAACATGATATGCAACTCACACAGCTAAACACGGGGTTTTGTTGAAAAGAACCGTGTTAGCCAAAACATTTTATTTCACACGCGTGTTATTTTAGGTGTTATCATATCTGTTCAGTGTTGTAACTGGAAGTTGGCCGGCTTCCGAGTTACGATGATCAGTTAGGAATGATTACACACTCAACCCACTACTGGATTTCTAGTTCACAAGAAGTTTTCGGTTTCACAACCACATCACAATTTCACCAAATTCAAATGCCTTTTCAAGGCCAACAATCAATCAATCAGTCCTAGTCCGTCCTAATTATCCTTTTAGTTCCACATAAATTTCAGACTTCTTACAGCTCAATATCCAGTTAACGCATCTATAGCCACAACATCAATAAAATCACTGCTTGCAAAAATTTAAAATCAAACAATTCGGTTTCAAATCATGCTTTCAAAAGATCAATAAATTCAAATCATATTCTCAACACTTTCCACACTTCACAATCTCAAACTGCCACAATACACCATAACCTTTCAATTTCAACTTCCAATATCTCATACTCTTTCTCAATCATAACAACATTTCAATCTCACTTTCAATTCATCAGTTTCAACTCAACTCAACAATTTCCACATCAACCACTTTGTGTTAGCACACAGCACAACACAAAGTCACAACCACCTTTCATCACAATCACTTTTCAAATCAATCTCATCATTTTCATTTTTCACAACATCCTCAAATCATTTGCATCAAAATCAAAAATACTTTCAATAAGAACTCATAGCTTTCAAACTTTCAAATCACAACTAATTTTGCAAGCAGGTTTTTCAAAAGAAATTTCAAATTCTTTAAAATCATACCTCAGGTTGCGCAGGATGGAGTTGGGTGTAAGCATGAGTGAACATTTCACATGATCTTTCCCAATGTAAAACACTTCTTAAGACTCGAAGTTTTCAAAATACTTTTGAAATCGTTTTAAAACTTGAAACTCAAGCGCTGATACCACCTCTGTAACGCCCCCAACTGACCTTCCCAATTTGGGGCCACGTTACATTGATGTTTCAGGTTTTTTCTAAAACATTTCTCAAATTATAAAGCGGAAGACTTAAATTTAAATGAAAAGATAAGTAAACAGTAAGAAATTGTACTTCGAGTCAATTTAATAACATAGTTCAAAGGTTAAAAATATTCAAAAGGGAAGGGAATTTCAGAGAGTGATGCAGCAGTGTGTGTAGCGTGATGGTGACATGTATATGGAGATACATGTCACAGGATTTGTTATTCTTTCAAAAATCTCTTCACTTCACCAGCTTACACCCTGCAACTCCCATCCATGCCGCTTAACCTGCACGTTTTAGAAATAACACGAGGGGCTGAGTACTTACGTACCCAATGAGAAACATGCCCGAAATCATACATTTATATAGGAAACATGCTATGCAACTCACACAGATAGACATTGGGTTTTGTTGAAAAGAACCATGCTACCTAAAACATTTTATTTTGCGCGTGCTATTTATATGTTATCATATCTGTTTTAGAGTTGTAATTGGAAGTTGGCCGACTTCCAAGTTACGATGATCAATCAGGAATGTAAACACACTCAACCTACTGTCATCTAAGTGCACTAGTCTCAGCAATCCATTTTGAGACTCGATCGTTTAATAATAACATTCACAATCAATTTCACCAAATACGTCAAATTTCCACCTTATGTCTTCCAATTCCCATCATATGGAGTCGCTACTCCATATGTACTAATTGAGTTCTAGCGCAGTTATGAGAACATGGTTCTAAACTCATTAGTTATTCTCTCTTGTCGTTGGGAAACGACAGAGGACAGATATAATAGCACAAAACATGCATAGCAGTTTCATTTTAAAGCAAAACATTTTATAACACATTTTGAAAATAAAAACGCGCATTTTGGTTTTTTTACTGAAATAGTTTCCCACCTGATGTTTGGCTTTGTGTATAGATGCTTCTTGCTAACTTGAGCTTACTTCTCCAATTCTCAACTTCCTACAAATAATCAAGGGTCACCAAGTTAGGACGGACGATCTAGGACAATGACAAGTTTAAACAAATTCAAACCAACTCTCAAACAACTTATATCTTCCCTAATTTCCTTCATTCGACTCGGCATGGTTTAAGATTCAAAATCCATATTCAATCTCATTGAAATTCATATTCTCATGCTCAACATGCTTCCCATATCATATATTAATCTTTGGGATTGAAAGGGTTCGAAATGGAATGAAAAAATAGCTTAAAAACCATGTTTTATACTTCAAGGTCCCGAACGGAATGAGTCCATCCCGATCGGAATGGACAACGGGCAAAAATTAGGATGGCCGAACCTGGTCCCGAGCGGGACCATCCCATCCCAAACGGGATGGGGTCCTGGCTCATGCCCGTTGCCCGTTCGAAGCTCGTCCCAAGCGGGATGCTTCTGTCCCGTTCGGGACGAGTCGTCTTCTCCGACGAACTCGCTGGATTTCCCCCTGAATTTCGATTTCGCTCGCAATTTCTCCAACTGATCTTACATGCAATTACATATAATTGATCCCTAGACATCCTAGAACACGATTCAAGCCTTTAAACACGAATTAAACGCAAGAAACGAAGGGTGGAAGAAGCTCACCGGAAAATCCTTCTTCACGGCGGCGAACGCGATTCCGGCGATCAAATTCGCAATTCTCGGTGTCAAAGTGATCCCTACACGATAAGGAACACGAATCTAACATCAAAACATCGATTAATGGCCGGAAAATTGAGATTTAAATCAAAGAACACTCAAAATCGCACCACACACCCACCTCAACTTCTCTCTTCGATAACTTTCTCGTTCCTCATCCTCTCGGAGCCCACGAGTACTCAAATCGAAGCTGGGAACGAGAGATTTCTAACGGTGGTGGTGGCTTGCCGAATGGTGGCCGGAGTTGGCCGAAATCTCGCCGGAAAAGAGGCTGACGGGTTTTGGTGGAGAAGGGTTTTTTTCACACTCTCTCTCTCTAACTTATAATATATGGTGGTGTGAAATGAATATAATCT
>JAPKLW010000773.1:894-45814 GCA_026898455.1 Plectranthus barbatus
GAGAGAGAGAGAGAGAGAGAGAGAGAGAGAGAGAGAGAGAGAGAGAGCAATCTGAATCAAAATTTTAAAAACTTTCATCAGCACGCATATCGTCGGCCGATTTTCTTGACCGGCATTTGATAATTCTGTATTTAAAGCTATGATTTTATGTAGATGTTCATGTTCTACGTACGAGGTGACGTACGGTATATAAGAAAATCGATAAGAGTTTTTTTTTTTTTTTTGTTGGTTTGGGGGGGGGGGGGGGGGATGAATTTATGGTGTAGGCATTTGTAATAAATTGAGATTGTTGACGTTTGAGTTTATAATTAGACGTTGAAGTGGGACAAAATATTTACGATTTTTCAGTATTTTTTTATTGATTAGCGATATGCCTATGACCGATTCAATATTTGGGTCTATTTTTTGTGATACTAAATGGTTTTTGGAACATTTAGGAGTCATTAAATTTGATTTTTACAATATTGATTAGAAGTGATGATGATTGGCAATCTCTATTTTTTTTTTCATAATAATTGAACACTTTAGTTCCATGCAAAAAAAAAAATCTAAAATATTGTGCATAATCGTAGAATGTAACGTACATTATTATACTATTTGCTCATACACTATATGCATATATATATATATATATATATATATATATATGTATAATAATATGTATTATTTGGGACGTTT
The DNA here is from genome assembly GCA_026898455.1 of Plectranthus barbatus. Classification (NCBI taxonomy): domain Eukaryota; kingdom Viridiplantae; phylum Streptophyta; class Magnoliopsida; order Lamiales; family Lamiaceae; genus Plectranthus; species Plectranthus barbatus. The sequence goes on from JAPKLW010000773.1 coordinate 1,573, forward strand.
GAAATTGTAGAATTAGATTGTCAAAGAAGTATCTTTAAATAATGAATAGTGGTTTCAATTTCCTTTTAATTGCGTGCATGGAGACTTAATAACTAGGACACGCTTTATATATATATGTATAATAATATGTATTATTTAGGACGTTTTGAAATTGTAGAATTAGATTGTTAAAGAAGTATCTTTAAATAATGAATAGTGGTTTCAATTTCCTTTTAATTGCTTGCATGGAGACTTAATAACTAGGACACGCTTTATATATATGTGTGTAATAATATGTATTATTTAGGACGTTTTGAAATTGTAGAATTAGATTGTCAAAGACGTACGTATCTTTAAATAATGAATAGTGGTTTCAATTTCCTTTTAATTGCGTGCATGGAGACTTTTGACTTTCAATTTTAATTTCCATTAACTAGGACACGCTTTATATATTTGTGCGTGCTAATATTCAAAATAAATTAGTTAAAAACAATAGATCATATCTCTGCATATATCTACGCTTATAAAATGGATAAGGATTTGTCAAATGTGCCGGCTTAATTCTTGTACTCATTCAAACCAATCAGATAAATCCTTACAAAACTAATACAAATGTAAGATAGGGGTACTGTCGATTCGTAGATGAAAGCAAAAATATTTTTTTAACTCAAGACAATAACATATACATTGAATTTTTTTATAAAAATTGCAATAGATGAGGGTATTATCCCCTGTTTGTCCATTATTAAATCTATAGTAAAATCCAACCTTGACACTCACAAAGATTGACCTGCAAATCGACGGCATATAAATCATGCAATCAACAACTCATCCAAGAGACTGAGCGAAATCCGGACCACAAAGCACAAAATCTCCATGGAACATTTCCCCAAAATATTCTAGAAATCTAATAAACTCGATGGAGAATCAACCAGAAGGGGAACCTCGCGAATCCCCAGCCACCAAAGAATAATTTCTTCGCGAGATCGTGTAGCGAAGCAGGTGGACGTGGAAAGTGTTTAGGGCCACGACTGAAAGCGTAGCCAATGAGAACGTGCGCTCAAGAAGGCTGAATAAATAAGGATTCGAAGATTGAAGACGTTAAGCAATTAGGATTGAGAAAGAGTATTCTGTGAGAAGTTCTTCAAGACATTCGGATCTCAACCCTCACGAATCATTTCAACACAAGATCAACAAGTCTAAAGTGGAATCTATGTCCGGAGAATGAATCCAATGGTAGAGGAGCTCTTAGAATTGTTTTGTGTTGATTTATTTGTGAGCTTTTGTTGAATTTCTTCAAGGGAGTGAACCAATAAGAAATTCAATATTGTTTTAGTAATTTTGTTTTACTGTGTTATTTCAAATTTCATAGGGAAACCATTTTTGCCGTGAGGCACTCATGGGTTTAGAAATAAACCCGTGAAAATTTTAATTCCGCTGTGTCAAATTTTTCAAACTCTAACTCTAACACCTTTACATTATTGGTAAATCAGGCACTAAATTCTTTCATAATCTGAAAATACTGTTATAAATTAGAAAGAGTATTGGTTTTCAAAATTCAAATATATCTACCTTAATTTATTTGTATTATTATCATGTCTACTCAAACGAATCATCATCTTATTTGTGCATCAAAATAATTCAATTTCATGTTTAAAGTTAACGTGTAAATTTTAAATTTTGAAAAATAAGTTTAAATTTTAAATTTTAAATTTCATGTTATTTATCTTAAAATAAGTTTATTATATTTTTTTATCTGATATGCATTCTAATATTATTTTATTGCATAAAATAAAATATTATATTCTCACCTCATTTTATCTTAAAATTGTTCATTATATCTCTATAGAATATGCATTTTCTGAATGAATATAATGCATTTTATACATCATATAGTGCATTTTGAGTTAGATTTCATGCATTTTAGGTACATTTTCATGTATTTTACGAAAATTAATGTGTTGTTACGAGATTTATATATAGAATCACTAATTTTTATTTTTGTTAAGATTTTTGTCCTCTAAATTTATGCAATAAGGATTTCATTTGAAAGATAATTAAATTATCTTTAATTCGACATACATTACATGAAAAATGAATTTAAATTGAGTGAGTTATGATCATTTAAAGTTTTTAGAATTTTATTTAGATGATAGAGAAAAAATATTACATTTTACAAAATTATCCTTCAAATCGAATAATGCACAATTTTAAATCTTGAGCGTTGATATGCAAAGATAGAGGGTTGTGATTTATTCTCAATTCTCATACTTATTACATTTCTCATATGATCACCACTCTACTATACACACACAGTGGTGGCCCTGAGGCCGTGCGAGAGGTGCACCGCACCAGGGCCTCCGAACTAGGGGCACCATTTTTTAAAAAATTATATAGTAGTAATAATATTATATTGTTAATTTACCTTCGTAGGAGCACCATTTGAAAAAAAAAACATAATCTTTAACTTAATTAAAAAGATTGACCAAAAAAAATTATATTTTGCCTAATAAAAATATTTAGCTCAAAATTTATTTAAAATAAAATATTAAGATTTATTAAAATATCAAATAATATATTAAAATTATTCTAGATATCAATTAATCTATTGAGATTTATATTGTTCATAACATAACATGGCAACCAAAATTAATGTTAGTTGATTTCTTCTAGAATACAAAGCGACTATTCTTTGTTCACATTTCCATTGCTTTTCTAATTCTCTTATCTCTTTTTCATTTTTCAATACATAGAAGCCAAGTTTAGTAGATGGTAACTAACAACAAGTTGATAAGGTAGTGCATTTTTTCTAAAGCAAATATTGTTTATCAAATGTGTAAAGCGAGAAGTAATTGAGAGAATTTTCCACCATATTATCAATTAAGACTTAACACCAATATATACAAGTAGATAAATCTAATCTAGGAAAGAAAGAAATAATACTATCCATATTTACATTTGAATATACTAGGTATATTCCTACAATATTCCTAACACTCCCCCTCAAGTTGGAGCATATATGTTAATCATGCCCAACTTGTTACAAAGATAATCAATTCGAGCACCATTCAGTGTTTTGGTAAATATATCTCCAAGTTGGTCTTGTGTCCTCATATACCCTGTACATATGAGACCCTTTTGAATCTTCTCACGAACAAAGTGACAATCAATTTCAATATGCTTAGTCCTTTCATGGAAAACTGGATTAGAAGCAATATGTATTGCAGCTTGATTGTCACACCATAACTTAGCTGGCATTGAAACCTTCAAACCTACTTCATTGAGAAATTCTTTTACCCAAAGTATCTCACATGCAGCTTTAGTCATAGCTCTATACTCAGACTCAGCACTTGATCGCGAAACAACTTGTTGTTTCTTGCTTGTCCATGAAACCAGATTGCCTCCCACAAAAACACAATATCCTGTAGTTGATCTACGATCTTCTTTTGATCCTGCCCAATCACCATCTGTGAAAGCCTCGATTCTATTATGACCATGATGAGCATAAACAATTCCACGTCCTGGTGCTCCTTTGAGATATTGTAAAATTTGTTCAACAGCCCTCCAATGGTCAAGAGTAGGTGAAGACATGTATTGACTTACCACACTAACTGAAAAGGCAATATCAGGGCGAGTTACCCTAAGATAGTTAAGTTTTCCAACAACTCTTCTATACCTCTGAAGATCATCAAACAACTCACCATCTTTTGTAAGTTGTGAGTTGGGAATCATTGGAGTACTGTATGGTTTAGCCCCTAATTTTCCAGTTTCAGATAACAAGTCAAGAACATATTTTCTCTGCGATAAAAATATTCCTTTCTTGCTCCGAATAACCTCAACACCAAGAAAATACTTCAGCATCCCCAAATCTTTTGTTTCAAACTGAGTGTGTAGGAATTGCTTGAGAGCCAAAATTCCTGCACTATCACTACCAGTTATAACAATATCATCAACATAAACAACCAATAAAATAATGCCATGGTCAGATTGTTTGTAGAAAACCGAGTGATCAGATTTACTCATCTTCATACCAAACTTCTCAACACCTTGAGTAAATTTACCAAACCATGCACGAGGACTCTGCTTCAAACCGTACAGAGATTTCTTCAAAAAACAAACTTGCTTCTGCTTAGACTCCCCCTGAGCAACAAAGCAAGGTGGTTGCTCCATATAAACATCCTCGTGAAGGTCACCATGTATGAAGGCATTTTTAATATCAAATTGGTGAAGAGGTCAATGATGAGAGGCTGCCAATGAAATCAAAAGTCTGATAGAAGTCAATTTGGCAACCGGAGAGAAAGTATCAAAATAATCAACATCATAAGTTTGAGCAATGCCTTTGGCAACCAAACGAGCCTTCAAACGAGCAATGTTGCCATCTGGATTAACCTTAATAGTAAATACCCAATAGGATGTTTACCCAGCGGAAGATCTACCAAAACCCAAGTACCATTAGCATATAATGCATTCATCTCCTAAATCATAGCAGCACGCCAACCAGAGTGAGTCCAAGCTTCAACAACAGATTTAGGAATAGAAACAAAAGAAAGAGAAGTGACCAAGGCACGAGTAGGGGCAGACAAATGATCATAGGAAACAAAAGAAGAAATAGGAAAGGTACAAGAGCGTTTACCTTTTCGGAGAGCTATAGAAAGATCATCACTTGAGACATGATCTGACATTGAAGCTATTGGCTCATTAGGACATGAATCAGATGTATCAAGCACCACATCAGTAGCAACCGGAATAGGACGAGGTCGGCGAGAGTAAGTTTGTGTGAGAGGAGGACGACTAGAGGCTGTAGGAATAACTGGAGCCGAGGTAGTGTATATAAGAAAATTTGTATCCTCTCCCTCAGTGGGAGGAGGAGTAGAGACCGGAGAGTAGACAGTATTCTCGAAGAAGGTAACATCAGCAGACACAAGATACCTATCTAGACTAAGACTATAACATCGATATCCCTTTTGTAGCCTAGAATAACCAAAAATATGCACTTCAAAGATTTGGGATCTAATTTAGTAACTTGGGGACGAACATCCCGAACAAAGCAAGTACACCCAAATACTTTAGGTGCAATTGGAAATAAAGACTGAGAAGGAAACATAACATGGAAAGGAGACACCCCACGAAGGACAGATGATGGCATGTGATTAATAAGAAAACATGCAGTAGAAACATCAGCCCAAAAATGTTTAGGAACTTGCATAGTAAATAACAAGGCTCTAGCAGTTTCAAGAAGATGACGATTCTTTCGTTCAGCAACACCGTTTTGAGATGGTGTGTCAACACAAGAAGTTTGATAAAGAATGCCATTGTGCATCATATAATTACGAAATGTGTCAGAAAGATATTCCTTAGCATTATCACTTCGCAAGGTTTTAACAGACACATTAAACTGAGTTTTAATCTCAGCACAAAATGCAAAAAAGTGAGTAAACAATTTAGAATGGGTTTTCATCAAATAAAGCCAAGTCATATGAGAGTGGTCATCTACGAATGTTACAAAGTAACGAAACCCTGGCTTGGATGTAATGGAACACGGACCCCAAACATCGAAATGGACTAACTCAAATGGAGCACTAACTCGCTTATTGACTTGAGGACTTAAATGAACACGATGGTGTTTAGCAAACTGACACGACTCACAGTCTAAAGATGATAAATGAGAGAATTGAGGATACATTTTCTGTAATAAAGGGAGAGAGGGATGACCTAACCGACAATGTGCTTCCATGGGAGAGACAGTACCTGAACATGCGACAGACGTGTGATGTTGCATAACAAAAATGTATAGGCCGGCTGATTCATGTCCTTTAACAATAATCTTCTTTGTCAACAAATCCTGAACCAAGCAATAATCAGGAAATAAAGAGACACAACAATTAAGATCACGTGTGAGTTTACTTATGGAAATTAAGTTATAGGATAATTGGGGCCAACTCAAAACTGATGACAAGGGCAAGGAAGGTGTAAGTTGGACAGTTCCATATCCATTAACCTGAGATTTGGAACCATCCGCTAAAGTAACAGGTGAGAGAGTCTTATTTTTCTGAAATTCAGAGAAAACTCTTGAATTACCTGTCATATGATCTGTGGCACCGGAATCATTGACCCATTTAGAAGACGAAGAGAGAAGACAAGTATTGGAATTACTTGACTCGACAATAACTGAAGCAGAACGAGACTTACATGTCTCACGGAACTGAAGCAATTGAACATATTCATCAACAAATATTGTAACCAAATTTCCAGAAACCTTCATTCTTTCAGGCGATGACGACGGAGGTCACCGGAAAACCTGCCGGAGCCGGACGCGCCTCCACGAGCGGCGGCGCAGCGCAGCGCTGAAAATAAAAAATGGCGCGTGTGTCTCACACGCACCGTCTCTGATCGCCGGAGTTTGCCGAAAGGTCGGTCAGGTGGCGGCGCAGGTGGCTGGGTGGGCGGTGTCGACTAATTGGCGGCGGAGTGTGAATGGGTTGCGATTTACTTGACTGAAGTATAAGAAACCCTAACCCCCAAATTCTCATAAACCCTAATTTTGCAATCTCTCGGATCGAAAGATGCTCTGGATACCATGTAAAACGAGAAGTAATTGAGAGAATTTTCCACCATATTATTAATTAAGACTTAACACCAATATATAAAAGTAGATAAATCTAATCTAGGAAAGAAAGAAATAATACTATCCATATTTACATTTGAATATACTAGGTATATTCCTACAATATTCCTAACAATGAGTTATTTTGTAATCATAATGTTATGTATTTTTTTAAAAATTCTATAAGATTTTTTTGCTTCATTTACGTGAATTCCTAGGTCTTTGCTTTATTTTTTTCTAATTTTTTAAAATTTTCGAGAGTGGCTATAGAACTTGATTTTTTTGATTCTATTTATTTTGTATTAACATATTAATATTATGTTAATCGTTCTTCCTGAACTAGGTAACATTTTTTTTCTGAAAAAATAAAAGAGATGATGAAAAATTTTCAAAAAGTTTGCTTTAAAAAAATACCATGAGAATTACTTTTAAATCATGACTATGCATTTAGTTTATATAATATTATTTAATTTTTATTTTATTTTATTTCAGGTTTATTTAAAAATGAAGTGAAATCGATAACATAGTTGTGAAGTCGTAAGGACTCGAGTTTTTTTATATATATATAAGAGATTTTTGAATGCATTTTGTAATTTTAAATAGGATAGATAATTTTAAAATATATTTTATTTTATTTTATAACTATTTAATTTAAGTAGGGGCACAAATTTTTCTTTGCACCGGGCCTCCAAATTTACAGGGCCGGCCCTGCACACACATATACATATAAATAGAGAGAGAGAGTTGTAATCCGGTGTAATAATAAGAGTTGTAATATCAACCACTAGATTAATAGATCAATGGTTGAGACTTAAGCATCAAAGATTGAAAATTTAAGCATAACGTTTTTGTGTGCTTAATTTCCTTATAAATTATGTTTAATTAGTTAAACATGATTAATTATGAAATCTTGCAAAAAAAATTAATCTCAACCATTAATTTTTTCCAGATAAATAATATAGATTTATTTCTATTTAACACATAATATATATACATGGTGATATACGTTATATTTTACGTATTATGCACAATATTGCATGTATGAAGTACGCCATACATTTAAGTATCAGAAAAATCGATCCAGATATTTTATCGATCATAGAGCCATATCACAAATCATAAAATAATATTGAAATATTAAGAATATTTGTCCAACTTCAACCTCAATTAGAACTCATAAAAATTATGAGATAGAGTTAGGCCGATCAAACTCAAAAGTCCACAATGCTACACTCCACAATTTCAACATATTACAAATGCCTACACAATTATTTCATATAGCCGCGCTTATTCACCATCATATCTCGTATATATCTACATAATTTTAAATATATTAAATACTATATTGGTAAATATCAGATGATGAGAAATTAGAATTATCATCAAATATTCCTATCAACAAAATCGGCCAACGATAAGTATGCATCTGCATGTTTTTCAAAGTCTGCTAGCTTTCAGATCTCTCTCTCTCTCTCTCTCTCTCTCTCATCTCTATATATATATATTGAAGCCTGTGTCTATAGATACTATCACCAATTATAATCTAGTAGGCGCTGCAAGAAAAGAAGCAAACACAAGTAAATATGTCAGGCTGTCCAGGCAAGAACCACCCTTCTCAACTTAATTATTTTTTTTTCTTTTTATTACATGCACTACATATATTGTTTGGTAATTGATATAGTGTATGGGTGTTGTATGAGAATACTATATAATATTTAGTTAAAATTACTGAATTTATATATATAGGAAAGGATTCGTGGCCGGAGCTGGTGGGGAAGAATGGTGACTTTGCCGCCGCGGTGATTGAGAAGGAGAACCCCAATGTGAATGCCGTAGTTATTAAGGATGGAACTCCGGTGACCGCTGATTTCCGCTGCGACCGCGTTCGGGTTTGGGTGGACGACAACAATATTGTTGTTCGTACTCCGGTGATTACTTAGAAAGATATCGATTCAGGATATAAAAGGTAATTTAGAGTTAAAGAAATTGGAAATAAAATTAGTGTGGTTGTATAAATAAATTGTACCTTGTGCTTGTGCTGAATAAATAGTCGATGTTGTGTGTGTGAGATTGATGCCTTTGATTGAAGAGATAATGCAAAGGCATAGTGTTTTGATTTCAATATTTTTATAAGAAATAAGAGAATATATGTTCAATGATAAATTTCGCAGTGGAGAAAAATGTTTGGCTAGCTATATATTGCTACTTTTATGGTTGTGTATATTTATTTTTGTTGAGAATAAACATCAATGTGGAGATAATCAGAAAAACCAAATTTACAAATTTGTGTACTAAATGAGATTTTCAATTAAGCCAAATTAACCAAAGCACTAGTGCAACGAAACAACCATAAAGCAGTAAAAAGGACATCAAGATTTTTACATGGAAAATCCTCTAATACAAAGGTAAAAATCACAAGCTAGAAATCACCCCAACAAATCTCCACAATATCAAAATAATGGGTAGATAAGTTCTCTCTAACAATTACCACTAGAAGTTTACCAACAAATATCAACAAAATATCATCTATCTTAGCTAACAATAAAACTCCTCATCAATCAATAAATTACAATAGAAAAATCCTCTAAAACACAATCCCAGTTTGCCAAAGAAACTATGGAAAAAAAATTCACCAAAATATTTAAGCAAAATTGTGAGAACAAGGATTCAAATCTTCTTCTCCCTTCCTTCTTCTCTTTTCTCTTCTCCCTTTTTCTTTCTCTCGCACAAAACGGCTTGCGGCTCTCTCACTCTCTGTTTCTCTATTTTCACGAAAGGGCGCAGTTGTGCTCTCTCTCTTGGTGTTGCACGAACAGCACACCCCTATTCCGCTTATATGAGTTAAGCCCCATCAAATGGTAATGACCCAACAATTTTTTATGTAAAGCTCTTCTTCATATATTGTTGTCAATGGCGAGCTATGAATCGGTTGATGCTAGTTGGATCGTTCGTTATTGAACACGGATTTAATTTATGGGATTTGAGTTCGTTTTGAATTTTGATTGGTCTTGGCTGCTTGGGCATTACCCCAACAATAATCCTTTGGTTTTGAGGCGTATTCAAGATATGGACCAAAGTCAGATTCCGTTGTTGTGATTGATCAAAGTACGGAGTCTCGGAATACCTTGGGGCATTCCTAAAGGTCTGGATACGTTCCCAAATGAATGCTAATCGAAATGGAAGTGACCTGGGGTCAACTCGATTCGTACGGCCGTTCTCAAGAAATATTTGTGTACGTTGTTGTGGGAGGTTTCGAAAAACCACTTACAAGGGCCTATGCGTGGTAGGGGTGGCAAATGGGTCGTGTTCGGGTTGGTGGGTCGGGTTCTGACCTGATAATAACAAGCAACACACCAACCCGAACCTGAACCCGATCCGTATATTTTTATCGGTCAAAAATCTCAACCCGAACCTGACCTGTTAATTTTCGTATCGATCTGAAACTGACCCGAAATGACATGTTTAATTATTTTGGAAATTAAACTTAATTAGCATTACCTGTTTAACATGTAAATAATTTGTGTATCACGAAATTCCGAATACAAATACAATCTATACTATGCATCACATGTAAATAAAAAGAAATTGTGATAATTTATGCTCAACTTTGAAATTTTTTTTCTAAAAAATTAGAATTTTAATAGATAGTGGGTCAAATGGTCGCGGGTCAACTCGAAATTGACCCAAACCCGACGCAAAAATTAAATGGGTTAGGCGGATTCGACCCAAAACAGACCTGAAAATTAAATGGGTTGACCCAACTCGCTTTTTTGTGTTAGGTTCGTCTCGGGTAGGAAATTATCGCCCCTATTGCGTGGTTCCAAAATTCACGCGGCTTGTTAGATTTGTCTTGAGAAACGTTCTCCTGCGTGGGAGTGGTGCTCTCAGGCATAAACCTTGATTACTCTACATTGTTTTGTGAAATAATCATTAGCAATTCTAAACATATTTGAGAGTTTTAGAGGAGGCCTTGGAAGCTTTCTCGCGTCTCATTATACTTTTTGCGGCCGAACAAGCTCCATTAATCTAGATTCAATTACTAATTCAAAATATTCAATATAAAGATGTCAATATTAAATATCAATATATTTGATCTTAATACTTATAAAAAATAGTCTTTTACTTTCCAACTTATTACACAATGAAGTTTCCGAACTAACATTGTGTATTTTTAATACTTGATTTATATGGGATGTGTTATAGTGTTAATTAGTATAATACTCACGCGATGTATAGGAATTAAATTTATTATAATCAATGAATTGTATTTTTTAAAATTATTTATTGATTTAAGTTTATATAAGAATTATGTTAAATATTTATGTTGACTCATAATAAAGTAATATAACATGTTGTTAGGATCTATGTTAGAAATATCAAAACCTTGATCTCAATTGTATGTAGTTTAGTTTTGGTGCATCAAAACTTAGTAGATTTAGTTTCTAGCAACTTAGTATCGAGTCAAACTGTAAAAGTCATGTATAGGATACATATATTCGAGTTGTAGAATGCTGAAAGTATCAGCAGATCTGAAGATTGCTGAAGACGCTAGTAAAGGCTAGCAAACACGAAGGAATGTTGGATACGCTTAAAAGAGTGCTGAAGGAATGAAGCAAGCATGTTGCGGAAACTCAGTAAGACTGTTGAAATGTCAGCAGAGTATCAACTGCCAGCAAACGCTCAACAGCAATCAAGACAATACAAAGTCGTAAATTAGAAGGATCCAGATCACAAGGAAACCCGACGAATCAGATAGAAGAACAATCAACAGACACAAAGAAAGTTTCCAGATTTAAACTAAAAGATTCGTTCTGACAAAGACGGCTACATATTATTAACAGAGAAAACAAGAGAATATTCAAATACTCTCAAACTCACGCAAACTCATCCGAGTTTGTACCTGATTGAAGCTTTTTCACAAGCTTGCATATTTGAAGCTCGAGACCTCTGATTATCACGGGCAACTGTCAAACAAGAAAAGGTTTCGAGAAGAACTATAAAACTCCCAAGAGTCGACGTCCAAGGAGAAGGGAGGTTTGTCCTCACTCTAAGGACGACAAGGTGAAGATTGAAGACCGAGGTGCTTGAAGGTGTGCGCTGACCAGACGGAGGAGCTGCTCAACGTTAGAGATCAAGTCTGACCTTGTAATCAATCTATAGTGAATTTTCAGTCAGGAGGACTGAAGAGTGAACGTAGAACAATTTTTCGAACCACTATAAACCTTTTGTTTGTTTACTGCTTTTAGTTTTGTTAAGCGTTGATTATTTTAAAACTCAACACATCAAGTGTTGAGGTATAATCTGCAATAAATCTAACGAATATTCGAGCTTAAATACATTTGAAAACACTTGCTAAGTCGTGACCTTAGCAAAAGAAGTGCAAGACCTGGTTAAAACTTCCGCTGCAAATATTGAAACTCTGATCACGGACCAACAAGTGGTACCAGAGCGGTTGGTCTTTACAGACTAGCTGTTTATGAGTCGCTTAGGACCAGATCCATTTTTTCTTGCATTTTTTTTTTGTTTTTGTGTTAAGCTCGGGATAAAGGATAATGGCGAACAACGCAAAGTTGGGAAAGTTCACACCTGAAACTTATTCCACCTGGAAAAAGAGGTCGTTGATCACGTTGATGAACATTCATCCCGAAATGGAGCATGTGATCAAGGAGGGACCAATCAAGATCCAAAAAGTGAAGACTCGAATCGGTGAAGACGTTCAAGGACCAAACGTAATGGTGGACAAGCCGTACATGGAGTGGACACAGGAAGATCGAGTTCGAGCACAACTGGATTATGTAGCCATGGATTTGGTCTTAAACTCTTTGTCACCTCCTCTGATGGCAGAAGCTCTGGAGTACAAGAATGCTAAAGAAATGTGGGATTTTCTAGGCACTCTGAGTACAGAGACCGATCAAATGAAGAGAAACAAGCTACAACAATGCGTAGACAGATATGAATCATTCCAAATACTTCCTGGAGAAATAATCAAGGACATGGAAGCGAGATTCAACTCCATCGTGGCAGAACTGAAGAAGTTGGGAAGAAGATATGAGCTTCCTGACATTAAATCAAAGATCCTTATCAAAATGCCAAAGAAATACTGGTTTGTTAAGGTGACCAGCCTAAAGGAGAAAGATCTACCAGCCATGAGTACTAAATAAGTATTCGCTCAGCTTCAAGAACATGAATGGGACATCATGCAGATCAACAAGAATGAAGCTGTGCGAGCTGCAGTACCCATTGAAGACCACCCTGAGGATGCAACATTCTTTGTGAAAAGAAACGTACAGAAGTGAAAGACAAAGAAGCCATTCCATTCAGATCGCCCAACTCAACCCAGTCCTGTAAAGGAGATCACCTCAACCAGTGGATCTCAAGTCAGAGAAAAGGAGTGCTCGATTAGCGAGCTGGAAGAGCAAATGAAAAGATTACAGAAGCTGCTCCTGAAGGCTAAAGGCAAGAATGAAGAACCCCAACCAAGTCAGCCAACAGACAACCAGCCAACAAGAAAGACGCCAAGAACTTGCTACGAGTGCAACTCGTCGGATCATCTAAAGTTCGAGTGTCCTCGAGTAGACCCAGATGAAAGGGAGAGGTTGGAAAGTTGTTCGAAAAGCGCGCGTCAAAGGCCGTTGCTAAAACTCTACTAACCATGACAGAAAAACCAGACATCCCAGATCACGATGACGAAGGATACTCATCCGAAGATGAAGAGGATGTCCTCGTGGTATTCATGACCTGCATCAATGAAGATGTTGACGACAATATAGAGCAGATGACGGAATCAGCTCTAGCTGCCACAAGAATCCAGGTAACAAACTCTACTATGTTTGTTGCATCTACGTCGATAACTTGCACGATACAACTGATTCATGTTTCTCCGAATCAGGAAAAATAACTGTAGAACTGCTTTTAAAAGAATTTTCAAAGTTTCATGCTTTAAAAGATGCATTAATACAAGAAAATTTCTGCTGAAATCTCAGCTCTCTACCTTGGCTAATGAGATTGAACAATCTAGGTCAGCAGACGAGGAACTTTTAAAACTCAAAACTGATTTTTCCTCACTCAGTAAAAATTTTGATAGTAATTTGAAAGTAGAATATATGGTGAAGATTAATATAGTATGATATGTAAATATGTGTGTCCATGTAAGATTTTCGGTGTTTAAATATTGACTATGGGAAGGAGATTGGGAACTCATTTAAAGTTTAGACCGGAATTGTTATATTTAAAAATTTGGGATAAAATTGGGAACTCATTCAAAGTATAAGACTTAAATTGTTATATTGAAAAATTTGGGATAAAATTGAGACTTCATTCAAAGTTTGGGATATATTTGTATATTTTCCCTAATATAAATATGGACTCTTTGTATTCAAAAAAAAAAAATATGGACTCTTTTACTTCATTAATTATTTAACTAAATGTTTATTTAATGAATATTAATGTAACTAAAACTTAACATATAAATTACGGTTTTGATTAAACAAGACCAAATCAACCTTCAATTTCAAAATTAAAATGTTGATATTTAAAATTTGAAATTAAAAACTCGCTCCATTATTATTGTTTTATATTGCATCATTAGGGTTTTTTTTTCTTTTGGCCCAACACGATTTTACTACCATAGAATCACAGTCACATCCCCATTGTTGTGCGTTCTCTTGAATGAAAAATAAATGCTTGGATTTCGCATTTTAATTGCAGAATAGATTGAATAAATTGCAGAATAGGATGATTATTCAATGGGATTTCTAAATTTCAGTTTTAGAACACTGGTAGTGTGTGGAAGAATTTAGTAGAATATGTGAAGAAAAAACAAACTGAAAAAATTAATTCTCGTTATGGAAAAAAATTTGAACTGGAAAAATGCAGGAAAGAACTACTCATAAAACGTGAAGAACTGCTAAGGGTTCCGTTATAGAAAGAGATAAACTGTCATTATTAATTTACAATAATATTCTTGATTGAAATTTAAAATAAAAAAGAGAGAATCAAATCAAATAATATAAAATGAATAGAACTAGATTTGAAAAATAAGTGACCCAAATTTAGTCTCAATTATTGATTTTTTGAAATAAAGATATAGATTCATTCTATTTAACACATAGTATATATATGGTAATAGCAAATTGTGTAATGTACGTTATATTTTACGTATTATGCACAATATTGCATGAGCAAATATTATGATGTACGTCATACATTTAAGCATCAGAAAAACCCATCCAGATATTTAATCGATCATAGGCATATCACTAATCATAAAATAATGTTGAAAAATTAAAAATATTTGTCCAATTTGAACTCATAAAAATTACGAGATAGAGTTAGGCCAATCAAACTCAAAAGTCCACAATTTCAACATATGACAAATGCCTACACAATTATTTCATGGGTGATTCTAAATGCAGCTATATTTTTGCTAAACATAGCCCCTTAAAAAAATAAAAATTTAAATTATGATATAGTATTACAATTTTACCCCTGCAGCCATCAATATACATTCTAACTAAATTAATAAAAATCAAATTCAAATATGTAGCCCTATATATCTTCTTTAACGGATTATGAATCAACGACAAAAAAAAGAGATAAAAACATTTTTACACCATTTAAAAATTGCACAATGGTTGCCCGCTCAAGCACCTTCTACTTCTGCCTGCAAACCCAACATCGCTCTCCGTGGATTGAGACTCGCTCCATTTTCCCATATCCCCGACTCCACTGATGTTCTTTGCAATCAATCTCAAAGCATATCTCGCACAATCTGCAACCAAGAGTTGAAGTTAATAAATATAATAAACAAGGATACAATCTTCTTGAAAGCTATAGGCTTGATGAGATGATGTTCATTTCGATAAATAAATTATGAATATGCGCTGCAACTGCAAGTATCACATACAAGTCCATCATACATACATATCCATTTTAAGGGGAATAAGAAGTTCGGGTCTCAATTCTTCCGCACTCAATAGTGATTTCAATAGGAAAAATAAAAGGAGAGAAGAAGTGATTTTGAAGTACAGCTCGGTTTATCAACCACGATTGTACGGGCTAAACATCAAGTAAGGAAAGAGACTTTTAGCGATGATGAAAACATAAAATCGTGAACTTTGTATCAAGGTTGTGTCATGCTTCCTATTAGCAATTAGTATCTTGTAGATTCAACAAACATCTACAGTAAAACAACACGAAGGCCAGATCACGTAGATAGAGATAGGAAGATATTTGAGTTTGATTTTTATTATTTTAATTAAAATCATAAATTGGGGGCTACAAGGATAAAATTGTAATTTTATACTATAATTTAAAATTTTATTTTTTCAAGGGACTATGTTTAGCAAAAATCTGGCTGCATTTAGAATCACCCTTATTTCATATAGCCGCTTTTATTCACCATCATCTCGTATTTCTACATAGTTTTAAATATATTAAACAAAATATTGGTAAATATGAGATGATGACAAATTAGAGCAAATTTATCAAAGTTTACTTTCAGATTTCTCTGTCTCATATATATATATATATATATATATATATATATGGGAGTGATCATATGAGAACCAACTTTACCATATGAAAATAAGAACAAATTTCGGCCATCCAAAACATGATATCAACAACTCAGATTTAATTTTGTCCGTGTTTCATTATTGTTTGTATTGGTCTGCATTATTGTAAAATGAGGGGTAATTTTTTACTTACATCAATTCAAATCTTTTTATAATCTAAATTATATTTCACGATCTTTGTTTCCTTTGCGATTTGTGATTTGCCATCTCCATTCCTTCTGCGATTATATAATTGTGAAATCTCGTTCGTCATTGTCTGCGATTTGTGATTTGTCATCGTTTTCGTTCCTCATTGTCTGCGTTCATCGTCTGTGTTTATCGTCTGCGTTCATCGTCTGCGAGTTATGGATGCTTTGAAAGGTAAGATTTTATATATTGCATCTGTTATGTAATAGAAGCAATTGTTTTCTGATATGATGTTTGATCATTAGTTATCAGTTACAGTTATATAATTGAAGTTTCATTGTATAGGTTATTGATGATTTGTTTGCAGGTATTGAATTAGGTTTCGTACATTGCTGTTTTTATACGTAGTACTTATTTTATATGTGATTGAATGATAATTAAGTTAATGTACAATTATAATTAGTTTATGTAGGTTCTGGTTGGTTATGAGAATTCATTATATAGATTATATACATGCATTATATATTGTTATGAATTGCATTATATGTTTGTAGTTCTTTTGTTAACTGAAAGAGTGATTATTTGTTTACGTACTTTCAAATTTGTTTTATATGTGCATTATATAATATTAGAACATGCATTATATATTTGTAATAGTTTCATTATAGGTGAGTTTGTAATAATTAGTTTATAGAGGTTCTGTTACGGTATGTGAATTCACTATATAATGAAAATATGTTCATTATATAATTATGTATCATTCATTATATGTTTTAAGTATCAAATTTAATTTATGATTTTTTCTGTATAGATTCTTATGTTCCAATGTGTGATAATCCAATGAAGCCTTATGTTGGAATGCTATTTAGCACACTTCGGAATAGTATTGAATTCTATGATAATTATGTTAGGTTTTCTGGTTTTGATACACGTCTTTCTACTTTAAAAAAGGGTAGTGATATGATTTTGTGGAGATATGTAGTGTGTAGTAGGGAGGGTGAGAAATTTCATGAAAATGTTGAAAATCAGAATTGTACGTTAGTTGAATCTAGGCAGAAAAGGAGAAAACGTTTATCAATGAGATGTGGATGCATGGCGAAGATGGTTTTGAAATAACATGGAGGTTCATACTTAGTTCATTTATTTGTTGAAAATCACAATCATCCGTTAGTTGAAGCTCGTTTTCAGCATTTTATGAAGTTGAATCGTCAAATTGACATTTTTCATCAGAAGTTTATTTTGGACTGTACGAGAACAAATATAGGACCTACACAGTCATCTCGTTTGTTAAAAGAGTTTCTTGGCGGCTGTGAGGTGTTTGTTCTGCTGTAGATGCTAGGAATTACTCTCGAGATATGAGAGCATTTGTTGATGGTGCTGATGCACAAATGCTTCTCAATTAAATGACAAGGAATTAGCAGATGTGTTCAACATTTAGTTATCATTATCATTTGGATGAAGAGGGTAAGTTGATGAGACTCTTTTGGTGTGATTCTATCTCGAAGAAGAATTATAAAATTTTTGGGGATGTTGTTGCATTTGACACCACATATTCGACAAATAAGTAAGTTTTTTTGTTTCATTCTTTGTTCTTATATATATTCATTACTTTATTTATGTGCTTGCATTATATGAACCAAACATATTCATTTTATAGTTATTGGATCTGCATTATATGTTTCTTGTGCTATCTGATAATGTTTAAATTTATGATGCATTATATAATGTACTTTTTTCATTGTAAAGAGATTAATTATGCATTTTATAGATTTTTTATATGCATTATATGGTTGTTTATTTTGCATTACATGGGTGCATTATATAATACAAATATTTTCATTATATAGCATTAGTATATGCATTATATGGTTATTGTGTTATGAAGTCAAATGTAATTGTTATATGTATTTTATTTTCAGGTATTGTTTAATACTAGATTTACACCCGCGCGATGCGCGATCAATACTAAATAAATAAATGATATTATATTTTATAATCAATAAGATCATATATACTTTACTACATAATTTTATTAATTATTTGAAATCGTGTGTAATTTTGTATTGATACAACAATAATATTAGTATTTATATATTTATAGATTTAGATCAATATAATTAAAGTTTTATTTTATTTTCCTCATGAAATTTATTTACAAAATGCAAAAAAAAAAATTCTCACAAAATAATGGACTAAATTTTCTTATAAATATATATTAGTTTGTGTTTTTATTTTTTCACATATATATTAGTACATTTGAATGATACTTTTACTGTGTACATAAATAAGGATCAAGATCTAAAATTATGTTCGGTTTCACTATATAATTTAAGATTCAACCGAACAAAGAAAAAGTCATTTTCAGAAAAGAGAAAAATGTATGAATTTTATTTAAAATGATTATTATTTTATCAAATATATTACAACATATGCATATTATCAAAATATATTAAAAATTACCAGTTTTGTAAAAGATATATGATAGGAGCCGATTTCCGGCGATGAAAAGTTAACGTGGCATACTGGATGACATACCACCATTTAAAATTACATGACATCGTGCAAATATATTACTAACTATTATAATTTTCTCAATCGTATTATAAATTATATATATCCTAAATAAAATCTCATACTATCAAATTTATTCTTTTTGTTACGAAAACATATTTGTTTGTATTTTAAAATGTTAATAAAAATATAGTTATATCTAGAAATATTTAAATAAAAATATTTGACAATTTTATAAAAAGAAAAAAAAAATGAAAAAATGCATATTTTAAATTTCCTATTTATTTTTCTCTCGTATCTCACTTTGCCAAACCAAAAAATTAACTCTTTTGTTGAGACCATAGCAAAAGTATAAGAAAATTAAAATGAGTGCTTTTCATATATTTCTTTTCCTTTTTTATTTAATTTGTCAAGAATTTTTATTTAAACATTTTAAGCATAATTATATGATTTAAATATTTTAAATATAAATAAATATATTTTCATCATAAATTTAAAATAAATTTGATTGTTTTAAGTATTTATTTAAAAATATATATAGTTTGCAATATAATTGAGAAAATCACAATAGCTTGTAATATATTCGTAAAAATGACAATAATTTATAATATATTTGTACGATGACATATAATTTTAAATGTTGACATGCCACCCGTCAAGTCATGTCAACTTCTCGTAATCAAAAATTTGCTCCCGACATAAATTTGGAAAAAAACTAATAGTTTGTAATATATTTTGATAAAATACATTTTTTATGATATACTTGAGAAAACCATAATAGTTTGTAATATAATTGATACTTTTTCCTTAAAAAAACTAAATTCATCATAACAAAATTATGATCAAGTTTTCAAAATATTTTGTTTTAAGATTCTAACCTGCAATAAATAAGATAACTCTTAAAAAACGATACTTATGCTTTTGAGAAATAAAGTATCACAAATAATTTTCTTTAAATTTTTATTAATATATATATATATATATTTTGTATACCTATGTATTTTTTTTAGATCAATACAATACTCTGTTAATATTAAATAAAAAAGGTTATAAATGATAATATTTTTTGGATGAGAAAATTTGGGTTATTAATTTAAATCTTTTGATATAGCTAATATTTCTATATTATTAATTTTGTTATAGAATCAAGTGGTTTAAAGATGTATAAATAGAGAGAAAATATAGATATATTAGTTAGAAAAAGAAAAAATAATAAAATAATAATGTGAGTGGTGATTTTGGAGGGAAAATGACATTTTTGTAATTATTGCAAACATCTTGCTTTTATATATATATAATAGATTTGCTCCTTTTACGGGCAAGGATAATCATGGGAAACCTGTGACTTTTGCTGCTGGTTTGTTGTCTAAAGAAGATTATGATTCTTTTTCATGGTTGTTTGAGAGATTTCTTGAATGTATGGGCTCAGCTCCGAAAATGATTATAACAGATCAAGATTTAGGTATGAAAGTTGCAATTCAAAGAGTTCTTTTGGATACGAGGCATCACTGGTGTATGTGGCATATTATATTGAAGATTGCAGACAAGGTTTCAAAAGAGTTGCATTCTAATGAGAATTTCACGAGTAATTTGTTGTCGTACGTTTGGTCGGAGTTGATTGAGCCAGATTTTTTTGAGGAGGGCGATAGCACATAATGGTGAATTATGGATTGGTTGATACTAAATAGTTTGATTCTATGCTTGAGTCTAGAGAGTATTGGGTTACAACTTTCTTTCGTGATTTTCCAATGAGTGGCTTAATGAAGACGACTTCAATATCTGAGTGTAAGAGTAACTTCTACAAGAGGTACATAAGGAGTCATTCCAATTTACTTCAGTTTTTGATAAACTATAGTCGTGTTATTGAGGCTCAGAGGGATGCTAATTCTTATTTGAATTATTTGGACTCTTCATGCATTCCTAAGATGGAAACAACTTTGTTGATTGAGAAGCATGTTTCAATGATTTACACAACAAAGATGTTGAAGGCTATTGAAGTCGAGTTGCTTGCTGCTTGTTTTAGTACTCAGATGCTAGGAGTGAATTTGATAGGTGAAGTTGAGATATATAGATTTGAGGATGAATTTGATAGCATATTTGTTGTGGATTACAACAGAAATGAAGAGTCTGCTATTTGTAGCTGTAAGATGTTTAGTAGGATGGGTATAATATGCCGTCATATATTCTTTGTTTTGAAAAATAAAGGGATCAGAAACATTCCTGATAAGTATGTGATTTCTCGGTGGAAGAAATTTTCTTTATTTGATTATTTACATAAAGTGCAACTTCATACCACTAATGTTAATCTTGTCAAAAATAAGAAAATTGAGAAGATCTTGTCTGCTGTTGTTAATTGTGTTGGTAAAATTGGTGTTGATAGTGAAAGGCTGAAAGCTTTTTTATTTGCTATAAATGAGTTGGAACAGTCCATATTAAATGGTACTGAAATGCCTTCATCAGATGATTTGAAGAAAAAGTTGTTTGAGGATTATTTTGGTGCTCCTGTCCCAGAAACTATTGAAGTTTTGCCTCCAAATGTAGTTAAAACTAAAGGAAGTGGGAGTCATATCATATCAAGAAAGGAGAAGGCAGCAAGAGATTTGGATAAGCTTTTGAGAATGTGTAGAAAATGTAAACAAATGTCGAATCACGATTCAATGAATTGTGATAAGGTCAATAAATAGTTTTAGAACAGTAGTTATATAATGCATGTCTAGATGTTATATAATGCAACACTTTATCTTTAATAATGAAAGTTAGGGGTGAGCAACGGTCGGTTCGGTCTGAAAACCGAACCGAACCGCCCAAACCACCAAACCGCAAATCTTAAAAAATCAAACCGAACTGCACCGCTAGGATTATGTAAACCGCACCGAATCGAATGGGCGGTTTCAGTTTGGTTTGGCGGTTTGCACCGAACCGAACCAAACCGCACGGTTTCAGTTTAAACCGTACTTTTTCCACATATTTTTCAAAATATTTGAATTAAAACATACATTTTCATAAGTCCAAATACACCAAATACAATCCCACAAATTCAACAAACAAGTCTAACTCATAAATCTAAATACACAAGTTCATAAATAACAATTCAAATATAAGTTCAAATCTAAAAATTCATATCCAAACCGCCCGAACCGAACCGAAACCGAACCAAACCGCCCAAACCGAACCGAAACCGAACCGAACTGTCATATTTTGGTTAAAATCGACTTGAACCGAATTTAGCGGTTTCGAAAAATCTAAACCAAACCGCACCAAAATTAATATATAAACCAAACCGAACCGAACCAAAATCGCCGGTTTACGGTTTGGTTCGGTTCTCGGTTTGATTTTATATTATGCATGTTTCTATTGTTTATAATGCATGTTATTATGTAAAGTACATTCGTTTTATAATGCATGTTGAAATGATATATAATGCACATTTATACATGATATAATGCATGATATGTTCCAGCATAAAAAAGTTTACCAGAAAGAGTTAATATTGTTATTTAAATTAAGACATCAACGTTCATTAAGAAACCAGTGATAATCATGATAAACAAGATCTACACCTTCATGATAATCGCAAAACAGTGCATTAATTATAATATAACAACTATCGAATGCTAAATGATAGCAGCATAATATTAGTACCATTATATCAGATCCTGCCTAACATCAAAATAAACTTAAAAGACAAACATTGTTTCCATCCAAATTCAGGCAACCCTGCCTACTTCCAAACATTTTATCAAAAACAAACTTAAAAACAATCATTGTTTTAACGAACTTCCAAACACTTGTTCCCCAATCATGTTCTCATCAGAAATCTTTTGACAATCCTTCTGCTGTCCTCACATACTTCTCCAAAAATTCTTCCACATCAATCTCTTCTTCTTCTGTTTGTTCATCGTAGAAGCTGGTTGCTTTGTCAGTCACTTCCTTCTTGTGCTTGTTGAAGTTTGAGTTTAGCAGAGCTCCACAGTCCTTGGCTCTCATGAAACAGAGTTGTCGGCTGTCATTCTTCTTGATGGCTGGGTTCCAATCTTTTAAATTCTCGCCCATGTATGTTTCCATGTGGCGCATGAGATATATACCATAGTCCACCTTATTCGTTTCATTTCTCCATTTCATTTTCAGCCTTTCCACGTGTGCTTCTTTTACTCCTTTTAATTTGTTTGTTAGTTTCTGATTAAGCAAAAACTCAGCAAAGTAGTCAACCTGGCAACCAAAGATATTCATTATTATTCAGAAAGTAATGCATTATAATGATAGGGGAATTGCATTATTAGACAGTTTCATTAATCTAAACAATATTCATTATATATCGTACAAATATTCATTATTGTGTGCAAAGGTACGCATTAAACACGATTACATGCATTCAGACTACCACTATGAAGATGTCTTTACTTACATGCAATTTTGGGACTGTTCCATATTTGACCTTTAGTTCCTCATCATCAACTGCATCTGAGTTATCAATGAGAACTACTTCCATCATACGCAGGTTGAAGCAAATTACGTAGAAGTGAAGTGATTGACAAATTGGGAAAAACACCTGGATATAAAGAAAAATTATGATTAAAACAATGTTTACTTAGTTTAGAATTAAGTTTATGATAGAAATCATACCAAATCACAAATTCTGATTTGGAAATTTTTCAAGCTATCCAGTTCTCCCTCCATCCTTTCAAAGAACGCCTTCTTTCTCTTTTCAATAGTCCATTTTTTGTTTGGATCAACAATTGTGTAGGACTGTTGTATTTATAGTGTGTTAGTACTTGAAATATTTATATTTGTATAAATTATTCAAAGCAGAAAGTTAAGAGTTCTTACACAAGGATATGTGCTGAAGAAAAATCTCACTGGAGTCTTTGATTTTCTGTATTTTTCATGCTTGTTTAGGTGTGAACTCCAAGAATCAATCAAACCAACTTTTACATAGCTGTCAGGCTCAAAAGTCAGGAAATCTGATATCATCACTTGTGTAGTGCAGTCATCATATATAACTGTTTCCCTGTTCAAAATATTATAGAAAATTAATTGATAAATCAATATATATTTCAAGGCTATTATTAAATTCTAAAGTAGTTTGTTTTACTTACTGAGTTGGATGTGTTAATTTTAGGAGCCAATAATAAATTTCCTTTTCAAACTGCTCCAGTGAGTCATTGATATTGAGTGCAAGTTCATAGACTGCTGACATCGATCTTGTGGGTTTCTTTCTTTCAACCGTTGTCCTTGTTTGCATTCCATGAGCTGGATGTTTGTCCTCCTTGCTCTTCGTCCTCCCCTCTTTCAAACCGTGAACCTGCATAAAAGGTAACCTATTATTTTTATGTATATAATGCATGTTTCTACTTTTTATAATGCATAATTGAATGCTTTATAATGCATGGAAGTCTAGTTTGAATACAATTTTTGCAATTGTTTCATCATCATCTTCCTCGGTAATGTTTAATTGAATATCCGCAATCACATTAGTGATTATTTTTGTGGGGGTTTGTTGCACCTCTTCTTCTACTTGTGATGAACCAAGTTCTTGTTCCTTTTCAACTTCTTCTCCTTTTTCCATCTCTTCTCCTCCTCCTCTGTTTTCTTGTTCTTGTGGTGTTAAAGGCAAATTCTCCTACGTAGAAAATGATTTATTTATTAAATATGTAATTCTAATGGTAGTAATTGTTTAATAGTTGGAATATTTACTAGATTTACTTTGTAGTAATCTTTCAATTCTGGAATGTTGAGGCTGAAGTGTTCGGGACATGGTGCGTCAATTTGAGCTTTTTCATCAATTGCTTGCATAATCTTCTCAAGGCATTTGAGCTATTCTGGGTTGCTCCACTCATCTTCCAAGTGTTGTTCGCTTGATGGTTGTGAGGGTGATGTAACACCGATCAGATTTTTGGAAGTCTCCACTGCCATTTTGAAATTTGAATTTTCCTGAATATGGTTGGGAGCTTTCGTGATCAGAGTGATCAATTTTGACATTGCCTCTGCCATCACTCTCGCAGTGTCAATAATCTAATCGGTGTAGTCATCTGGTTCCATTTCTTCAATTGCTTTGTTTGTTGTTTCTTTCTCTTTCTGTTGCTTTTCTATGTTCTCTCTGTCCTGCCTCATCTTCTCTGCAATCTTGTCCTCAATTCCAAGAAATACTGCTGATGGATCCATCATCTTGTTGTTCAAGAGAAAGAGATTGTTGTTAAAGAGAAACAAGTTTCAAAACACAGTGGAAAAGATAAAAAACAAGAAGAAGATGTCGAGTTCCCAGACTTTATGTATAGAACAAGTCCTGATGTTCTAACACGGCATCTATCAGAACTGAATGAAGCACAAACTAAAGCTATAGAGGAGATGGGTTTCACACACATCTACAATGTCAGAATTAAAGAAATACCCCCAAAAATTGCATATTGGTGCATGGACAACTTTGACCCTAGAAGTTGCAGCCTAGTAGTCAACAAAAAGGATACTATACATTTGACAGACGAAGACGTGTTCATGATTTTTGGATTCCCGAAAGGTCCAAAAAAGGTTATCAGAAGATCAAGAAGACAACCCAACACAGTGTTGAAAGAATGGGCAAGCAGAATTATAAAAAAATGTGGAAGATCAGGCCGGTAGACGTTGCAGAGGCTATGATTTCTGAAAAAGATGGTGGAGACTAGTTCAAAAGGCACTTCTTAGTGCTAATTGAACATTGTTTATGAGAATACTGCTGACGGATATGTCAAACCGAAAATTCTTGAGAATTTTGAGGTCATGTCTGATATTAAACAATTCAATTGGTGCAACTACATGGTTTACTCCCTGATTAGGCAGAGGGATATCTGGGAGAAAAAATCAAATGTCTGTTTCACAGGTCCTGTCCTCCTTCAATGGTAAACACACTTTTTCTTACATATTAAATTCGAGTTTTCATAATGCATTATATAATTGTAAAACCTGCATTATAGTTGATAAATTTTAGCATTATATAACAGGCTTTTACATTCAATATATTAATGACATTACTAATTTTCCTTGACAACTTTTATATGTTGACAGGGTTGTGTTCTACACACGACTGGTTGATAGGACATTTCCTGTCATCAAAGCATGGTCAACAACATTGATAAAAGCTCGACAGAGAGCAGAGGTTGAAAACAAGAAATTCGGAACAGGACATGTCGACGCAATGATGGATCCAGCAGCAGTATTTCTTGGAATTGAGGACAAGATTGCAGAGAAGATGAGGCAAGACATAGAGGACATAGAAAAGCAACAGAAAGAGAAAGAAACAACAAACAAAGCAATTGAAGAAATGGAACCAGATGACTACACCGATCAGATTATTGACACTGCGAGAGTGATTGCAGAGGCAATGTCAAAATTGATCACTCTGATCACGAAAGCTCCCAACCATATTCAGGAAAATTCCAATTTCAAAATGGCAGTGAAGACTTTCAAAAATCTGATCGGTGTTACATCACCCTCACAACCATCAAGTGAACAACACTTGGAAGATGAGTGGAGCAACCCTGAATGGCTCAAATGCCTTGAGAAGATTATGCAAGCAATTGATAAAAAAGCTCAATTTGACGCACCATGTCCCGAACACTTCAGCCTCAACATTCCAGAATTGAAAGATTACTACAAAGTAAATCTAGTAAATATTCCAACTATTAAACAATTACTACCATTAGAATTACATATTTAATAAATAAATCATTTTCTACGTATGAGAATTTGCCTTTAACACCACAAGAACAAGAACAAGAAAGCAGAGGAGGAGGAGAAGAGATGCAAGAAATAGGAGGAGGAGAAGAGATGGAAAAAGGAGAAGAAGTTGAAAAGGAACAAGAACTTGGTTCATCACAAGTAGAAGAAGAGGTGCAACAAACCCCCACAAAAATAATCACTAATGTGATTGCGGATATTCAAACAAACATTACCGAGGAAGATGATGATGAAACAATTGCAAAAATTGTATTCAAACTAGACTTCCATGCATTATAAAGCATTCAATTATGCATTATAAAAAGTAGAAACATGCATTATATACATAAAAATAATAGGTTACCTTTTATGCAGGTTCACAGTTTGAAAGAGGGGAGGACAAAGAGCAAGGAGGACAAACAGCCAACTCATGGAATGCAAACAAGGACAACAGCTGAAAGAAAGAAATCCACAAGGGCGCACCTTCGAAACTCCTGTCTTGCCTGATATGGAAGTTTTATAGTCACTTCCTGACTTTTCTTGAATGCGGCTTAGTGCCCGTCTTAGTCTTGACCTTTTCAGGTGTTCGACTGTTAGATTCTTTCTGAAAAGAAAGGAATCCCAATGATTGAGATATTATTGAATGCGATCAAGAATGTCTTCAATGGAGTGTCAGTATATCAATGAGCGACACTTCTGATTGTTGGGAGCTTTTAATATACTTTCACACGGCTCTCAACTGACTACTTTTTGTTTGTTCACTTTGTCAAAGGAATCTCTTGCTTGAGTGTTCGTGAGTGTCTAAAGTGCGAAAAAGCAGTTGTCAATCTCATTCTTGAACCAGTCTTTTATAGGTGGAGATTCAAACCTTGAATCTCCATATCCGTTAGACACAACGGCTTCTTTGTCCAAGAGAGGATTGACTTGATTGAGCACTTTTTGAGTAGAACTGTAATTTTCGAACTACTTCAGGAAAGTCTCGACCTTTGTGTGTACTTTTGTCAGAGTTGCAGTCCAGCTTCAACTTTTGAACCTCTTGCTTTGCTAAGCTACGATCTGCTGAAGTCTTTTATTGTCTTCGTTCCTTTGACTTCTGTTGCTTGCGACTTCTTATCCGTCGCTGAAGGGTGCTGAATGCTAATGCCTTAGCATTCAGTTGCTGTGTTCTGCTATTTGCTAGTAGTCCTTCGTTTGCTTGCTTCTCTAGCAGTTTGTGAGTTGTTAATGAATGCTAACATCTTAGCATTCTGTTGTTTAGTGACTCTTAGCTGACGTCATTTGTTTCGTATTTGCTGGAAATTCTTCTTAGCACACTTAGTCTATTACAACTCAATATAAAACATATACAGGACTTTACAGAGTATGCTAGACTATCTAGAATTCGACAAATGATCGACCAACTATACAAGGTTTGATCCAACAAAATCTTTTACAAATAGGTGCTAAGTGAGATTTTATGAATAATTTCCCAACACTTTATAATTCTTCTTCGAGATAGAATCACACCAAAAGAGTCTCATCAACTTACCATCTTCATCTAAATGAAGATAACTAAATGCTGAACACATCTGTTGTTTCCTTGTCATTTCATTGAGAAGCATTTGTGCATCAACACCATCAACAAATGCTCTCATATCTCGAGAGTAATTCCAAACATCTACAGCAGAACAAACACCTCAAAACCGCCAAGAAACTCTTTTAACAAACGAGATGACTGTGTAGGTCCTATATTTGTTATCGTAAAGTCCAAAATAAACTTATGATGAACAATGTCAATTTGACGATTCAACTTCATAAAATGCTGAAAACGAGCTTCAACTAACGGATGATTTTGATTTTCAACAAATAAATGAACTAAGTATGAACCTCCATGATATTTCAAAACCATCTTCGCCATGCATCCACATCTCATCGATAAACGTTTTCGCCTTTTCTGCCTAGATTCAACTAACATACAATTCTGATTTTCAACCTTTTCATGAAATTTCTCACCCTCCCTACTACACACTACATATCTCCACAGAATCATATCATCACCATTTTTTAAAGTAGAAAGACGTGTATCAAAACCAGAAAACCTAGCATAATTATCATAGAATTCAATACCACCCCGAAGTGTGCTAAATAGCATTCCAACATAAGGCTTCATAGGATTATCACACATTGGAACATAAGAATCTGTACAGAAAAAATCATAAATTAAATTTGATACTTAAAACATATAATGAATGATACATAACTGTATAATGAACATATTTTCATTATATAGTGAATTCACATACCGTAACAGAACCTCCATAAATTAATTATTACAAACTCACCTATAATGAAACTATTACAAATATATAATGCATGTTCTAATATTATATAATGCACATATAAAACAAATTTGAAAGTACGTAAACAAATAATCACTCTTTCAGTTAACAAAAGAACTACAAATATATAATGCAATTCATAACAAAATATAATGTATGTATTTAATCTATATAATGAATTCTCATAACCAACCAGAACCTACATAAACTAATTATAATTGTACATAAACTAATTATCATTCAATCACACATAAAATAAGTACTACGTATAAAAACAGCAATCTACAAAACCAAATTCAATACCTGCAAACAAATAATCAATAACATATACAATGAAACTTCAATTCTATAACTGTAACTGATAACTAAAGATCAAACATCATATCAGAAAACAATTGCTTCTATTACATAACAGATGCAATATATAAAATCTTACATTTCAAAGCATCCATAACTCGCAGATGATGAACGCAGACAATGACGAACGGAAACGATGACAAATTATAAATCGCAGACAATAACGAACGAGACTTCACAATTATATAATCGCAGAAAGAATGGAGATGGCAAATCACAAATCGCAAAGGAAACAAAGATCGCGAGATATAATTTAGATTATAAAAAGATTTGAATTGATGTAAGTACAAAATTATCCCTCATTTTACAATAATGTAGATCAATACAAACAATAATGAAACACGGACGAAATTAAATCTGAGTTGTTGATATCATGTTTTGAATAGTCGAGATTTGTTCATATTTTCACATGGTAAAGTTGGTTCTCATATAATCACTCCCCTATATATATATATAAGCCTTTGTCATCAATCTATACCATCACCAAGAAAAGAACCAAACACAAGTGAATATGTCAGGCTGTCCAGGCAAGAACTGCACACCCTTCTCTACTTAATTATGTTCTCACTTTTTATTACATGTACATATATAGTTTGGTAATTGATATAGTGTATGCGTGTTGTAGGGGTGTGCACGGTTCAGCCGAAACTGGCCAAACTAAATTAATTTGGTCGGTTTGGCTGGTTTGAGAAAAATGATTGGCCGAGTTGGTTTGAAAATTTTCAAACCGGATGATATGGTTTGGCCGATGGTTTGAAGGATGAAACCGACCGTTTGGGCCGGACCGGCCGTATAAGTAATATAATTTTAAATATAATAATGATAATAAAATATTATTTGATAGAAAGCTAAAATATCAATTATATTGATATATATGTCTGATAATTATATTCTTTCGAATTGTAACCCTATAAATAAACTTATATTTAATTGTTTCTTACAACCATAATATTATTTATTTATTACTTATCTCATATTTATAATTAATGACAAGCGAGATATATTTATATTAGTTTTATTTTGTGTATCATTATTTAATTAATATCTAATAATAAAATTGATATACAAGTTTCATTTTTTGTAATATTATTAGTTGAATAATCTTCAAACCGTATAAACCGGCCGAACCAAACCGTTTTAATATGGTTTGGTTGGTTTGGTTTGAAGTAATTATTTGGCTGGTTTGGTTTGTGAAAATTTCAAACCGTACCTATTGGTTTAGTCCGTACTTTGCCCCTTAAGCCGGCCAAACCAGACCGTGCACACCCCTAGCGTGTTGTATGAGAATACTGATGGGTTTTGTATACTGAAAGAATTTATTACAATGTGTATACAACGGTTTATTTCTCCTATCTGTTAACAATCGTATATGTATGAACAATGGTATTCTCTTGTCTCACCGATAGGGATGATTTTGCTGCGTGTAGTAGATCGCAGAAGACAGTATGATCACTTGACCTAGTGAAACATAAACCATAATCACAGCCGAGACAGCGTGTGAGGATACGTCTGTCTGGATGGCTGCGGCATTGTCGGAATAAGTAGCTTGTCTTGGTTACTTGACATGCTGGTACGCAGAGGTGGCGTATTGATGGACCGCAGTGAGATATATTCGTCTGTCTGACATCAGCGAATAAAAAGATCTCGTTATATTGATCGAGTCCAAACCCTAACGAAGGTTCAGGGGTTTGCACGGGTTGACTGTTGCTTTGACTTGCCATGGTGGAGAGCCAACACAGCGCGCTCGTATATCCGCATCTTGGGTAACAGCAGTTCGTGTAGTACTGCCTGAGACTGAACTTAGGTAACCATATTCGAGTAATAGGATGGGGACATTCCCTAAGGAGCTCAATAACATTCATCGTGCCAAAGTCCTGCAGGCTAATTAAGTTCAGGCACGAGTGATAAAGTTTGAGTGATACTACTCAGGAATAATAAGATATTAATTAATTGTAGTGAGAGCTTGTCAGAGGCTCCGATTAATTAATGAATGTCCAGTAACCTTAAATATGGGGATTCTCAATTAATGCAACTCGTTCTCATAACGTGGTAATAAAGGGGTAGGTCAGTATTAATTCTGTGGTGAAAAAGAATTAATATTAATTAATTAATTGTGTCCTGGGTTGTGGACATGGGAATTAATTAATTTATAGGCCCACTTTATTATTTGCATTAGGTCCCAGGTCTGGCCCAAATAAGTGTGCTGAATTGAGCCCAATAGCCCATTAGGGATAAAACTCTGGGTCTATAAATAGACCACTCTCTCTGGAAACCCTAGCCACCTTTTGTGATTATTCAAATCAGTCAAAAACCTAGGGCAGAGAGAGAGGGGGCGCCGACTGGAGATTCAAAGGAGGAGAATTTCGATTCTGGTCCTGTTCAGATTACAGATCTACGGAGTCCTCACTAGTATTAAATCTGAACAGCATTGGGACACAGCCCTGAAGATCTAATCTCGAGAACAGATTTCTTCTTTCTCTTTCTCTGATGTTTTCGAATTTTGTTCTTGAAATTAGATTGCTAATTTCTGTTTCCGCAGACAAATTCGAATCGCGTGGTTGAATCGAGGTTTAGAATTCAAACGCGAAAGATCGGTTCAGAGACTACGGAATAACGGTAAACCCTAAATCCACAATCTTGTTTTAAATTCATAGGAGCATGCTAGGATTTTGAGAGTATTAATTCTGAGCAATATCCATAGATCCGATCCGGTTCAGTTTGATTTTGGTGATTCGGTTCACGTGAAAACCCTACAATTGGTATCAGAGCCAGGTTTCTGATTTATGGCTCTGTTGTTCATAAT
The DNA here is from genome assembly GCA_026898455.1 of Plectranthus barbatus. Lineage (NCBI taxonomy): Eukaryota > Viridiplantae > Streptophyta > Magnoliopsida > Lamiales > Lamiaceae > Plectranthus > Plectranthus barbatus. Next base: position 33,535 of record JAPKLW010000773.1, read on the forward strand.
TAAATTCGATATGCATGTATGAATTTATTATTATTGTGGATGTTGGTTTTTGTTCCTCGTGGCAACCCGTTGATTCAGCCCTCGGTGATTTATTCGTGTAGGGCTGAATTATTTTGTAAAATCATGAGAAAATCCATGATTAGTGTAGATTTGAAATTGTAATAGATTAGTTTCTGTAATTTTCAAATTTATGTAATTGAACGGGTCGAGGACGAAGAACGAAGACGAAGCCGACGAAGGGCCGGCGGAGTGCACGGCAGACGACGGCGAACGCGGCGGCGGCGTGGGCACGGCCGCGGGCGCTGCGCTGGGCAGCGCGCGGTGCGCGCGCGCGCGGCGCAGGGCGGCGGCGGCGGCGGCTTCGGTCGTCGTCTGCTGCTGCTGTCCCGTCGCGGTGGCTCGTGTTTTGGTGGTTTGTACAATCATGTGTAAACCCTTGGGTTTGCATTAGGGTTATGGCAAATCATCAGATCACAAAGGCCTAAAAATCCAAAAGATTTGGTGTATGAAGATTTGGAGGCCCTTGAAGATTTGAGAAGATTTAAATTTATTCATTAAATTCAAAATTCAAATTGTAATAGATAGATTTTATTTTCTATTTATTTTGGGGCCACGAGGAATTTTTGTTTGCCTTAATTGTCCTCGTATGATATGTGATTTATTTATGTGCGCAATTAAGCATGTGTAGATAATAGGAAAAGCATGTTTTACTGCTTTTATTATTTACAGCTTTCCAAGCATGCTTATGTGATTAATTTCTTTTGTTGGATTATATTTTGGGAATTTTTGGGCTTGTATTAGTACACGCAAAAACTTTGGGAAATATAATAACAAAAAGAAATTATGTGTGCGCATAAAGAAACCTTTTAAAAGAAAAATACTAAGCGAATTTTTTTAAAAAAAATCAACAGACCTCCATAAAGCGGTCCTAGGCTGTAAGTGTATCTCTCGTTCTAGTAAACGTCTACGAGTGTAGCTTGCTAGTTCCCGGAGGTGCATTGGTACGGTTGTTGGGATTTCTAGACAAACAATTTAAATCATGTGAATAGTGGGAGGGCTTTGCGTAAACGTCTACGAGTGTAGCTTGCGTAGACCTCTTTCACAAGTATTCTAGGATTGATTTAAATTAAAGATAACAAAAGCTTTGAGGGCTGTGCGGTATGGTTACGTGCCATGCTAAACTGTCTCTTTTGGCCGGAGTTAAATTTGAGATTAATCGCTTAGAAGCATCTTAGAATATAATGCATGAATCGCATCCCTGTTCTTGTAAGGATGGCTTGGTCTAAGGTTTTCACTAATTATTAATTTCTAGTGTCAAAAGCTTCCTGACATGGTAGTGAAATTAAATGAATTGGGGCTTAAAACCCGAAGTTCTGGTTGAGGGTGACATCGTAAACGTCTACGAGTGTAGCTTGCGGTGGGAACTCTTGGGCAATTAGTGGAAAACATTTGTAATTGATTTATTAAAAGGTTTTCAATGCATTTGTTTACGAATTTCAACATGTATGTTCTTATTTAAGATTCCATTGTTTCAGATATGTCTATGTCTACTGTCGATCATATACTTGCTCTCAATCCTCTAACTGGTCCAAACTTTCCTGAATGGAGATACTGCATTGAGTATATCCTATTGACTAAACAACACATGTTTGCTCTCACTATGATGCCACTTGCTACGTATGACCGTAGTGGTTCCAGAGATCAGATACAATTCTATGACAGATGGATGATATCTGAGGTATTTACCTACAGGTTGATCTCGGATAATCTGTCTAGAGAATTGAAACTGAAATACATGGGCTATGCTAGCTCTGTAGGAATCTGGATGAACTTGGTGCGTACATATGGGAGTGTTGAAAGAACTATCAGTTGTAAACTTGTGAAAGATCTTGTTTGCAAGAGAATGACTGAGGATAGTTCGGTGACATTGCATGTGATGATGATGTGTAACATCATGAATCAGTTCACATGTAGAGGTGGATGTATCAGCGATCGGGCCAAGATCGATATTATCCTGAACTCATTGCCACTTACTTTCCATAACTTTAAAAAAGGATGTTGCTGGGAGAAGTGAGTACACTTTCAAACAGTTGCTAACTGATCTCTTGGCGGAACAGTCCTGTGTACCTTCATATCATTCTGAGTTATCAGATCTGGTGCATGGTTTGAACACATTGAAAGATGTGGTCGATAACCAATGCAGGAGACTGGTTGGTTGGAAAAGGTATGCGAGGAAGTTAGGAGGAAGGAAGATGGTTGTCACTTCAAGTGAGAAAGCATGCGGAAGTAAAGGACAAGGTGCGTCATTTGCATTTGTAACGGAAACATGTTTAGCATCAGTTTCTACTCATTCGTGGGTAGTGGATACTGGAGCTACTGATCATGTTTGTTACATTTTGCAGGGGTTCACACCGAGGAGGGTGCTGAAGAATGACGAGGTTACTATCTCAATGGGGAACGCAGCACAAGTGAGTGCAGCTGCCATTGGAGATTTCACCTTGTACTTTGACGATTCTGTTTTAACATTGAGAGATGTTTTATATGTGCCGAATTTTCGGCGGAATCTTATTTCAGTTTCCAAACTTTATGTAGATGGATATTCAGTTATTTTTTATAGTGGTGTTTCTATCATTGGTAATAACGGTGTTATCTGTCGTGGAATGCTAAATAATTCTCTCTATGTTGTTAACTGTAATCATAAGTCTTCCGCAAGCATTGCATGTAATTCATCCGTAATTGATAATCTTGGGAAGAGAAAACTTACTTCTTCTGATGAGGATCTTACATATCGCTGGCACTTGAGACTTGGTCACATCAGCTTGAAGCGGATTCAAAGACTTGCAGATGACGGTACATTGGACTTAGTCCGGGCTGTACCTTATCAAGTCTGTGAATCCTGCATCGAGGGCAAGATGTCTACTAGGCCTTTCAAGGCTAGTCAGTCTCGAGCAGAGGATGTGTTGGAGTTGATCCATTCTGACTTGTGTGGACCGATGTCCACGCAGGCTCGTGGAGGGTACGAGTAATTCGTCACTTTCATTGACGACTACTCAAGGTATGGATACGTTTACCTGCTTCGCTACAAGTCTGAATGCTTTGAGAAATTCAAAGAGTTCAAGGCTGAGGTAGAAAAGAAGGTCGGGAAAACTATCAAGTCACTGCGATCTGACCGCGGTGGCGAATACCTCAGTAACGAGTTCCTGCAATATTTGTCAGAAAATGGGATGTAATCCCAATGGACTGCACCGGGTACTCCCCAGCAAAACGGTGTAGCTGAAAGGAGAAATAGGACTCTTCTAGAGATGGTAAGATCAATGATGAGTTATGCAAGCTTACCAATTTCGTTTTGGGGCTACGCATTGGAGACAGCAGCTTACGTGCTTAATGTGGTGGGCTAAATCAGTTCCTAAGACGCCTACTGAGCTCTTCCTTGGTCGCAAACCTAGTTTGTGCAAGTTTAGAGTATGGGGCTGTCCGGCACACGCACTGTCGAAGGAACCTGATAAATTAGAAAGCATGTCAAAAGTAATGCTGTTCATAGGGTATCCCAGGCAAACGAAAGGTGGTTACTTTTACTGTCCTGAGAGTCAAAGAGTCGTTGTTAGCACCAACGCTAGATTCTTGGAGGACGAGTATGTGAGTAATCACAAGTCAATGAGTGATATCGTTCTTCAAGAAATTGAGAACGAGAATGCAATTCTAAGGGAAGGGGAACGTGTAGATGTAGGTGCTCCTGTGAGAAGTACAGCACCATAAACACGTTCTTCAGTGCAAGGTGCAGGACCACAAGTCACTGCACCTACTACTGACACGGCACCGATGCCTCGTCGCAGTGGGAGAGTTATTTTCCAACAGGAAAGGTACATGTTCGTGGGTGAGTCTTCGGACTTGAGCCCGGAAGATGGACATGAGGACTCTGACCCATTGACTTACGAAGAGGCAGTGCAGGACAAAGATGTTGCCAAATGGCAAGTCGCCATGGATTCTAAAATAGAATCCATAACTGCTATGGATGTATACCAGAAAACTGATTTGCCGGATGACTTTAGGGTTATAGGGTGCAAATGGGTATACAAACGAAAGAAAGGGGCGGATGGAAAGATTACTGCTTTTAAGGCCAGGCTGGTGGCAAAGGGTTATAGTCAGAAAGAGAGCATTGACTATAACGAAACCTTTTCACCCGTAGCCATGCTCAAATCGATCCGGATACTCCTTACCATAGCTGCGCATATGGACCTCGAGATCTGGCAGATGGATGTCAAAATCGCTTTTCTAAACGGTTACCTTGAAGAAGGTAGGGACATCTATATGCAGCAACCCGAGGGTTACATAAGCAAAGGCGAAGAACATCTTGTCTGGAAGCTTAGGAAGTCCTTATATGGACTTAAGCAAGCTTCGAGGTCGTGGAACTTACGTTTCAACGATGTGATTAAATCCTATGGATTTGCACAGTTGGAAAACAAAAGTTGTGTTTACCGACTTTATGTCAGTGGGAGCGTGGTCTTCCTTGCACTATACGTTGATGACATACTACTATTTGGAAACAACGAGGGAGTGATGTCCGAAATTAAGGTTTGGTTATCCGAACAGTTCCAGATGAAGGATCTGGGTGAAGCTGGCTACATTCTTGGGATTAAGGTCTCACGAGATCGTAAAAGAAGAATGTTGAGCTTATCCCAAGCATCCTATGTGGATACTGTGATAGCCCGGTTCAGCATGCAACTCGCGAAGAAAGGCTTGCTACCTTTCTGACATGGCGTTCGTCTTTCTAGTAGGCAATGTCCTCAGACACAACGGGAGAAAGACGAAATGAGTCTTGTACCATATGCTTCGGCTGTGGGTAGTCTCATGTATGCGATGCTGTGTACGAGACCAGATATCTGTTATGCAGTTGGCATGGTAGCAAGATATCAGTCTAACCCTAGACAGGCGCACTGGACTGCTGTGAAGCATATCCTCAAGTATTTGAAAAGAACTAGGAATTTCTGCTTAGTTTATCAAAGTGAGGATCTGTGCCCTGTGGGTTATACAGACTCGGATTTCCAAGGGGACCAGGATGAGAAGAAATCGACCTCAGATTATGTGTTTACCCTGGGAGGTGGAGCTGTATCTTGGAGGAGCTCAAAGCAGAAATGCATTGCTGACTCCACCATGGAGGCGGAATATGTCGCCGCCTCCGACGCCTCGAAAGAGGGGGTGTGGCTCCGGAACTATCTTTTAGATTTGGGCATGATTCAGAGTTTGCCGAGGAGCATCACAATTTATTGTGATAACTCTGGTGCAGTTGCAAACTCAAAGGAACCGCGGTCTCACAGGGCAAGCAAACACATAGAGAGAAAGTACCATATCATACGAGAAATCGTATCGAGGGGCGATATGCTGATTAAGAAGATTGACACTGCTGACAATCTTGTTGATCCGTTTACAAAGAGCTTACCGCAGAAGGTTTACAAAAGACATATTCGTGAGCTGGGTCTGAGGTGGATGCCGACCACTAATAGTGGTTAGAGGCAGCAGACTAGATAGACAAACTGTATACTCTGTAATAGCTTAGTTATGCTTTAAGTATAAGTGGGAGATTGATGGGTTTTGTATACTGAAAGCATTTATTACAATGTGTATACAACGGTTTATTTCTCCTGTCTGTTAACAATCGTACATGTATGAACAATGGTATCCTCTTGTCTCACCGATAGGGATGATTTTGTTGCGTGTAGTAAATCGCAGAAGACAGTATGATCACTTGACCTAGTGAGACATAAACCATAATCACAGCCGAGACAGCATGTGAGGATACGTCTGTCCGGATGGCTGCGGCATTGTCGGAATAAGTAGCTTGTCTTGGTTACTTGACATGCTGGTACGCAGAGGTGGCGTATTGATGGACCGCAGTGAGATATATTCGTCTGTCTGACATCAGCGAATAAAAAGATCTCGTTATATTGATCGAGTCCAAACCCTAACGAAGGTTCAGGGATTTGCACGGGTTGACTGTTGCTTTGACTTGCCATGGTGGAGAGCCAACACAGCGCGCTCGTATATCCGCATCTTGGGTAACAGCAGTTCGTGTAGTACTGCCTGAGACCGAACTTAGGTAACCATATCCGAGTAATAGGATGGGGACATTCCCTGAGTAGCTCAATAACATTCATCGTGCCAAAGTCCTGCAGGCTGATTAAGTTCAGGCACGAGTGATAAAGTTTGAGTGGTACTACTCAGGAATAATAAGATATTAATTAATTATAGTGAGAGCTTGTCAGAGGCTCCGATTAATTAATGAATGTCCGGTAACCTTAAATATGGGGATTCTCAATTAATGCAATTCGTTCTCATAACGTGGTAATAAAGGGGTAAGTCAGTATTAATTCTGTGGTGAAAAAGAATTAATATTAATTAATTAATTGTGTCCTGGGTTGTGGACATGGGAATTAATTAATTTATAGGCCCACTTTATTATTTGCATTAGGTCCCAGGTCTGGCCCAAATAAGTGTGCTGAATTGAGCCCAGTAGCCCATTAGGGATAAAACCCTGGGTCTATAAATAGACCACTCTCTCTGGAAACCCTAGCCACCTTTTGTGATTATTCAAATCAGTCAAAAACCTAGGGCAGAGAGAGAGGGGGCGCCGACTGGAGATTCAAAGGAGAAGAATTTCGATTCTGGTCCTGCTCAGATTACAATTCTACGGAGTCCTCACCAGTAGTAAATCTGAACATCATTGGGACACAGCCCTGAAGATCTAATCTGGAGAAAAGATTTCTTCTTTCTCTTTCTCTGTTGTTTTCGAATTTTGTTCTTGAAATTAGATTGCTAATTTCTGTTTCCGCAGACAAATTCGAATTGCGTGGTTGAATTGAAGTTTGGAATTCAAACGCGAAAGATCGGTTCAGAGACTACGGAATAACGGTAAACCCTAAATCCACAATCTTGTATTAAATTCATAGGAGCATGCTAGGGTTTTGAGAATATTAATTATGAGCAATATCCATAGATCCGATCTGGTTCAGTTTGGTTTTGGTGATTCGGTTCACGTGAAAACCCTACAAATACTATATAATATTTAGTTAAAATTACTGAATTTATATAGGAAAGCACTACTAAAAAATTTCGAATTTGCGACCAAAATAAAAAGGGTCGCGATTTTGCGACGGAATAGAAATTTTAAATTTTACGACGGAATTGCGACGAGATATTCCGACACAGATTTTTTTCGACTGATTTGCGACCGAATTTTCCGTTACTAAATTTTGCGACCGAAAATTTGGTCACAAATTCGTCGCAAAATTCCTTTTTTTTTTAAATATGTATATTTATTAGTACGTATAAAGAATGAGATTATTGTTTGGTTCAGTGGTAACGCACACAGCACGCGTGTGGGAGGTGTCGAGTTCGAACCCTCTTGGACGCAAGCCACCAAATTTGATGGTTGGACCGACCGGTTCAAGATGGTTGGACCGGCCATTTCAAAACTGGTTCAAAAAAATCTTAAAATTTATTTGCGACGGATTTGCAACAGAAATTTTGGTCGCAAAAATTTTGCGACGGAAATTTCGGTCACAAATCCGTCGCAAATCAATTTTCGGTCGCAAATTTTTTTGCGACCAAAGTTTTTGCGATGGACAAAATCGATCGCAAATCGGTCGCAAAACAGCAGTTTGCAACCGATTTTTCCGTCGCAAATACGCGAATTTTTGGTAGTGAAGGATTCGTGGCCGGAGCTGGTGGGGAAGAATGGTGACTTTGCCGCCTCGGTGATTGAGAAGGAGAACCCCAATGTGAATGTCGTCGTTCTGAAGGATGGAACTCCGGTGACCGCTGATTTCCGTTGCGATCGCGTTCGGGTTTGGGTGGACAACGACAACATTGTTGTTCGTACTCAGGTGATTACTTAGATTAATATCGATTCAGAATATAAAAGGTAATTTAGAGTTGGAGAAATTGAAATAAAATTAGTATGATTGTATAAATAAATTATACCCTGTGCTGAATAAATAGTCGATATTGGTGTTTGTGTGTGAGATTGATGACTTTGATTGAAGAGTTAATGGGAAGGCATAGTGTTAGCTACAGTAACACTTTCAATATTTTTATAAGAAATAAGAGAATATATGTTCAGTGATAGATTTTGCGTTGAGAAAAATGTTTGGCTGTTGTTACTTTTAATGGTTGTATATATTTAATTTTATGTAAATCTCTTATTTATATATTGTTGTCGATGTCGAGCTTATTATCGGTTGATGTTGGTTTGGCCGTGAATTAATGGACCAATTCCCACCAATTTGGTTTATGAGTTGGTTTCGATTGGTCTCGGCTGTTTGGGCCTTACCCCAACAACATCATTGGATTTGAAACGTATTCGAGATATGAGTCAATGTCAAATTTTGTTGTTGTGATTGATCAAAACGCGAAGTCTTCAAATATTATGGGGCATTCCCAATGCCCCTGAATGCGTTCCCGAAGGAATGCTAATCCAAATGAAAGGCGGGTGACCGAAAGTCAATTCGATTCATACCACCGTCCCCAGGAGACAACATATGTTGGTGTCAGGTCCCCAGGAGACAACATATGTTGGTGTCGGGTAGTTTTGGAAAACCACTCCTGAGAGCCTATGCGTGGTTCCAAAATTCACACAGTTTGTTAGAATCATCTTGGGACACGTCTCTTGCATGAGAGTGGTACTCTCGGGAGTGGACTTAGGAGTTAGAGTTTTGTGGAAAATGGTCCTTTGATATTCTTGACATATTTGAGAGTTTTATGAGAGGGCGTTGGAGGTCTTCTTGAGTCTCATTATGACTGTCGTGGCCGGAGAAGCTCCCCTAATTTAGATTCAATTTGAATTCAAAATATTCAATATAAAGATGTCAAGATTAAATATCAATATATTTGACCTTAATACTTATGAGAAATAGTGTTTTACTTTCCAACTTATTATACAACGAAGTTTTCCCAAATTATAACATTGTGTATTTTTAATACTTGATTTATATGGGATGTGTTATAGTGTTACGCATCCCTCTCCATGTTAAACAAGACCAAATCTACCTTCAATTTTGAGATTTAAATTTTGAAATTAAAAGACCAAATCTACCTTCAATTTTGAGATTTAAATTTTGAAATTAAAAAACTCAGCTGCATAATCTTTTGCTTTCTGCTTTCTGTTGCATTATTAAGGTATTTTTTACTTTCTGCAAAACACAATTGAATTATATACTAGAATCATAGAGTCACAACCCCATTAATCGCATTTACTATTTTTAACCTACCTAAACACGTCTAGTGCCTCTGCATCTAGGGGTGAACAAAAAACCGAAAACCGAACCGAATAAATTTCGGTTTTCGGTTCGGTTACGATTTTTTAAGCAATTTGGTTTTCGTTTTCGGTTCGGTTTTGTATTTTTCCGAACCGAATTGGCCGAAAAACCGAAATTATATATATAATATAAATATATTATTATATATATATAAATAAATATATTTAAACTTTAATATTTAACTATATTTAATCAAAATTATATTATATATATATAATATTAATATATTATTTTTATATATATATATATAAATATATTTCTAATTGCTGAGATTTTATTTTTAATTTTTTTATGTGCATTTTTTAATTTTTTTCAGATTTTGTATTTTTTTTATTAATATTTCGGTTTAACCGAAAAACCGAACCGAAAATCGAATAGGAATTTCGGTTCAATTTTTTTTTCCTGTTCGGTTCGGTTCGATTAGGAAAATAAAAATTTTAGTTTTTCGGTTCGGTTTTTTTTCAGGCAGAAACCGAACCGAAAAATCGAATGCTAACCCCTATCTGCATCCCTCTCTTTCAGCTTCAGATAGTATTCCAAGAGTGTTTCCATTCAAAGCAGCTATTTCTTTGAAACCCTGAAATCCAAACCAAAAACATATTAATTACCATACCGTAGCTACTTCTCACATCAATATTACAATCAACTCACATCTACTACTTTTACTAATAACTGAAAAGTAATTATCAATAACATATTAATTACCATACCATAGCTACTTCTCACATCAATATTACAATCAACTCACATCTACTACTTTTACTAATAACTGAAAAGTAATTATCAATGAATTGGGGAAAACGCCAACATTACAGAGTTGATTAATAATCCAAATAAAAGCTAAAACCAAATTTTATTTTGCGCGAGAAACAGAAGAGTAGAGAATTACGCACTTATCCGATGTGAGTCCATCATCATTATCGTTGTCGTTATGCTTGGCTTCGAGAGATTTCCTGGCCTCATCGAGCTTCTCGGCGATCTCGGCTTCCGTGTAGCCCTGATCCACAAGCTTATCCTCCAGAACAATCAGCTTCAGCTCAATCTGACGCTTCCGATCGTGCTCCAAGATCTCCGTGTTGGGCTTCCGAGTCACACCAGCGGTTCCTTGATCCGAATCGAAGCCCTTGCTGGAATCGGTGACGACTTTGTTGACGAAGAACTTGTTGGACTGGATGTAGCCGTTGGTTCCAGATCCCCGAGGGGTGGTTAACCCTGTTCCGTTGTACATGATTCAATCGCACGGAGAAAATTCAAGAATTCTAGGGCTATTTACGATTATTGGAAGGAGGGGATTTCGGATTTCGAATTCGATAATGGTTTCGATAAAAGGAGAGCTAGGCTAGGTTTGGCGGTGTGAGATAATGATAATGAGAATAAAGTCAGCAAGTTTGTTGGGCTTCGCCCACTTGCATCGATTTCTGTTTTCTAACTCCTTCAGTTTTCAATTATTCTTCGACAAAACCTCCCTCTTTTTTTTTTGGCTTAGCAAAAGTCACGATGAATTCACGATTGAAAAAAAGTGTAGTAAATTGTGTTGTGCCAAGGAACAAGAGAGAAAATATAAAATTGAAAAACTAAAAATTTTATTCCATCAATTGTGAAATATATATATATATATATATATATAAGAAACAAAAAATATAAATCAATTAAAAATAAAAATCTTATCTATATTGTGAAATCTAAAAAGATCTCAAAAGTATCCAAAAACTAAATATATCTAAAAATTAAAAATATTCAAGCATATCTTGAGAGATATGAGATTATATAATAAATTGTAGCATATATTTTATTTCATTGAAACTCGATCAGATTGCAAAATCCATAATATAAGTATTTATATTATTTATGAATAAAAATAAAATAAAACTATTCTAACTAACTCTTTTTTTTTCAGAAATTTTCATCTCTTATTCAAGCTCCTTCCAAATCCTTCTTAATACTTTCAACACTTCTCAAATTGGACATGGATGCAAATATGCAATGCAAGGATGTTCAACTCGAACACAAGCAACAAAGGAAATCCAATTTCCCAATCAAATGACAAAAGTCAAATATACATATATTTCTAATTGCTTCACTTTCGAATATTCTTCAAAAAAAATAAAATCTTGGACACTAATTTATAAAAACTTGCAACATCCAAGATCCTTTAAAGTTGATCATTTTATCGAGCATTTGGTATTGAGTGGCAAAGAAAAATTTTATGATTATTTTATTTTAAAAAAAGTATAATTATACAAAATATATATACATATAAATAATTAATAGTTATTTATGATTATAGATATTAATTATTTATATACCCCAATCATTCATAATTATTATATATTTCTCATATTTGATGTTAATTGCCTAATATATTTTAGGTTTATTTTGAGCAAGTGTTATTATTTTTTTAGGAGATTTTATTTAGAGAGGTTTTGTCTATTAATATAACAGAGGTATAGTAATATAATTAGCAATATGTCTCTCTCTATATATATATATATACATATATATATTCATGAAAATAATTGGTGATATGTAATGAATAATTGTTACAATGTGTTGAGGTTCATTTCGTACGGATACGGGGCCAATGAACACAATGATCGAATAATGCAAGATAATAGGTTGACGAGATAATATATGTATACGATTGAAATTAAAGCACAAGATCAAACTAAAATAGATCGAGAATAAATAACAATGAAAGTAGTAACAAACTGAAATAGATTGATGAAATCCAAGCAAGAACTTATACTTATCACGGAATCACAAAGCGTAAGATCGAGCTCTGGCAAATGCAATATGGGCTCAATCACAAGTTCGTTGTGCTAATTGGAATAGGGAATAATAAAAACTAGATTATGCAATGAGACATGGATGTCGAAATTTGGCTTAAAGGGGCTTATACATTGGATATGTTGTAGGGTTTGAGTCTACGATCAACAACATGAGTTGTTATTCAATTCGCAGGATCGTTC
>JAPKLW010000773.1:55814-89134 GCA_026898455.1 Plectranthus barbatus
ATACAAACGCTTGATCAATTATGCTTTTCAGTATACATATCCCAACATATGTGACGGCGCTAGGGTTTTCAGGACGCACACTTAGGTGGTTGAGTGGAGCTCGCTGGCTTTATTGGGGTCATTACAACGTTTTTGTTCCCAAAGATCTTCAAGATTGTTGCGTGCTTATCTCGTGCTTATCTGCCCGTTTTTCTGAACGCTAGGCGGCTCGATTGAAGCAGCTTTCCATTTCTCGATCTGCTAAAAGGAAGTTTCCCATTTTGTCGAACTGTCCAGTTCTGTGATTTTGGTCGAACTATCCTAGCGAGCTCCTGCCTCCCTGCGAGATGCTATGCTTGCTTTTTGTCTCGGCTAGTCTGGATCGGCCTACAGTTCGGTCTTTTTAAATGCGAGTGGGCTCCTTTTTGGGTGTTCTTAATGGGCTTATCAAACTACAATCCCTACACAATGCATACTTACTTTATTTATTATAACTTACCTAATATATTGTGTAATTATTTTTGAAAAGTTAATTTTGGATGGAAAATTTTTGGATTGAGATTTTACTTTTATTTATTAATATATAGATATAGATTATACAATCAAGTATTCCCAAATTATAACATTGTGTATTTTTAGTACTCGGTTTATATGGGATGTGTTATAGTGTTAAAGTATCTCTCTCCATGTTAAACAATACCAAATCAACCTTCAATTTTGAAATTGAATGGTTTAGATATAAATTTTGAAATTAAAAATCTCGCTACATTATTTTTCGCTTTATGTTGCACTATTAAGATATTTTTTATTTTTGGAAAAACACGATCTTACCCACAATTGAATTATACTGGAATTATAAGAGTAGCAGTATTAGTGGGGATCTTATTTTTATAAGATCTCCACCTCATCAAAAATATCCCAGCTGGAGGAGAGAGGGTGCTACAGTGAAGATGAAGGGATCCAAGTTAAGATTCCGATTCTTGCAGGGAGGTGCTCCGCAGCCACGCGCGCGTGCGCCACACGCAGCTTCTGATTGGCGCGTGCGTCACACGCGGCCCAGGCGGTGTGTGGCGCTGCCCCACCCCTTTTTTCTTTTGTTTTTTTCCTTTTTCTTTTATTTAATAATGTTGTTGTTTTTCTCTTTTTTTAAATTGTGTAAATCATTGTTTTTTTTTCTTATTCGTTTAATTTTTTTAATTTTAGATTTTAAATTGATTAAATATTTTAATATTTTATTTTATTTTTTATTAATATATATATATATATATATATATTTTAAAAAAAATTTAAATATTTTTTTCCAACGGCTATATTTTATAACGGACACTTTTCTCCAACAACTATATTTTAACGGACACATATTTTCTTATAAATAACCTTCATCACACTACTCTTCATCACAAAAAAATTATTTTCATTCCACAACTCCTACAACTAACATGAGTGGATACGATCCCAACAACCCGTTTCAAAATTCCGAGCAAACTCCATACATTTCAACGTGGAATGCATAGCCAAAAGTTCAAGCAAATGCAAGAAGCTGCAATAAATGATGTAGAACGAGCATTTTGGGGTTCTCCAAGCTCGTTGGGCAATGATTAGAGGCCCAAGTCGCTTATGGTATAAAGAAAACATCCAAGATATAATGTTTGCTTGCATTATTTTACATAACATGATTGTTGAGGATGAAGGAGAAATGGCGAGCGAATGAGTAGAAAAAGGGTCAACGTCAACTGGCGAGAATATTGAAGGATAAGTAAATCAAGGTGCAGTTGAAGGATTTGAACGATACCTCCGAAGAGCTTCTAATTTACGTGACAAGAGAACTCATCACAAATTTCAATCCGACCTTGTTCAACATATCTGGGCACAATTTGGCGATTATGCTTGATTTAATAATTTATTCTATCAATGTGTGTTAAAATATTATTTAGTTTAAATTGCAATGTGTGTGTTTTTTTTAACTATGTAATATTGTATTATCTATTAATGTGTGATCTTTTGTTGTTTATGTAATATTGTATTCTCTATTAATGTGTGATTTTTTTTATTATGTAATATTAAACTTTTTAATTGAATGAATGATTCAATTAATTTAATTAATTAATTATTTATCTATATTTAATATATATATATATATATATATATATATATATATAATGAATTAATGGTTATGATAAGTGGGACTCATGAATAGTATAAAGTAAAAAGTGGATAAATAAAAAAATGATAATAAATATTAATGTGAATATTTACAAATACGGGATCTTAATTATTTATAAGATCCCACCACGGTGGGTGCCCTAAGGAAACATCATCATTAATAGCATTTATTATTTTTAACCTACCTATACACGCCAAGTTCGGATAACTTTTGTTCTTTTTTTTTTCTAAAAAATATTTGATTTTTTGTTCGACATTCTATCGAATGAAAAATAAAAGCTTTGATTTCGCATTTTAATGGCAGAATAGGTTGATTATTCAATGGGTGGCTTTCAATTTTGGTTTTAGAACACTCGTAGAGCTTCGAAGAGAAATTTAGTTGAATATGTGAAGAATTAAATAATAAACTGAAAAAAAATAATTCTTGATAAAAATTTATTGTTTTGAACCTTAGAAGTTGAACTGGAAAAACGCAGAAGGAAGCAATCATAAAACATGAAGAACAATGAAGAATTCGGTTATAGAAAAGATAAACTGTCATTATTAATTTACAACAATATTCTTAATTGAAATTTAGAATAAAAAATAGAATTTGAACTTTTAGATTTGGAAAATAAATTATTCTAATTTTATTTTAATTAATATGTGGGGTTGGTTAATCTATGATTACATATATTTGAAGGGTAATTCTAATTGCAGCCACAATTTTACTCAATGCAGTCACATTCACATTTTAAAATATTTATATTACTATTTTACCATTTTTAAAATATAATTATATTTTCTAAACGTAACTATAAATTGAGTATTTCTAAAAACAACCATAATTTCTCAATATAGCCTATTAATTATTTTTATAAAAACAAAATTATTAATAAAAATTATTATTTTAACCTCAATTTTTAAAATCTACCAAAAAAATAAAAATAAAAATGAATTGCATTGATTAGCATAGCCCCACTAATTAACAACCATAATTTAAAAGAAAAAGAATAAAATAATTCTCTCATCATTCGACAAACAATTTACAAATTAATATTCATAACCTCCATCAATTCAAGATTCATTATATTCATAACCTCCATCAATCATTTTTTTTTATTATGGTAGATTTTAAAAATTGAATAATTTTCATTAATATTTTTATAAAAATAATTAAAAAAGTAGTAGATTTTAAAATTTGAGGTTAAAATAATAATTTTCATTGATATTTTTATTTTATAATAATTAATAGGCTATATTGAGAAATTATGGCTGTATTTAGAATTACTCAATTTGTGGCTATGTTCAGAAAATATAATTATATTTTGAAAAGCGTAAAATAGTAATATGTATATTTTAAAATGTGAATGAGGCTGTGTTGAGTAAAATTGTGGCTGTGTTTAGAATTACCCATATTTGAATTAACAAATTCTATCAAATAAGTGGCACAAGCTCATGAAATTATAGTAATGTTTTTATTTCTTCGCAAAACTCATAAATAACACTAAGATAAAGTTCAAAAGTGAAAAAAAATGTAGCACCTGTATGAAGAAGAAAAACTAGTTAATTTCATGGGAAATACATTTCACAAACAATGAATGAAAATTGAATAAAGTGCCTTGATTGGGGTTAGTGGTGAGCAAGAAATCGAAAAAAATTGAACACTAAACATAATCGAAAAATCTTTAGTTGTTTTGGTTCGAACAGATTTTAAGATCTTTTTTTTTAAAGTCTAGACTTGTAAAGAATCTGTTTGTCTCGACTTGCTTGTGTCTTATCTTGTTGGTTTGGAAATTGTTTTGTTGTTGACAATTTGTTGTTAAGCTCCTTGCTAGTGAATCATCAGTTGGTGATGATGTGTTAGTTGGCTTCCTCCAAAGGAAAGACACTTGCATGCTTCACCAATTAACTTTTAAAACTTGCGATCAACTTCGATTTATAACTCGATAATTCTTATACAAAACATTAAAAGTATGAGCTAACCCTAGTTATAGACACTAACTGGTTATATGTTTGACTCATCAAAATAACATAATAAAGGAAGGAATTTTTAACATATAATCCTAACAAAATATTTTAGATTACTTATTATAATAAATAAATTTTAAGTACTAAAGATTTTATTTAAAAATAAGTGGTAGATTTCCGTTGTGATTGTATATTATGTTTTTAAATTATTTTATACAGCTAAAATAATCTAATTTTAGAACAATAAGTATCCAATTTAAAAAGAATAAAACAAAATGTAAGTAAAAAGAAAAAAAAAACAGCAAAATATGAAAGATAGACGGATTGAACTTGTTTGTTGAATCATGGTCTTTTTGATTTATTTTTACAATTAAAGATTAATTTTTTAATGGTGACTGTTCTTATAGTCTTAAATTCATGGTTGTGACTTGGGAGTCCTGTGACTCCAGTCCAAAAGAAACTTTTTATTTAGTGACAATAATTAAATAAATAGAAGTTTTTTATTTGTGAAGCTAATGGGAAAGATAAAACAATGAATGAACATTGAATAAAGTCCTTAAAATTAAAAAAAAATAAAAATATATATATATATATATAATAAGTTGAGTTGGAATAAATTTGTTTCTTGAAATAGGAATGGTAAGTTGTGTTATTACCAGAGTTGTGTTGTGTTGTCTCTTTTTGGGACAGTGGTATTTGTATTTGTAGCAGCAAATGCCCAAAAATAGGAACAAACCCGTAAGTCTTGAAATTCAGACCTAATTTACAACTTCACTGTCACACCACGCACACGCCACTTTCATTTTTCACTACTCAAATTTATCTCTATTCCAAAGGGTAATATGATATGAGATCCGAGGAAACCGTTGGCCTCACATGAAATCGAGCTGTCTTTCCCGACACAGCATCATGCCTCACAATCGCCACACCGTCCCTGCTGTAAGTGGAGTATTTCTCAATGGAACTTTTTTCTGGGCAGAGAGATTAAGGGGGGTTTAATGATTCTTGATTTGGAGATAATTCAAATTCGTCTACTCTCTTGGTTTTGTTGGGTTCTGTTGTTGAATAATTTCTTCCTTTTCTTTCTCTTATTTAAGGGGGCTTCAGTATAGGGTTTCCATAAATTGAACTCTGATTGGAATCTTGATTTTTATATGTACAGGATTTTGACTTTAAACTTGCAGAATCCTGAATTTTGTTTCTGAACCTTTTTTTGTTTGTTTGTTTTGTTGGGGGTATTGAATTAGGATTTGGCGAGAGCTTACTGTTGTAAAATTTGAAACTTGAGTTTCTGCCATTTTAAAAGATGGGGAAGAGCTTATGGTTGAATGAAGAGGAGAAGGTTGTTGTGGAGAGTGTGTTGGGCAGTGAAGCGACTGAGTATTTCGACTGGTCGGCTTCGAACAATGTGTTGTCGGAGTTCTGTGCTTCTAGTGGGGATTTGAGAGTTCAGGAGGCATTGTGCAATATTGTTGAAGCATCTGACTGGACATACGCCATTTACTGGCACGTTTCAAAATCAAAATCTGGTAGATCAGCATTGATATGGGGTGATGGGCACTGTCAAGAATCAAAAGAAGGTGAGGATGAGACTGAGAGTTCTGTTGGATCCAAGGATGGGAAACGGATGGAAGGAGATAGAAGAAAATGGGTGCTTCAAAAGCTTCATGCTTGCTTTGGGGGTGTAGAAGATGATATCGTTGCTGCTAAGTTGGACCGAGTTTCGAATGTGGAGATGTTTTATCTCACATCAATGTTTTTTGCATTTCCTTTCGACAAGCCTTCTGTTCCTTCGCAGTCATTCAATTCTGATAGATCTATCTGGGTATCCAACATGGACAGCTCTCTTGAACGATATCAGTCCAGAGCGTATTTAGCCAAGTTGTCTCAGTTTGAGACTGTGGTGTTTGTTCCAACTAAGTCAGGGGTAGTTGAAATGGGTTCTAGAATTTCGATACCCGAAAACAAAAGCATCATTAAGTCAGCAAAGTCAATAGTGGTAACCCTCAACTCAGCACAGGCAAAAGCTGTTCCAAAAATTTTTGGAAGAGAACTTAGTCTTGGAGGTTCAAGATCAGGTACCATAAATATTAGCTTTTCTCCCAAACTGGAAGATGATTCTGGGTTTTCTTCGGAATCGTATGATTTACAAGCTATAAGTAGTAACCATGGGTATGCAAATTCATCAAATGGGCATCGGAGTGATGATGGCGAAGCTAAACTGTTTCCACATATGAACAATGTAGCAGCTGGGGAACTAGATTCGCAGTCAATTATTTCTAGTATGGATCTTGGCAAAGAGGATTGCTTTTTTCTTTCCGACGATCAAAGGCCTAGGAAAAGGGGCCGGAAGCCTGCAAATGGGAGGGAAGAGCCACTGAATCATGTAGAAGCGGAGAGACAAAGGCGAGAGAAGCTTAACCAGCGCTTTTATGCATTAAGAGCTGTAGTTCCTAACATCTCAAAGATGGACAAAGCATCTCTTCTTGGCGACGCAATCGCCTATATCACAGATCTTCAGGCAAAGATAAGAGTTTTGGAAACAGAGAAAGAAATAGTGAATAAGAAGGAACAGCAGAATACAACCCCAGATTTTGAGTTTCATGAAAGGCTTGAAGATGCTGTTATACGAGTAAGCTACCCTCTGGAGACTCACCCTGTATCCAAAGTTGTAAAGGCACTGAGAGAACAGCAGATGATGTCTCAAGAATCCACTATCTCTATAACCGATAGTGGTGAAGTTGTTCATACAATCTCCATTCAAACAGGGAATGGTGAAGCAGAGCAATTGAAGGATAAGTTATCAGCTGCTCTCTTGAAATGATCCGCCGCAATGCTTCTCACAATTGACTCTTAGATAGATACCAGTGTAGTACCTGATATAGAGTGTATTGAAATTGGATGCAGTTGGCCAGTTGCCATGTCTAAGATATATTCTGATCTTCCCTTTATTCTGTACTACTGCATAGGGAGTGCCTCAATATCGATGAGCCTTTAGGGGAAAGCTGTGATCAGTTGTTTTCCAGCTGATTTGTATTCTTAATATCTGGCTTAGTGACGTTATATATATACCCCGGTGACCATAATTTGATATTTTCTTTAGCTAGTTTGTTCTATTCCATTTTTGATCCGTTTCCTTTCACGAGTCTTCAGAAAGGGAGGCTCGAGATGGAACAAAGACCATCATCATCTCAATATCTTAATAGTATGATACATATTCTCCAACCAAATCTGCATTGTTAACTTATGAATTCTAATGTCTGGGACCTCGACACTGCTCCAATGCTGTAGTTATTGCCAAAACCCAGGTAATCTTACAATAGTGTAATGTCTTTTCCTCTGTTTTAGTTAATATAAGAGATTTTTGTTGCTAAACATTTTCTGGTAATGTGCTGTTTTGTTTGATTTGGTGCTGGCTGAGATCTAAATTCTATGATATAGCTTTGAGAAGCAAAGCACTGTTCTTACATCGTTTTCTTTGATCGTTTCTGTAGCTTCACAGCATGCGCATGAAAATTTGTATAATTTTCGGTTCTTATTAATGATGTTGTACTTTTTTGGATATGCAGGGATGAGTGAGGTTTGGTTTCAACTCCAAACATGAAACAAGTAGTTTGAGACAGGCCAGCCCGAAGAAACGTGCAAAGACGGTAAGATTATCTTCTTTGGAAATCTTGAAACGAGATTTGATGTCTGTCTGTCCATATGCATTGCAAGAAAAATGTAAAAAAACCTATGACTTGAGTTTGCCATTGAATATTCAAAGAATTAAACATTAGCTAGTACTAGTACTATATTTGGATTGTCTAATTCTGGAATGTCTTGTCAGTCAACATTCTGATCTGTTTGATTGAATTTGAAAATTTCAAGTCAGTTGTTTTTTGCAGTGGAGGTTTGGATATTGAATTGATTGGCTCACAAAGAAACATGGTTGAAGTTTCGCACTTGCACTTTCACACGTATCCTCATGAGAAAAGATAAACTTCTCTTACCATTGGAGAGAGAACATTATCAAATCCATAATCAATTAATCATAAACAAAACAAAACAAAACGCTTAACTCGGCATGAAAAATCCCCAGGCACATGTAGCCGCCTTACATGCATTTGTAAATACGTATACGATTTAACTAACTTTTAATCGCTTACTACAACACTGTAGTAGTGATGAAAAACAGGGGAATATTTTGCAAAAATAATATAATATAGTAATTTTGTTACAAAAGGTTCAAATATATTTAAAATTATGTATAATTTTTCAAATTTATCTCAAGCTATTCGAATGTTTTAAAGTTATTCCAAATTATATTAAAACTAGTATTTCACAATGAGTCATGGTTTGTACCTATATTTTCTCATTTTAATTTTAATTCAAGATTTCAATAATATTTATATTTTATTGTATAAAAACGTGATCATGAAGATATGAGATCATAATAATTCAAAATATATATATATATATATATATATATATATATATATATAACATTTTAAATAAATATTCTTGATATTATTGAGCAATTATGAAAGATATGCAGTATGGTTATGTCAGGGATTTCGGTTAAACGATTATGTTCATTAAACAAAATAATAAAAGGATCATACTGAAGATATAAAGATATGAATGGTTATATTATCTTTTTAAAAAATAAAATTATTGGCGAAATATAAACAATTAATATTTTTATTTTAAAATAAATAAATATTTTTTTATATTAAATAATAAAACTAAACTGTAGTGAACAGTTATTAAATGGGCGGAAACGGTTATTGAGATTTTTTTTTAATATATTATTAAATTATGCAAATATATCTTAAATTATTTGTCCAAAATTCAAGTTAAACACAATGAACTATCATACCAAATATTTAAAAGGTGATTGTAAATGTAGCCACAATTTTGCTAAACATAGCCCCTTTCAAAATTTCTTTTTGAATTATATTGTAATATTACCATATTATCCATGTAGCCCCAAATTTAAAACTTTAATTAAAATAATTCATCTTCATTGAATGGTCCCACTGGTTCCGATTCTTTTCTCCCGGTGCAAACAACTCGGAAGTTCTCAACAATTTTTGTAATTTTGTCAGCAAACAATTCCATCTCCTTTTGCTTTCCCGATCAAGTATGTCGAATAAAACCTTTGGGTTATTCATTATGAATAGGTTCTAATTGGAAAAAATATATATATCAATTAATTAATTGCTGGTTCAAGTCAAGATTAGGAAAAAATACAAAATTTTGTATCATGAATGTGCAAATTCATTGAGAAAAAAAAAACTTGAATTAAACGCCAGGATTTAAAAAATGCAATCAAAACTACTGTGATTATATGTGGTGATGAATATTTACCGCTAATCTGATACAACGGTAGCACCACATTCATATATCTACATTAAAACTCGCAAGATTTATCCTTGCTACTTGACATGGATTATGAATCTCAGTTCACGTCCACAAATCATAAGCAAATAGAATAGTATGAAACACTGCTTAATTCGAAAAAGTCTTTTGATGGAGATGGGGCTACACGTTTTGAGATTGATTTTTTGTTATTTTAATTAATATTTTAAATTAAGGGTTACATGAATAAAATTGTAATATTACATTATAGTTAAAAAAATTATTTTTTAAAGGGGCTGTGCTTAGCAAAAATAAGGCTGCATTTAGAATTACCCATATTTAAATCCAAAATTTTAATTTGTTGACTTGAATATCCTACTGATGGAAAAAATACTTTGGGATATAATTGTATAGTTTTAAATAATTTGGGAAATTAATTTGGGATATTTTTGTAACATTTGAATAATTTTGGATAAATTTGAGAAAATTTGCATAATCTTTGGATATGTTTATGTTTGAGCTTTTTACCTTCATTTGCTGTAATTGACCCTATTTTAAATGTCATATTAGTAATTTAGTATGATGATTGTTACTATAAATTATTCAAGATTAGTTAATCAGTAAACCCCTTGGTTAAAAAAAATATACCTCCAAAGGCATCTTTCATCTATTTTTTTTTCACTCGTTAAAATCCCAAATCAATTCTATATGTAAAACTTGTGATATTAATGTAAATTATAAAAAATGAATATATATATATATATATATATATATATATATATATATATATTTTGAATAAGTCTACATTAATCTCAAACTCACACACACTCACTCACACACTCAGATGTCCCCCTGGGAGCTCGAACCTGTGACCTCTCAGTAACAGAAAAGGTGCTTTTAAGGGACCAAAAAAAATGAATATTTAAATAGTCACGTTGTTCATGTATCTAGCATGCTAACCATGGAGCAGAAAGTTCAAATTCCTTGTGCTGATCAAACATCTCATGTTGTGGATATATTTCCACTAGCTCATCAACCTTTAATAAAAATCATTGCAAAATTATTCATTTAATCTCACCACATAATATACCAGATTACAATGGCTAAGATAGTCAATTATTGGTACCTATTGCTAAGATCTACAATGGCATAAACTCCTAAATGTAAAGAAAAAAAGAATATCACAAGAAGAAAAATCGATCTTAGCTTGGTTTCTTGATTTCCACCAAACTAAAAAAAAAAAAAAAGAATTGTTAATTATTTTCCATGCAATGATCATGAGTTTCTTCACTTAGTCTGAGCAGCCACGCCAAACTGAACGTCCATTCGCTTAGGATAAGCATCCATGGCAGCCGGCGACGAGTGACCGGCGAAGTTCCGCTGGTTGATGGAGGCGGTGCACGGCTTTCCTCCGCTCCCGGGGACCCATGTGCAGCCGCTAGGCGCCGGTGGCCCGGTGGGACGGCCCCGCTGGAAGGACGGCAGCAGTAGGTTTTGATCCCTCTTCAACATCCATTGCTCTTCCTCTTCATCAAGAATTCGAGACGCTTCATGTGGTTGTACAATGAGCAGCAAAAGTAGTGCCGTGATAGCTGCTATTTGAAACTTGGAACACCTCATCTTGTTTCAAAGCTCAGAATATAATATATATAAATTGGTTGAATATGTTTTGTGAGTGATTTTTCTTTTTTTTTAGAGAGAGAAGGGATTTGTAATGTTTGGAAAATAATTTGATGGTTTATGAAGTTTGAGAGTGTGTGTATTTATAATTGCATGCCATGAGACTTGAAAATTTCGATGCACAAACAATTGACTATTGACTGGTTGGGATTTAGAGGAATTGAATTGGTCGTGATGGGAAAAAAATGGTTTAATTTGTTTAAACTAATAACGTTTGCCACGGCGTTGACAATATATATTGTTTCCGATTAATAAATATTTTGTAGGATTATATATTTTTTTTTTTTGAAGTTTTAACGAGTCTTTAATTCTTAATTTTTTTTAATATATATTATTTTGAGAAGAATAAAACAAATGTATTTTTTGGTTTTTCTCTGCGTCGACGACTGTTTCGGATGTTGTTTCTTGTCTTGTTACATTTTATTTTACTGGATTAGATATGTATCAGTATGCCGCGTTAATCTTGGCAGTATATGTTTTTCTTTAAAATAATGAAATAGAATACATAAATATATAATAATATTAGAATTTTATTTGTGCGCTGCATGAATATGATGTATAAAGTTTTATGTTATAATATTAAGATTTAATTAATAAAATTGTGTATTTTTATTTTTTTAAAAATAAATATAATTTATTTCATTGATATTATATATTATTATATTATAACATTAATTGTTTTCTGTAATACACGATTTCACTATTGGTATAAATTTAATAAAGAAATGGATAAACTACTATGCTTACATATATAACTAAGAGTTTAATTTACAAAATTATTTCATAAGAGAAATTACATGTATATTATTTAAAAAATACTAAATATATTAAATTTGAGAGATGTAAATTTTTAAATAAAAAGTTACAAATATAATCTGTTAATTTATTGTATATCTACATAGTAATTAAACAAGTAGTATATAAAATAATATTAAAAAACATAAAATTATCATTGATGTGATGTTTTTGGGATGAAAAGTGATAATATTGAAATAAATTGGAACTACTCTCGCTTAATATATTTATAGATACTATTCAAAAACCCAAATTTGTTAAGTTTTCAATTAGATTGTTTTGGGATGAAGAAAGGAAGAATGGTATATTCGTTCAATTTTCAAGTCTATTGATGATGCAGACTAGAAATGGTGATGGTGATCTGAAATAGACTTGTGACTTATTTTTCGATCGATTTTTAATCATTTTTTTGTCAATTTGAAAATTGAAATGGACAGTAGGAATGCGTTTACTTTAATCGGGGGTGGTTGAATTTCGATATTTAAAAAAGCTCTAATTATTGACGGTTTTGGTCCTAATTTTTGACAAGGCTTTACGCGACAACCTTGGTGTGTACGTCATTTTTAGCAGCGATGGTGATCGGAAACTATTCAACCACCATACTGCTCAAATTCTCGGGTTTGGGTTCGATGCTAAAATTTTTAGAAATAAATACTCCATAAGTTTTTGAATTATGAGATCAACGCCTAACTTTTTTTCTCAACGTGATGAGATATTATGATTATTTGTGTGAACATGAAATTATACTAAAATAATTTATAACTCATCTATATTTATATTAAACGAAAATAACGGCCTATTAACGGTTTTCACAAAAAAATATAATTTATAACCTGAAGTTCTGGGAAGAATATAAAACATTCAACCATTCAAATTGAAGGTTGCGAGGTGTGTCCTCACTTCAAGCTGAAGAAGGAACATAAGACCAAGTTTCTGGACGAGTGACCTTGCAGACCGAAGGACGGAGGTTTCCGATGGGCTAGCATAGATCGTGAGAAAGCTTGTAATCTATGACTTAGTAGATTCCTGATTAAGTTTGAAAGAGTGGACGTAGGACTTGAGGCTTTGAGCCACTATAATATATTGTGTCTTTCTATTGCTTTATTTATGTTTCTGCAAATTAAATTTTCGTACTTATTTGAAACTTTCAATACTTTCTATACTTAGAAAGTATTGAAGTGTATATTGAGCTAAAATTGAGTTTTACTGAAACTGAAAACTGAGTCCGAAAGTCAGTTTTTAGAAGTGCAAGATCATTTTAATACTTCCGTTGCATAAAATATATTTCTGATTTCAGAACCAACAATATACTTTGTTTTATTTCATTAAATTTATATTATAATATATTAAATATAATAATAATGAATAAAAAATAAAATATATGTAAAAAGAATAGTTTAAAAGTACTAAGATATATATAACTTTATTAATTATATCTTAATATTATCAAATAACACATCATATATTTGATTCGTGCGTGCCGCGAGTATAAACCTAATATTATAAAAAACTAAATTATTTACTATTTACATATAAATTATGACTATGGATTCTTTTAAAAATATAAGATTTATTATATTGATTATTTAATAAATTGATAATCTTATATGCTGTAAGCCTATACCTAAAATTGTATTAGATGGTAGAAAAAATAAGTGGAACTTTTAATTAATTAGACTCATAGTATAAAATTTTGAATAAATATTATATATCTGGAATATTCTACTATATATATTAATGAAATAGATAGTTTTTTTTTTTTTTTTGTTTTTTTTTTTTTCAAAATTATGCGGCAACCCAAATGGAAGCGACCATGGTTGAAGGTACCACAGTCTACCCGCCAAAAACGCACACACACAGACACACACTTCACAGATGTCGGAAGAAGCATTCCTCCCCCGCTCCGACAACGTAGGACTCTCCGAAGAATGGCTCTCTCCCCTCCACAAACACATCCTCCCTTCCTCCATCCAAACATCACTCTCTCTACTCACTTCTCCGACAAAACCATTTTCAAGAATCAAGACACCCCATTTCTCAATTCTTCCTCGTACACCCGGGGCCTTTTCGATCGTTGTGTTTTTTGTGGTGTGGCTGATCCGAATGGCGCTCGTGAATTGGCTGATCCGTTGTATTTTCTTGAATACGAATGAGAGGGTTTCTTGATCAGAGGTCGATGTAGTTGGAGTTTTGCGCCTCTGGAGTTGAGATGGTATGTGACATTGTTTGAATTTTATTTTTGTTGTGTTGTTTTTCTTGTTTTTGGAGACGGGCTTCATATATTTATCCAGAAACTAATACTGTGATCTTTCCGCTGCCAAAATTCTTTGATCTTTTAGGGAATATGGAATGTATGGGGATTGTTTGTGTGTGTGTTTTTCCCTGTCTCAATTCGAGTGTTTAGTAGTTTCGGGCATAAACGTTGCAAAAATAGGAACTTGAAACAGAGGAAATTGTTGTAATTTACTAGGTGAAACCGAACACTTTGATCAAGTGTTGCCCAGGTTTTGTATATAACATTGCTTGTAGATATGTAAGTGGTCAAATGAAAGCTTAAAGTTGAGACTTCTGTATTCCTAGCAGTTGGATTTTGTTTACTACTGGCCACACATGAAATGCGAGAGTTTTAAATTGATGAAACTTTTTTTTATCCAGTTCATTGCTATCTTAATCTGCTAAATGTTCATTTAATCCCACATGCAGGGTACACCGGTTAATATCACTGTAGGTTCTCATGTTTGGGTTGAAGACGCAGAAGAGATTTGGATTAGTGCCGTAGTGTCAAAGATAAATGGCACTGAAGTTGAAGCAGATGCATGTACTGGGAAGAAGGTAACTTATCACTTATTTATATACCCAACAACTTGCTAAAAAAGGGAACTTACATCATGTTTCCTGTATTGAGAGAGTTCTCTGCTTATGTTATGGTAAGAGCCTTGGAAGAAGAAACGAATTTAAAAGGCTCATTATATATCCACTGAATTTTTAGATGTTTTGGATGGGATAGATGATGGATCATAGCTTACAGGAAATGTGAGTTTCTCTCCATTTTTGGACTTATCTATTTGAATTCAGTTATCTTTTATGCACTTGAGAAAATAAAAATGATAATTAATCATCATATGCTGAATTCTCAAGGTTGAAAGACATAGAAGTTCTTTTTTTCTTTTTTTCTTTTTCTTTTTATTTTTAATGTAGTTATCTATCAATGCTTGTGCCCATATTTTGTATCACGTGCTGTAAGTGTTCTTGTTGGAGTATGTTTTGGCAGTGCTTATTATTCATGAAGGTATATTTTTTCTTCCAAAAATTATTAGGTTGTTACCAAATTAGCAAGCATATACCCTAAAGATGAGGATGCACCTCCTGGTGGGGTTGATGACATGACCAAACTATCTTATTTGCACGAGCCTGGAGTCTTGCAGAACTTGGCAGCCAGATACCAGCTCAATGAAATATATGTAAGATGAATGTGATATTTACTTCAAATCTTACTCGTTCCAAAATCTTCCTTACATAGGACGATCAATGCTCTCATCTGTGGATGACTCTATTTTACTTACATCTTACTCCTGCATCATGGCAGACTTACACTGGAAGCATTCTTATTGCAATCAATCCATTTCAAAGACTTCCTCACATTTATGATGGGCACATGATGGAGCAATACAAGGGAGCACCATTTGGAGAACTGAGTCCTCATGTATTTGCTATTGCTGATATGTCTTACAGGTGATAAATAATACCAGTTGTTTGTTTCTTTCTCTCCATCTGTCTCTGTTCTTTCTCTTCTCTTTATTTGGTTTTTTTATAACTAATAATTCAGGTAAATCCTTTTCATTTCTTTCTTTCTTCTCTCTGCTTGGGATAATTCTGTGTCATCTAATTTGATTTAGAGCAATGATAAATGAAAAAAAAAGCAACGCGATTTTGGTAAGTGGTGAAAGTGGTGCTGGGAAGACGGAAACTACTAAGATGCTTATGCGATACCTTGCCTATTTGGGGGGCCGTAAAGGAACTGAAGGGCGCACAGTCGAACAACAAGTTCTAGAGGTAAAATATGTTATCTGGTCCTGTTAAATTAAAATCCTTAAAATCATTGTGAAAATTTAAGATTGATTCTTCAGGCTCCAGCCATTTATCTCCCAATAATTTAAGTATTTTTCCATGAGTTCTTCCCCTTGCCTCAAACAAATTTGAAGTTCTCTGAGTGGTTTAATGCAGTCGAATCCTGTACTCGAAGCATTTGGAAATGCAAAAACTGTTAGAAACAACAATTCGAGGTGAGACATTTTGCCAAGTAGTATTGTAAAAATGTTCAAGTGAAATTTGTACTACCCTGAATGCTAACCAATTTTGATGGTGCAGTCGCTTTGGTAAATTTGTTGAAATTCAGTTTGATAAGCACGGAAGAATATCAGGGGCTGCCATTAGAACATATCTTCTAGAGAGATCACGGGTCTGCCAAGTTTCAGATCCTGAACGCAATTATCATTGTTTCTACCTTCTTTGTGCAGCACCACAGGAGGTAATCCAGTTTTATAGTATATTTCAAGACTAATTTTCAGATCAATCTCTGTAGAAAAAAATATATTCATTTTATCATCTGAGTAGTTCTACGATTTATCAGGACTTTGAGAGATATAAGCTGGGACATCCAAAAACATTTCACTATCTTAATCAATCTAGTTGTTTTGAACTAGTCGGTGTTAGTGATGCTCATGATTTTCTGGCTACAAGGAGGGCCATGGACATTGTTGGAATAAGTCAGAAAGAGCAGGTGCACTCTTAATTTATTACTTTATATACTCCCTCTGTCCCGCCAGATTAGTCCATATTTCCATTTTCGTCTGTCCCACCAGATTAGTCCACTTTCCTAAAATGGAAAAAAATCTCCTCACATCAATAAAATATTAATTCCACTACACTCACAAACATTGGCTTCTGTGCCGAAACCAAACTGGACTAATCTAATGGGACGGAGGGAGTATATTTTTTCCAGATGTCTTTCTTTTTTCGCATGTTCTTAAGATTTCTGTTGTTTGTAGGATGCTATTTTCAGAGTAGTGGCATCTATTCTTCATCTCGGTAATGTAGAATTCGCCAAAGGAAAGGAAGTTGATTCATCGATCCTCAAGGATGAAAAATCAAAATTCCATCTCGAGACTGTGGCAGAGCTTCTCATGTATGATTGAAGCTTATTTTAATGTAGTAGTATTTATTAGCAGTTACCGGCTTCTAACTTGTGATTTCTTATTTATTAGGTGTGATCTTACTCTACTGCAAGATGCATTACTGAAGCGTGTGATGGTAACTCCTGAAGAAGTTATTAAGAGAAGTCTTGATCCTACTGGCGCAACAATCAGTAGGGATGGGTTAGCGAAAACTATTTATTCCCGCTTGTTTGACTGGTATGATGCTTCCTTTGAGTTCTCCAAATACCTATTGTTTCCTGATTCAGTAAGCACAAGGTCTGAATATACAGGTTGGTAGACAAAATAAATAACTCGATTGGGCAAGATCCAAATTCCAACGTCCTAATTGGCGTTCTAGATATATATGGTTTTGAAAGTTTTAAGACTAACAGGTAAGCATTGATCAAATACTGCCAAGATGATCTTATATTGAGATTTTCTGAGCTAACTAACAATCTTGTACCATCAGTTTTGAACAGTTTTGCATCAACTTTACTAATGAAAAGCTACAGCAACATTTTAATCAGGTAGTTGCTGATGCATTTTCAGCATTTATGAATTGATGTCAATCATAGCCATTACTGAATTTCTTAAAAAAACCCTTTTCAGCACGTTTTTAAGATGGAGCAGGAGGAATACACCAGGGAAGAGATCAACTGGAGCTATATTGAATTTGTCGATAACCAAGATGTCCTTGATCTTATCGAAAAGGTTGCTTAATAATAAAACAAATTTCTATGTTTTAGGCTACATTTAGTTGTTGTTCCTGTTAACTGGCATGAAAACGCTTGAGCAGAATTTGAAGTTCGCCTAAATTAAATCTCCACCCCATTGTTAGTGCTGGAACTCTAATGGGTGCTTATTGGAAAACCTTTTAGCCTTAGATACAAATCTCATATAATTTGTCAACTGTCTCAGTTGGTTGCCGTCCATTTTATGTTGCTTTATAGATGGCTTGCCTTTTTCTTTCCATATTCAGGTGCTTAATCTATTCTGCATTATCAACCTGAGAGGCTTTTCCAAATCTTGATATTTACTCTAGTTAGGCTTCTCATACCAGAACCACTGGCAGATCTAAATAGGGAGGAGGGGGTCCCAGCCCTCCTCCAACCCAAAAAGTTTTGGTTTTAATAGTATAGGGATCCGATATTTGTATGAGATAGCCCCCTTCATCATCAAGTTGTGAAGAAAAATATGAGGGGGTCATTTATTTATTCGTATGCTATTGAAGTAATGGTTTCGTAAACAAGGCTCTTACTGTCTTTTGCAGAAGCCTGGAGGGATCATTGCTCTTCTAGATGAGGCCTGGTAAGGTTTTATTTATCTCAACCTTGGAAACATTATTTTATGATTCCATTGTTATATCACCTTTCCTCATTTCAGTATGTTTCCAAAGTCTACACACGAAACTTTTTCACAAAAGCTGTACCAGACATTCAAATCCCACAAGCGTTTCATCAAACCAAAACTGTCCCGTACAGACTTTACAATTGGTCATTATGCTGGAGAGGTAACTTGGGCATAGTTCTTGTCATGATGCTTTTCTTTACCTTTTGGGTTTTTCAACTATAATGAACCTGTCATCCTATTTATCCTTCAGGTTCAGTACCAGTCTGAACTGTTCTTGGATAAAAACAAAGACTATGTTGTTTCCGAACATCAAGAGTTGCTGGGTAATTCCAAATGTTCGTTTGTAGCTGGATTGTTTCCTCCAGTTCCTGAAGAAACAACCAAGTCTTCAAATAAAAATTCCTCTAAGTTTTCATCTATAGGGTCTCGCTTTAAGGTACATCCTGTTTTCTTACTAGACATTTTTACACATCCATCCTTTTGCAATATCAAGTTTGTGAGATCCTTTAGTAAGTAACTCAAAAGCTGATATTTATCTTTCTTGGTACAGCTGCAACTCCAACAATTGATGGAAACACTGAATTCTACGGAACCTCACTACATTAGATGCGTAAAACCTAATAATAAGCTCAAGCCTGCTATTTTTGAGAACAGCAATGTCATGCAGCAACTACGTTGTGGAGTGAGTGCAAACAACTTGCAACTTTCAATTCTTCGGTGATCAATATTTTGTTGCAAGAAAAAAAAGTAAGCTGTTTCCTGCCTCCTTCTCTTGACAGGGAGTTTTAGAGGCTATTAGAATTAGTTGTGCTGGCTACCCTACTCGTAAGACATTTTACGAATTTCTTCACCGTTTTGGTATTCTTGCTCCAGAGGTCTTGGAAGGAACGTAAGTAAAGTCACTTGTTGAGTTTGCTATGATAAAGGCTAATAACATCCTAAAGTAACAATCCCTTATCATATTGAGCAGTGTTGATGAAAAACTAGCTTGCAAAAAGATTTTGGAGAAGATGGGCATGACTGGGGCTCAGGTAATTTTAGTTTTTCGCGTCTTGTTTCTGAATTTTTTATTATTCGTTCTTAACTTTTAGGTGTAACACCTCTTGTATAAGTTTACTATCATTTACAAGAAAAAATATAAATGTGAGATAAAGGAAGCTTCTTCATATTAGTTTCTCTAATTCCTCCTTATTTAAAAGAATATAAAAATTTCCTTAGAGGGGAGATGACCTGATGTTATATTCCTGCAATTTCAGACAGGAAAAACCAAAGTCTTCCTACGAGCTGGTCAGATGGCTGATTTAGATACCCGCCGAGCACTAATACTTGGCAGTGCAGCAAAGAAAATTCAAAGAAGGATTCGAACTTACATTGCCCGGAAATACTTTATTGCTTTGCATAAGGCAGCACTTTGTATGCAATCTATTTCTAGAGGTTTGATGGGAATCTTTCTCTTGATTTTTATATTGTATTTGTCTATGCCACTTGAAACATCTTGGCTTCTTGATGGTTTGGCATCACCATGTTTATTATCTCGAATGACATTTCTTTATCCATCCCTCTCAGGAAGGCTAGCTTGCCAACAATTTGGTGACTTGAAAAGGACGGCAGCTACTGTTAAAATCCAGACAAAGATGAGAGGACACCTGACCAGAAAGACCTACTCCAGACTCAAGGAATCAGTTGTTATAGTCCAAACATGTGTGAGAGCGATGTCTGCCCTCCGCCAGTTTAGCTATAAGAAACAAACTAAAGCAGCAACTAGGATGCAGGTGACAAAGCATTTCACTAAGAAAAATCTTATCATTTATTGATGCTACCGTAACAGGAAACCGCATTTTCAGGCCAACTGGCGTTGTCATAGAGATTTTTCATACTACAAGAGTCTCATAAAGGCAGCGATCGTAGCCCAGTGCAGATGGAGAGGAAGATGTTCTAGAAAAGAGCTTCGGAAACTGAAAATGGTATGACTTGATTTCTTAGAGTTATCTCTGAAAAGAATACATGTATCATTAGTCTATGTAACATCAGGCTAACGATTTGTAATCCGAGTCACGTGTTATATTTGATGATGACATTAAAAATTGCAGATCATGGATATGCCATCATGAGTATGTGCATATTTATCAAAGATAAATTTCGGCTCATAGTTCAAACTCAAAACCTTAA
The DNA here is from genome assembly GCA_026898455.1 of Plectranthus barbatus. NCBI lineage: Eukaryota > Viridiplantae > Streptophyta > Magnoliopsida > Lamiales > Lamiaceae > Plectranthus > Plectranthus barbatus. The sequence goes on from JAPKLW010000773.1 coordinate 76,439, forward strand.
GTTTAATGTTTAATTATAAGCCTACATTATGCATTGAATTGATTGCATATTTTGATATTAGTGAAATGGGATTATGTCTTAAAATATACTCTCTCTTTTTTTTTTTTAGACTAATGAATCCTGATTCTATATGAAAGACGAATAAACAGTTTCTCATTCCTTCACTTTACGTATACACATTCAATGGACACTTCAAATTTGCAGGCTGCTAGAGAAACTGGCGCCCTTAAAGAAGCAAAGGATAAGCTTGAAAAGCAGGTGGAAGACCTCACACTGCGTCTTCAGCTGGAAAAACGTCGGAGGGTAAAATATACTCCCTGCGAACTCATTTCTTATGGGTGAATATAGAATTCTGCATGTATATGTATATATTTCTACGAATGAATAAAATCACATTCTTGTAACGTACAGAATCCATAGTGATGAACTCAAAAGTTCCTGTTTGTATATGTGTATGCTATTTTTAACGATCATAATAAGTTCATTGTCAATAAAAAACTTGGGAGTTGAGATGAAATCTTAGATACTTGATCTGGGCTTACATTAAATTATTGAACATCCTTGTTCCAGCAAGAGTTAGAAGAAGAAAAGTCCCAAGACTCATCGAAGTTGCAGCAGACCTTGGAAGCCATGCAAATCAAATTGGACGAAGCAAATGCACAACTAGTCCATGAACGTGAGGCAGCTCACAAAGCAAGGGAAGAAGTCTCGTCAATCGTCCATGAAACTCCAGTTCCTGTTGAGGATACTGCAAAGATTGAGGCTCTGACTGCAGAAATGGAAAAAATGAAGGTAATGTTTATAGCTCTCTAATACCTTGCTAGTTTCATTGGAGTCAGTTCTTGATATAATATTTATGTTAACAGGAAGAGTTGCAAGCTGAAAAAAAACGAGCTGATGATGCCGAAAGGAAATTTACTGAGGCCCAAAATTCAGCCGAGGGAAAGAGTCAGAACCTAGAAGAAACTGAGAAAAGAGTCGCGAAGCTTCAGGACACAATAAGCAGGTAGAGTATTTCTAGTTTCAAACCCTGTCGATTTTTGCCCTCGGAAACTCCCTTAAACCTCAGGTTCTTGAATCTTCAATGTCATGTATGTTCTAAATTGCGTGGACAGGCCTTGTTTTTTTCTGCCTTACACAGTTACATAGTGGTTACTGATTTTCTGATAATTTCTATGATAGAAACAACTTATCTGATTTACCTGTGGTACTCAGTTAAACTTTTGATTTGGCATAGTTGATCTGAATTTGGCATTTCTCAGGCTTGAAGAGAAGCTGACTAATGTAGAATCAGAAAATAAAGTTCTTCGCCAGCAGGCCCTATCTATGGCACAGAACAATAAAATGCTTTCGAGAAATTCAAGGTCAATTATGCAGGTGAATTTAAATCAAAACTATTTGTCAATATTCCAGCCAACATAACATTTTCACTGATATACATCGTATTTGCTTCTATGGAACTTGTCAGAGGGCTGAAAGCACAAAAACAGCAATTGTAAGTCATTTACTTTGAAGCAATACGTTGTTACACAAAACATTCACTAATGTTCATAGCTTTTAAAATTGAAATAGGATTACCATAGTCCTTCAATGATCTTAAGAGAACAATCAGAGGATGATAGGCCTCAAAAGTCTCTAAATGAGAAGCAACAAGAGTATCAAGATCTGCTTATCCGTTGTATTGCTCAGCATTTGGGCTTCTCGAGAGGCAGACCTATTGCTGCCTGCATCATATACAAATGTCTTAGGCAGTGGCATTCATTTGAGGTTGAGAGGACTAGCATATTTGACAGGATAATACAAACCATTGGCAATGCTATTGAGGTTCGATCATTGCATCCAATTAGCATGTTTTGCAATATTTGTTTTCATTGACCCTTTATGACTTTTAAAGTGATTGAAGACCCAGGACAACAATGATATTTTGGCATATTGGCTGTCTAATGCATCGACTTTATTACTACTGCTGCAACGCACACTGAAAGCTGGAGGAGCAGCTGGAGCGGCCCCACAGAATAGGCGATCTCCATCAGCCACTTTGTTTGGGAGAATGACACAGGTGAAACGTAATTTCATTATAATGGTCAGGTGAAGTCTTTAAGCTTTTTCTAACTGTTGAAATTCTGTTTTCCCAGAGTTTCCGGAGTACCCCTCCAGGTGTTAATCTTTCATTACTGAGTGATGATGCAACGGGTGCTGCACGCCAAGTGGATGCCAAATACCCTGCATTACTGTTCAAACAGCAGTTGACTGCTTATGTGGAGAAAATCTATGGAATGATACGCGATAATTTGAAGAAAGAGATCTCTCCACAACTCGGACTTTGCATTCAGGTAATTTTTTATGTAATTTAATAAGAATTATCAAAGGACTTCAGGTTTAAGCTGCAGAAACACATTAAGTGGAAAATCTCATTCGTCATCACTTTTCATGTTTGTTCATGATCGGTGCAGGCTCCGAGAATATCCAGAGCTAACTTAATTAAAGGAGCAGCACGTAATCTAGCAAATGCTACAGCTCAGGAAATCTTAATTGCCCACTGGCAAGGAATTGTGAACAGCCTTGGGAATTTCCTGAATATGCTGAAAACAAATCATGTAAGGACGCTTGCTTTTCTAATTTTACTGAATTATATTCTAACTTTCGTATCATGTAGCTCATTAATTATGATTATTGACTACACTTTAAAGGTTTAGATAAAAAAAAATTTTACTAGTGACAAGAATTCTATGATAAAGATCCCTATCTAATTGTCAGAGTTTCATAACATTGGATTTGGAATTTCATTTTTACCAGATCTACAATCCCAAAATTGTAGCATCTTTTAATTTATTTTTTATTTTAAGAAAAACTTGTGACATTTTGACTTCTTCACTCTATCCTTCTTATGATCAAGAACTGAAGAATTTGATTACAAATTAACCTACTTGAGAAATCATGAATGTCAAGAGTTTTCTAAAAATGACTATAGATGTTTATATGTTTCAAATTTTGGGTTTTTGACAACTATTTTAAAACATTTTCAGGTACCTCCATTTTTAGTTCGAAAGGTGTTCACCCAGATATTTTCTTTCATCAATGTGCAGTTATTCAACAGGTACCTCAACATTACCTTGATTTTATGTATTACAAACTTTCATAATCAGACCTGTGAACTAATGTTGTTTCTTGCAGCCTTTTGCTGAGACGCGAATGCTGTTCATTTAGTAACGGTGAATATGTCAAGGCTGGATTGGCTGAATTGGAGCACTGGTGTTACAAAGCAACTGATGAGGTATATATTACAACATTATCAAATCTAAGCAATAGGTTCACTCTTTTTTATCATGCTAACCTGCTCCTCATATTCCAGTATGCTGGTACGGCTTGGGATGAGCTCAAGCATATACGACAGGCTATCGGTTTTCTGGTATTTACTCCCTCTCTCTTTCTCTGTCAATTATAAAATGAATTTGTCTTTTTATTTGCAAACCGAACAGTCAACACAGCATCATTATTTATAAAACAAGCCATGACAGCAACACGGAAAACTAAGTGTGTCAGTTATGCTATCAAAAGTATGTTTATCATGATTTTCTGTTCAGGTCATACACCAGAAGCCAAAGAAGACAATGGATGAAATAAGTCACGATCTTTGTCCTGTAAGTCGTCTAAAATGCATTCCTCTTACGGAACTTGTATCTGACATCCGCATTTTATCTTGACAAGTTTGTGCCTCTAACAGGTCCTCAGTATACAACAGCTGTACAGAATCAGTACAATGTACTGGGATGACAAATACGGCACACATAGCTTGTCCCCAGATGTAAGTGATTGCTGTCGTCTTATTTTAACTAGATGCTATCTTTGCGTTGTTATTATGTTATGAGATGTTACCCTTAAAATCGAATAATGCACATTTTACTACATAAAATGCATACGGAAACTGAGGAAGTTTCTTATCGTGCTACCAGCAATTAACACTTGTTATTAAATAGAGCGATGAACTGTTCGACTGTGGTCATTTCTGTCTTTAGCGACATTTCTTTCACAGGTAATATCCAGCATGAGAGTATTGATGACTGAGGATTCAAACAATGCTGTGAGTAGTTCTTTCCTGCTGGATGATGATTCAAGGTCGAACACGAAAATCCAAGATTTCGGCTTCTTTACTCTCCCACTACCTCCAATCTTTCCTCTGACAACCTTAAATCAAATTTCTTGTACTGCAGCATTCCGTTCTCTGTAGATGATATGTCAAAATCCATGGAGAGTTTTGATATTTCAGACATAGAGCCACCACCACTTATTCGCGAAAACTCCGGCTTCAGCTTCTTACTTCCTCAAACTGCTTGATCACAGTTGACATCTGCTGAAACATCCTCATTTGAAGGAAACGCTAACTGTAAGCGACTCAATCACCACATCTTTGCTGGTGAAACAGTCTCAGTTCTCATCATTTTTGTCTTCTAATGGTTTGCCGGAATTCCGATTTCGCGCTGCCCGCAGGAACGTGTCTGATTCGAAGCATGTTGCCGGCTGCATCATACTCATGTGATCTCCTGTTGTTGCTGTTGGATCAGCAGAGTAGCTCAGCTACTATGAGAGAGTGAGTTGAGCTTCATCTTGAAATTTTGTTTTTGAAGAATAAATTTAAAGTCTGCTGCTTTAGTCGTCATTAGCATTATATAATGCTGTAATAATAATCCCATGGAATATGGGATTCCGATTTCTTTTGTTACGAGATTTTCAATTTTGCACATCCATTTTTACTCAACTCGAGTGAAATTTTGAAAGTAGAACTCATCGTTACCAATCTAACATAAAGCTTAAAAAATTAATTTATTTATATATCAGCAAGTTCTATGCTGTAACACAATTAACATTTTGTCTATTTCAAAACAGTTTAAAAGACCAATTTAGTTCGAAGTTCATCGGTTGGACTGTTTAACTCGTAACAATATATTAGTTAGGGGTGTACACGATCTGGTTTGATCGGTTTGAAGTTGAAATATGGATCAAATCAAATAATACGGCTTGAAAATTTCTCAAATCAAACCAGCCAAATTAATTTTTCAAACCAAACAAATCAAATAAAATGGTTTGGTTCGATCAGTTTAATGGTTTGGAACATGACTTTAACAAGCAAAGTCAAAATATAAAAAAAAATTATTTTTCGCAATAATTTATTTAAGAAATTAGAAAAACAAATGATGGTTCTTATCGGCAAAGTACGAGACAATCATAATAGAAACAAACAATTTATGACATCACAAATATAATAGTTCATAAAAGTCAAATTATTATAATATGATAATGGTGATGTTGCACAGTATAGGGGATTCAAACTTATACCTTTTAAAATAAAAAATATAGCTTGGACCACTATATTAAAAATACTACATTAATATTTTTAGTCAATATATAATTTAAATATTTATTAAAACTATCCGGTCCGGTCCAAACGTCCGATTTCTACTAAAATCATGAACCAAACCAAATAATACGGTTTGAAATTTACGGTCTGGCCGACCGATTAACTCACTTGCTAAACCGGCCAAATCATTTAGGTTTGATCGGTTTGGACCAAACCGTGTACACCCCTAATATTAGTTAGGGTTGAGATATTTTAACCCGAATTAAGTTTTAACTGAATGATTGAGGTTCGAATAACCTGAGGTTTGATAGGACCGAGCTTGAAAATGGATGAATTCGTCTGATTGACCGGATTAATTTTTATTTTTATATGTATCATAATTATATTATTAAAACTTACTTACATTATCTAATACTCCCTCCGTCCCAGATTAATAGTCCCATTTGCTTTTGACACAATAACCAAGACATATGAGTGTAGAATGAGTTGAGTGAAATTAATATTTTATTGTTGAGTGTGAAAAAATTATCTTTTTTAGAAAATGACTATTAAAATGGGACGGACGAAAATGGGAAACATGACTATTAAAATGGGACGGAGGGAGTATCATATTTCTTGATTAAGTTTTAAGTTAGATAATATAAATAGTTTATAATAGATAACTACATCTTTGTAAATTATTTAATCATGAAGTTAAAATATATATATATATATAAAATATTGATAAAATAACATATTTCTAATATTTAATATATGAAAATATAATAGTTGTGATACATTTTGAAAATTTTCTAAAGATAAAATAGACATTTTGTACCTATTATTATTTAAAAGATTATTAAAGTGAAAAAATATGTAATGACATAAAAAATAATTCATGAATTCGTTGGTTTGATGGATTCGCCCGAAAATCAATGAGTTCTGATTAGGATCAAGATTTTTTAGCCAAAAAAAATAAAACTCAATCCAATTTGGATCGAACCAAATAATAGACCTAAAAATCAACAATATTTACAAAATAGTTGTTTTATTTTGAAGCTTTTTTGGCCCCAAGTGAAATTGACTTGTGTGAGAAGCCAAGTCTCTACTTTAGAGATCGGAGGTTTTCTTCTTTTGAGAAGAGAGAGTCGCAGATGGAAAAGGAGTGAAAAAGAAGTGGCAGAGAAAAGAGAGTTGAAGGATTTTGATCCATTCTTTATTGGTGTTTGACATTCCTTTTTCATTATCCACCATTTCTATTTGGGTATTTCATCATTAGGGTAAGATTGTTCCTCTTTTTCATTTGGTTTTCTATCAAAGTGAACATGAGAGCTTTGTTAATTTGTGTTGTAAGAACAATGGTAAAGCCATTATTGCTGATATAGTGGAGATTTTTAGTGGCCTATGAGGTTCCGTGATTTTTACCCTTGATTTGAGGGGTTTTTCACGTAAAAAGATTGGTGTGCTGTTTTTGTTCTTATTTTGTGCATAAATTGTTGGTCATCTGTGCATGATTTGTTGCACGTCTATGCATGAGTTGTTACTCGTATGTGCATGAACTGCTGTGTTGGCCCCAGGATACAAAGATGGTAAAGTCACAAAGTGGTACGAGGAAGACAAGTGGTTCGATATAAGCTGTTCGAACTAAAGGAAGTGGTTCGACCGTGCGAGCTACAACACTTGGGGAAATTTTCTGAGTTTATTACTTGTAATGAAACTATTACATAAACTCTCTATTCTCTCTATCTAGAAAATAACTATTTTCTCACTCTACTTCTCACTCACTCTTCTTGATTCACTATTACAAATGAAATCTACAATGCTATTTATAAGAACAAATCTAAAGTATTTAAAACACCACAATTAATGCCCATTAATTTCCACCTGAAACTGTTGGCAATAAATCCTTGGTTGACTAGTAACTGCCGAACAACCTGAAACGGCTAAGTCATGGGACGGTTCGAATGTAACGGTCGAACCGTTACACTTCCTTAACTCCTCGAACTCGAACTGCCGAGGAGTAAACACAACATTCTCCCCCTTACTCCTAGTGCGGTTCGAGATCTCTCAAACCCAACAGGTGTCGCATTGTCACCAACCTTGGTGCAAGTAAAGCTTTCGTTAGTGCATCGGCTCTCTGCTCGTCACTCTGAATGAACTCCACTTCGACCTGCCCTGCTTCAATGCACTCTTGGATGAAATTATATTTCGTATAAATATGCTTGCTGCGACCATGAAAAACTGGATTTTTCATGAGTGCGATTGCAGACTTGTTGTCGACGAAGAGCTTAACTGCCTTCCACTTCAAACCACACAGATTGAATAACAACGCTTTCAACCAAAGCGCTTGACAAGCTGCTGCTGCTGCCGCCATGAACTCCGCTTCGCACGAGGAAAGAGCTACCGTCTTTTGTTTCTTTGAGTTCCACGAAACAAGTGAATCATTGATGTAGAACGCCATTCCTCCAGTGCTCTTTCGATCATCTAGATCTCCTGCGAGATCACTGTCCGAGTATCCCACGATTTCTTCATCTCCAACTCCCCTGCGAAACACTATCCCGAACTGCATAGTGCCTCGAAGATAATGAAGAATCTGCTTCACAGCCTTGTGATGCATCTCCGTAGGCCTCTCCATAAACCTGCTGGCAACTCCAACAACATAGGATAGATCCGACCTTGTATGAAGAAGATATCGAAGACTACCTATAACTCTTCGGTACTCGGTATCATCGACCGGCTGTCCTTCAGGATCTTTGTAGAGCTGAGCCCTCGGCTCCATAGGGGTCCGGGTCGTATTGCAATCAAGCATGCCGAAATGACTTAGCACCTTCCTGGCATAAGCTGTCTCCTTGATTGAGATACCTCCTTCGAACTGGTCCACCTCGATTCTGAGATAGTACGAAAGTGATCCGAGATCCCTCAATTTGAACTCCCCCATCATCTGTTTTTTGAAAACTCGAACTCCTTCTGAATCCTCACCTGTCACAATCAAGTCATCAACATAAACACCAACAATTAATCTGTTGTTAGTGCCACCCCTTGTGTACACCGCTTGTTTCTGCGAACACCTTCTGAAACCCATCTGTTTCAAGCTTCTGTCCAGCTTCAAATTCCAAGCTCGAGGGGCTTGCCTTAGTCCATAGAGGGCCTTCTTCAGCTTCAGCACGAGGTGCTCCTTTCCAATGACTTTGAACCCTTCCGATTGAGTCACGTACACCTCTTCTTCAAGGTCTCCATTTAGAAACGCTGACTTCACATCGAGATGGTGCACTTGCCATCCTCGATTGGCTGCAATGGCAAGTATGACTCGAACTGTATCCATTCGCGCAACTGGTGCAAAGACTTCCTCGAAGTCTATCCCTTGTCGTTGTACATAGCCCTTTGCTACCAAACGTGCTTTGTGCTGGATCACATCACCACTCGAGTTCTTCTTCAATTTGAAGACCCACTTGAGTCCGATTGCCTTGTGTCCGACCGACAATGGTACGAGAGACCACGTCTCATTCTTCTCAATTGCTTTAATTTTTTTCGCCATTGCTTCCTCCCATTGTGGTTCTCCGACCGCTTCATTATAGAAAGACGACTCCTCCATCTCTGTTAACATCACCTCCTCGAACTCAAGTTTGACCCGAGGTGCATCTACCAAGATGTTGGCCATGTCTCTATATCGAATAGGGCCTTCGTCTCTCCCAATGTGCCCACCATCTTGATCTACTCTGTTCGGGACTAGTTCGACCTGTACGGTATTCGAATCAGACTGTTCAAATACTTCTGTAGCTTCCTGCTCCTTCGTCGAACCACCATCAAACTGGGTCGATCGAGTCCCATCAAAGACTTCAACTGAGCCATCCTTGTCTATACTAGACCAAACCCAAGCTTCTCCTTCTTCGAACACTACATCGCGGCTCACATGTATCTTGCTGAGATGTGGTTCGAGCAGCCTGTGCGCCTTACTCCCTTCTTCGACTCCTAAGTACACAAATGTCTGACTTCGATCGTCGAGCTTCTTTAAGTTAGGATTGGTTACTTTGGCATGTGCAGTACACCCAACCACACGCAAGTGTGATAGGTGTGGCTTCCTTCCTGTCCATACTTCGAACGGGGTCTTGTCTCGAACGACTTTAGTTGGGAGTCTGTTGAGTAGGTAGACTGCGTGTCGAACCGCCTCCCCCTAATACCTGCTCGGAACACTCATACTCTTAAGTAATGATTGAGTCATCGCCATTACTGTTCTGTTCCGCCTTTCCACCACACCACTTTGTTGAGGAGAGTATGGTGCGGTGAAGTGTCGTTCGATCCCTGCTTGCTCCCACATCTCTGCGAACTCCTTTGACAAGAACTCTCCACCTCTATCTGATCGAATAACTTTGATTCGAAGCCTGATCGTATTCTCGACCAACTCTTTTATCTTTCTGAGCAATGTACATGTCTCATCCTTTGTCTTCATCATTTGTAGCCACATCCACCTGGAGTGATCATCAACAACCAACATGAAGTATCGATTGCCTCCGGGTGTGGTAGGACTAATCGGACCACACAAATCAACGTGCAGAAGTTCGAGCAGTCTCTTTGCTCGAAACTTAGCTTCTCCGACAAACGGCTGTCTCGTCTGCTTTGCTACTAGACAAGTTTGGCAAAGCTGATCCGGATGCGATATTGATGGAATTCTTACGGCCATTCCCTTGTTAGCGAGTGTCTTTAAAGCTTGGAAATTGACATGCCCAAGTCGAGCGTGCCGCAGCCATGCTGGATCTTCAAGATTAGCTAGAAGGCTAACCGGGTTTGCCAACTGGAGCTTGATTCGGTATAACCGATTCTGAGATCGCCTCACCTTCATGATAAGACACGAAGGGCTCTTGGCGTGCACTTTGAGCTCATTACCGTCCATCACTATCCGGTGACCTGTCTCGGTCAATTGTCCGAGACTCACCATGTTGCTCTTCAGTCGAGGAATATAATATACTTCCTCGAGCACCCATTGATCGCCATTTCTGCACTGGAGAAGGATGGAGCCTTTTCCTCGGATCTCTACTGCTGAGTCATCACCGAACCAAACCTTCCCGGTGACTGTCTCATCAAGTTCGAAGAACTTGTCTTTGTCCCTAGTCATATGGTTGCTAGCACCATTATCCAAGAACCATATGTCTTTTGGCTCCTCGAGAAGCTTGGTTTCTTGATCATTGAGCATGACAACCTCGTCTGAGGGATTCTCCTCTGAGATCGCCATTAGTAAAGCTGCTTCAATGTTATTCCCATGGGCGAGTCGAGTAGTGACCCATCTCGTTGCAGTTGTAACAACGGATATGGCTCTTGTCTCGAGGAGCTCCTCGTCCACCAGAGCTAGTCGATGCTCCTCGACCTCCTCTTCCTCGACCTTTGCCGCGACCACCACGTCTTTGGTTCCAATTATCTCCGGGGGATTTCTTTGACTGAGTAGAGTCCTTTCCATCTTTCTTGAGTCGAGCCTCCCACTCCGCCTGAGTTAGGAGTACTTGATCCTCCTTTCTTTCCGTGCTCGTATTCTTCTTAAGCGTGCGTTCCTCAAAGGCTTTAAGTCTACCGACTGCCTCCTCGAACGTGAGTGTATCAAGGTCATAAAATTGTTCAATCCCGGCTACCACACTGATAAACCATTCTGGGACTGTGTCGAACAACTTTTTCACCAACGTAGAGTCACTTAGAGTTTCACCAAGACTCGAATAAGTCACAGACATGGTAGTGAGTCGTCCGGCATAATGATCGAGGGACTCACTATCATTCATGTGCATCATGTCGAACTCGCTTTTGAGTGTCTGCAACCTTGCATTCTTCACTCTATCTGCTCCGATGAACCTCGTCTTTAAGCAGTTCCATACTTCCTTCGCTGTTGTCTTCTTGGCTACTTGCATTAGGAGGTCCTCTGGAAGTGCTTGGAAGAGGTGCGACCTCGCCTTCTTGTCGAGCCGGGCGTCTACTTCTGCGCCTTCTGCTGGTTCGACTGCCTCCCATACTCCCTGGTCCTCCATCATTGCCTGCACCCAAATTACCCAGCTAGTGTAATTCGTATGAGTCAATTGCGGGTACTGGAACGAACTGCTCCCTTGCTGTGCTCGTGATGTTTCTGCAGTAACTATATCCATATTGTCCCACCGTATGATTTTTGGCATAAACTGATGCTCTGGTACCACTTGTTGGCCCCAGGATACAAAGATGGTAAAATCACAAAGTGGTACGAGGAAGACAAGTGGTTCGAAATAAGTTGTTCGAACTAAAGGAAGTGGTTCGACCGTGCGAGCTACAACACTTGGGGAAATTTTCTGAGTTTATTACTTGTAATGAAACTATTACATAAACTCTCTATTCTCTCTATCTGTAAAATAACTATTTTCTCACTTTACTTCTCACTCACTCTTCTTGATTCACTATTACAAATGAAATCTACAATGCTATTTATAAGAACAAATCTAAAGCATTTAAAACACCACAATTAATGCCCATTAATTTTCACCTGAAACTGTTGGCAATAAATCCTTGGTTGACTAGTAACTGCCGAACAACCTGAAACGGCTAAGTTATGGGACGGTTCGAATGTAACGGTCGAACCGTTACACTTCTTTAACTCAAACACAACATGTTGTTCGTCTGTGCTTGAAGCTTGTGGTATATTGATCCTGAAATTTCCACTATGCTTCTATGGGGGGTTCTGTTTTCTGTTTATACAACAAATTTTGAGTAGGAAACTCTGATTTTGAGTTAATTACTTGCCCAACTTGCCCAATCATTTTCTTGTTGGATTGAGCAACTTACAAACCCATAAAAACTCTTGCCAAAGTTAACGTGTGACAAAATTGTAGTAGTAGAAATTGGAAAATCAAGAAATTTAAGGGTATAACTAGTAATTTTATGGAGAAATTATTAAAAATACTCTAATCGTATTGTTAATTATGAAAAATACTTTAATGTAGATCCATCACTAAATTATATTTAATTGTTTTATTTTGTCAATTAAAAAATACTCTCTATTATGAAAATATTCAAATATTTCTTCTATCACAGAATTATGCCATAATATTTAATTTTGTCAATTAAACATATCCTCAATCGTTGTTAGGAACTGAGTTTCAGTTCACCTCTGTTGGTCCCGGTTTATCAGAGTTTAAACACGTTTCAATACGCAGCGGAAATAAAGTAAAGTTAATTGATTTCTTTGCACGCTACTTACTTACAGCTGACGACTGGCACCTGGTCAGCTGGTGCTGGTTACTAAGTATGCAGCTGACAACTGGTCAGCTGGTGAATCTATACTTAGAATATTTTAGCCAAGTTTGCACAGTAATATCAGTTTCAGAACATACACCAGCACTTGAGTGCTGGGTTTTAAA
>JAPKLW010000773.1:89144-195563 GCA_026898455.1 Plectranthus barbatus
ATAATCTAAACAATTAAGCTACTGGGAAAGGAAACCTTAGACAGATTCCCCAACAACCTCTTAATTTGATGTTTTGATATGTCAAAACTTACTTTAGTACTAAATTTTTAGTGTTACCAAATGTAATCCTTGTATATGATTGTTCGAGTTGTAATGGAAACTTAAAAGCTGAAAACCGAGCAAAGATCAGAAACTTAGTTCTTGATGAAGTCATTCAAGAAGATAGAAGTTGAGATATGAAGAACAAGTGTTCGTGCTTAAAACTTAGTAAGGCCCGAAACTTAGTTTCTGGAAACTAAGTTTTGAAAACTAAAATTGAATTTCACTAAGTATGGTGGATACCCATACTGTCTTTGGAATGTCAATATGAAGAAGGCGTATACTGACTTTGGGATGTCAGTATGAAGAAGGCCTATACTGACTTTGGAATGTCAGTATAGAGATTCAGTTTTTCAAAAGCATGTGAAACACAAGTGTTTGAAGTCAAACTTAAAGGCACTTCAATGCTGAGTCAAAGTTTGTATGAGGATGTCTCATACTTGGGTTCCTCGAACTGAGATGAGCCAGAAGAAGTACTCTTTACTTATATGGCCATCGATGACAAAGTTCATGGGAACTGGGCTGAGTTCCTGTTTGAACGTCTTATGGATTACGTGGGTAGGAAGACAACGATTGAGAGCACTGGTCAGTTAGCCACCATGTGGGTTTTGGATTGAAGGTGAGTTACTTGCTGGAGAGGGTGTTGGATGTGGTGGATGATGGAGAGGTGCTGATCCCCATTGATTTCATTCCCTCTTAGTCAGTTGTGAGGGACCCTAGCTCATCGAAAGAAGATAATGATGATGATGAGGGAGGCGATGAGCAGAATGAGGGTGGAGAAGAAGGAGGTGATAAAGAGGCAGAGACTGAAGCTCAACGGGAGGAGAGCTTACAGAAGGCGATGGAGGACCTCCCCCCACTGACAAATCTTGGGGAGGATTCAACGAAGCCCAAACGAAGGTGATAACTCCTTTTAGGAGTTATTATTTTAGTGTTTTATAGGTGTCTTTTATGTTCTTTTTAGTGTTTCTAACTGGTTTTAGGTTGTTTTTGCATTGTATTTATCATTGTCTACATTGTGTGTCTTGTATAGTTGTGTTTTTGTTGTTTTAGTTGTTTTGCAAGGAAAATGAGTGATATTAACCAGGTTTCATGCTAAAGAAGTGAAGAGAAATCTACTGAATGTTATGCTGCAGCATAGGAGTAGCATTATTGGAAGCTGAGGCACTGCACCAGGGGAGACCACCTGCAGACAGAATCAACATGCTTTTCAGATTCTGTCTCAAAAGTTGGACATGTGTCAACTGTTGGAGCCATCAGAGTCAAAGGGCAGGATGGAGAGCCATGTGTAGGATGGAGATTCATTGGAAGTAAAAAGAGTGAAGATATTTTGAGAGCAAAGAGAGAGAAAAAACAATTCAACAATTATTCTTCCTCAACAAGCCAGATTTTAGAGAGAGGAAAATCTGGGGGTTGCAGTGCAGAGATGGAGGAAGAAGAAGAGTAGCAGTTGGGCACATTGCTGCTGGTTTTTCTACATCTCTAGTTTATGTTTTGAGTTGATAGAATGAATGATAGTTGGATTCTAGCTATTATTTTATATTTTCTTTTTAGTTTAAACATGAGCTAAGCTTTCTATGCTTGGGTTGTTGACTAATTTATTTGCTTGAATATATTTTGGAGTTGGTTCTTGTTTCAAATCTGGTGTTTGATTATGATTTTGGTTTGTTTGATTCCTTAAACACGACGGTGGCAAGGAATTTTTCACCCAGGGAGACCGAAAGGAGATCTAGGCTTAGGAAGTCATAATCAATCTTGAATTCTTGTGTAGACATACAAAGAATTTGAGACTTGTAAGAACCCCTGTTTTTTTTTAATATTGCGTTTAAAGGTTAACTCTATCATAGACATATGAAGATTAACAAGAAAATGCAGATTTAGTAATGTGACAGCATGCTAGGCAGAGAAGAGTGAGGTTACAGGACCCATAGCTGATGTCTGAACTATGCTGCAGCATATCAGAAAGTGAATGAACAAAAGTTGACAACCCAAGTGTATTTTCTCTTATTGTTTAACCTTATTTTTGAAGTTTTTATGGTCATAATTTGGTAAGAACAGTTGTTAATCATTTTAGCTTTAATTGGTTTTATCATTTACTCATTTATACAATTTTAGTTTAGAAAATCATCACACAAACCTATTTTGCAAGCAATATTGTGTGCACGGCTTGATTAAACACTCTCTAGGGTTCGATATCAGGTCTCCTAGACTATATTACTTGTCGATTGCGTATACTTGCGCATAGTTCTGTAGTTACCATGCTACAACAACAACAAGTTTTTGGCGCCGTTGGCGGGGAGTGTTGTTTTTGAGTCTGAATGCTATTATATTGCTTGATTACTGCTTTCATTTTATTTTTAGAATTTTTACTTGTTTGATTAACAAGTTGCTGTAGTGTTTTAATCTTCAGGTGTGAAAATTTTGGGAACAAAGAAAAGAAAAAAAAAAGATGACAAATCAAGGTGGTGTTGTTGGAAATGATGGAAACAACTTGGTGAATATCTTGGCTATGGCTAATGATAAAGACAAACCTATTCGCTGTTATGCAAACCCATTGTTCCAGGAGCTGAAACCAAGCATTATGTGGCCTGAAATTGAAGCTAACCATTTTGAGTTGAAGCCAGTAATGTTCCAAATGCTGGAGTTCGTAGGTCGATTTAGTGGCCAACCCACTGATGATCCCCATATTCATCTGCAATCTTTCTTAGAAGTTTGTGACTCTTTCAAGATGCAAGGTGTGAGTCCAGAGGCACTAAGGCTGAGGCTATTTCCCTTCTCATTGAGGGATAGCGCTCGATCATGGTTGAGCTCATTTCCACTTGATTCTATCACCACTTGGAATGAGTTGACTGAAAAATTCTTGATGAAGTACTTCCCAGCTGCAAATATTGCCATGTTTCGAAATGAGATTGTATCTTTTAGGCAAGAAGATGAATATGTGAGTGAAGCTTGGGAAAGGTTTAAGGAGTTGCTAAGAAGGTGCCCCTACTTTGGGCTGAATTTAAACTCAAGGATGATGTTGGATGAATCAGCAAGTGGAGCCTTATTGTCCAAATCCTATGAAGAAACATGTCAACTGCTAGACCTGATATCATCCAACGACTATCAATGGGAAAATCCAAGAGCTGCTCCAATATTAACTCAAAAAGTTCCAGGAATTCTAGAAGTGGATGCTCATACTGCACAAATGCCAACAATGGGGTCTGCTGTTACAACACCATTAGCAGCAATGGGTTCAACAATTGAGATTTTTGAGCATAACTTTCATCCCCAACCATTGTTAGAAGTGGTATCATGCATTTATTGTGGTGAAGCACACAAGTTTGAAGAGTGTCCAGCTCATCCAACATCTGTATGCTGTGAAGAAAATCTGAATTATCAGCAGAACTAGGGGAATAATCCATATTCTAACTCATGCAACCCAAAGTGGAGGAACTATACCAATCTTTTATGGTATGAGTCAGGAAATTCCAATGCTGCAACATCTGAGCAGCATAAGTCTGGGAGTTCTGGTTTCCAACAGCAAAATCAGCAAAGAACTGAAGCACCACTTGGGAAGCAGCTGAATTCATTGGAGGATATGCTCAAGGAATTTGTTACAAAAAATGCAGCAATGAGTCAGAGTCAAGATGCCCTTATTCAAAGCCAAGTTGCTTCACTTAGAAGTTTGGAAGTGCAAGTTAGGAAATTGACAACCGAGCTGAGAAATAGACCACAAGGCTTACCAGTGAGTGACACTTTCAATCAGAGGCCAGAAAAAGAACATGTCAATGCATTAATATTGAGGAGTGACAGGAAACCTGAGGGATTTTCCCCTGCACAGGGTCAAGAAGCTGAAAAAGAATCACATAAACAAACTGCACCTCATGCTGTAGCACAAGAGCAGCATATGACTGCTGAGAGGAAGTTTGCAACTCCACCACCACATTTTCCACATGAGGTGAAAAAGAAAAATGATGAAATGGATGAGTGTCCTGCAACTAATGTGTTTGATGTTTTTGCTGGGGAAATGCACGAAGAGTTGTACATGGAGTCCGAGCAAGTTAGAAATGATTACAATGAGTTTGAGGGGCTGATTGCCGATGAAGAATTTCAAAAACCTGAATCTCTTGAGTTGTCACATGGGGAATTACAGACTCTGCCCACTGAACAACCAGAACTGGTATTGGACTCGTTGTTACCTTATTTGGAGTATGATGATTTGGAGGATGGGGACACATTACCCTTGAAAAAATCCAAAACCACCTGATATTTGGTACATGGGCCAAGAGTTTAGCTCTTTGAATTCCATGGAAGATATTTTGCAGAGAGAAGGTTGCAATGGCTTTGAGGAACAATAGCAAGTCAATGATGTGAATGAAGTTGTGGAGGAAGACATGATCAAATGTTTCGACCCTGGAATGAAGAATGGAATTTTTGATAGCTTTTTGGTCTACGTTGTCCAATATGCTACAAAGGAAAGAAAGGTTACACACATGGCTGCATGCAACGAATCAGTTCCTAAGAGGATTTTGATTGAAGGGTATGTTTGTGTTGATTACAAGAAGAGAAAACGAAAGAAGCAATACTTTGGTGGAGGATTCAACAAAGAGAAGGCTTCGGCCTCATTGAAAAATGCTTAAGAAGAGAGGTACTTTGGGCTATCTAAGAGTTTCCGACTCTTTGGTACTTGAGATAGCCCTGAAATTTTAGTTTTATTTTTCTGCTATTTATTTTCTGCTTTAGTTATTTTATGATGTTCTAGCATGGGAGTAGCATTAGCTGGACTGTGAAAGAGAGATTTGATGCTGAATATCAAAGACCAAAAGAAATTCATCCTGTAGCAGCTAAGCGCCATCAGTGCGAAAGTGGAAGGAAATGCAAGCACCTCTGCTGGCCCGTGACCCTTTGGTTAATTCGAAACCTATTCCACTCAAAAAAAATAATTTTATATTTAGTGTTAGCTGTCACAATCAGAAATAAATGCTATGATTCCTTAGATGTAGCACTTTCCATATGGATTTATGGAAAATGTTTAAATACCTACAGATCCTCTCTATCTCAATTATTAAATGTTTGTGATCGACTCTATCTCAATTATTAAATGTTGTGATTGAGAGAGCCTATTTTCCCTATAAGAAGGGAACTCTTGTACAGTTGTTAAATAAGAAAAAATAACAGAGATTAAATCCTTTTGTCATCTATATTACCAGCCTTGTCTATATGGTTAGAGTCTTAAATTCAATATGGTATCAGAGCACTGAACTCTGACCATGAATTTCAAGGCTGCCATGGTTGGTTCCTCAGGAACTCCATCTGAAACAAATCTCTCACCCTCAGGCACAATGACTGAGGGTTCATCTCCAAACACTTCATCTCAAAATACCCAAATCACAAACCACAAGCTAACGGGAGCCAATTATCTCACATGGTCCCAATCTATCAAACTAGCTATTAATGGCAGAGGAAAGCTGGGGCACATTACTGGAGAAGTCGAAGCTCCAGACTCAAGTGACCCAAAATTTAAGCAATGGAGTTCAGAAGACGCTATGGTAATCTCTTGGATGATCAACTCTATGGATCAGGATATAGGTAAGACCTATATGTTTCTCCCCACAGCCAAGGATGTATGGACAACTGTGAAAGAGACGTACTCAGATCTGGAGGATCATTCACAGACCTTTGAACTCAACACAAAAATTTGGAAGCTACAGCAAGGATCAAGGAATGTCACATCCTACTATAATGAGATGGTAGCCCTGTGGCAAGAGCTGGATTTGTTCGAGGAAGAAGCCTGGAAATGTTTAGAAGATTGTACCCTGTATAAGAAAAAGGTGGAAAGAAGCAGGGTATTCGTCTTCCTAGCAGGGCTCAACAAAGATTTGGATGAGGTGAAAGGAAGGATCCTTGGAAGACAGCCCCTACCATCTTTGAGAGAAGTCTTCTCTGAGATCAGGAGAGAAGAAGGGAGGAGGAAGATTATGCTAGGTGGATTTGCTACAGGTGGAGTGGAACCAGAGAGTTCTGCCTTGGTGGCAAAAGGAGGAGAAACTGAAGGGAGAAAAGGAAAAGGAAGAGGAAGACCCCTGGTGTGACCATTGCAAAAAATCAGGGCATTTGAAAGAGAGTTGCTGGCAGATTCATGGGAAGCCTGCTCATCTAAAGAAGAGGCCTGAATACTTTAAGGGAGGAGAGACTCATGCTTTTCAGGTTAGTGCTTCTGATCAAGGGCAGCAGTTGAATCAGGACAACCTAGCCTCTGTTAAGGAACAATTGGATCAACTCTATAGGTTGCTTAACTCCCAAACAACTTCAAATTCCTCTGCCAACCTTGTCCAAACAGGTATTCCTTCTAAACTAGCCTTACTTTTAACCAAATCCCATGATCTTTGGGCATTAGATTCTGGTGCTACTGATCACATGTCTGGTAAGAGAAACCTATTCTCCTCTTATGCACCTTGCACAGAAAATCTGAAAGTCAATCTTGCAGATGGTTTTTATACTGCAGTTGCAGGCATAGGAACGATCTTCTTAACCCCTTCAATCACTCTTAGAAATGTTCTACATGTTCCTGATTTAACATATAATCTTATTTCAGTCAAGAAAATGGCTAGAGATCATCAAAGTCGGATTATCTTTACTGAATATGAGTGTATATTTCAGGACAAAACCTCAGGGAAGATGATTGGGGTTGCTAAGGAGCAAGATGGTTTGTATGTTCTGGATACCAACCCAACAGCTAATAGTGAAACCTCAAATGCTTTGAATGTTAAGTTTGATGTGAGTACCGATAAAGACCTTATGCTTTGGCATTCTAGATTAGGTCATCCTAGTTTTGAGTATTTGAAGCATGTTGTTCCAAATAAGCATTTCAATAAAAATTCAAAGTTTGAATGTGAAATCTGTGAGTTGGCCAAACAACCCCGTGTCAATTTTCCTGCTCAAGGTTGGAAACCTTCCAAACCATTTCACTTGATTCATAGTGATGTTTGGGGACCCTCTAGGACTCCAACTGTTACTGGTAAGAGATGGTTTGTGATTTTCATTGATGATCATACTAGGGTCACCTGGACATTTTTGATGAAAGACAAATCTGAAGTACCCAGAATTGTTCAAAGGTTTTATATTTTAATTAAAACCCAATTTCAAACAAAAATCCAGATTTTCAGAAGTGATAATGGGAGAGAGTTTGCTAATAAAGAACTGGAAAAAATTTTCTTTGAAAAGGGAATTGTTCATCTAACTTCTTGTGTTTATACTCCACAGCAAAATGGTTTGGCTGAGAGAAAAAATAGGCATTTGCTAGAAATAGCAAGATCCTTGTTATTTACTACCAAAGTTCCTCAAAAGTTCTGGGGAGAGGCAGTTTTACATGCCACGTTTCTCATAAATAGACTTCCATCTAGAGTGTTAGGTTTTAAACCCCTTTACAGAGTCTTGAATCACAATTTTCTGGGTCAAAACTGTTTGGAAAACTACCTTTAAAAATTTTTGGAAGTGTAGTTTTTGTTCATGATCATGATCCTTTTAAATCTAAACTTGATCCTAAGGCTTTGAAAGGTTTTTTTACTGGATATTCAGGGAATCAAAAAGGCTTTAAGTGTTTTATTCCTGCTTTAAATAAAACAATAGTGTCTATGGATGTTACTTTTCATGAAGGTAGATCCTATTTCGACACTCATGTTCAGGGGGAGTCTTTTACTACGGAACATAAGTTTGATGAGTTTAACTTAGAACCTTCTGGATCTAATCTGATTCCTGAGTTAGAACCTTCAGGATCTAACCTGGTTCCTGAGTTAGAATCCTCGGTTCCCTCAGGACCTAACTCAGATAGTCCTATTCCTTCCTCTCCTCTAGACGGTCAAGGCAGATTTGGGTTGGTATACTCCAAAAAACACAAAGCCAGATTGCTCACTGAACAACCTCAAGATTCAACTCAGGGGGAGAGTTCAGAAACGCCTAGCTCTAGTTCAGCAGGTAATCATATGTTTGATAATTCTAACCAAGTTACTAGTGAACTCGGTGATGAGTATTTTTTGCCTATAGCCCTGAGAAAAGGAACCAGATCCTGCACACAACACCCTATTGCCAATTTTGTATCTTACACACGGATTTCACCAAATTATCATGCCTTCATTTCACAAAGTTCTGATGTCTTTATTCCTAAAACTATAGAGGAAGCTCTTAGTGTTCCTGAATGGAGGCTAGCTGTTCTAGAAGAAATGAGAGCCTTAGAGAAGAATGCAACTTGGGAAAAAGTGTCTTTACCTCCTGGTAAGAAATTGGTAGGCTGTAAATGGGTGTTTAATATAAAGTATAATTCAGATGGGTCCTTGGAAAGGAGGAAAGCTAGATTAGTAGCTAAAGGTTTTACTTAAACTTATGGTTTGGATTATTCTGAAACATTTTCTCCCGTGGCTAAACTGAACACTGTTAGGGTTCTTCTATCAATTGCAACTAATTTGGATTGGCCCTTGTTTCAGATGGATGTGAGAAATGCTTTTTTGCATGGTGATTTGTTTGAGGAAGTGTACATGAATTCACCACCTGGTTTTTCTAAGTCATTTGGGTCCCAAGTTTGCAGATTGAAGAAATCCCTCTATGGACTTAAACAAAGTCCTAGAGCTTGGTTTGATAGATTTGCCAAATGTGTTAAAGGACAGGGGTACAAGCAAGGTCATTCTGACCACACTTTGTTTATTAAAACCTCTACTACTAATAAGATTTCTGTCCTAATTGTGTATGTAGATGATATTATCATCACAGGAGACGATCTGGAAGGCATACAGAATCTGAAAAGCAAACTGGCCAGAGAATTTGAAATCAAGGACTTAGGTGAACTAAGATACTTTCTAGGAATGGAGATTGCAAGGTCTCAGAAAGGAATTGTGTTATCACAAAGGAAATATGTTTTGGATTTATTGAAGGAGACAGGGATGAGTGGATGTAGACCAGCTGATACTCCTGTGGAAGCTAATTTGAAGTTGGAAGAAGTGAAGGAAGGAGGTACACTTACTGACAAGGGAAGATATCAGAGATTGGTTGGGAGACTTATATATCTCTCACATACAAGGCCAGATATTGCCTTTGCAGTGAGTCTGGTGAGCCAATTCATGCACTCTCCAGGACAAGAACACATGGAGGCAGTTTATAGGATTCTTAGGTACCTCAAGGGAACACCCGGAAAGGGACTTTGCTTCAGGAAATTTGAGGACAGGGAAATCATGGCCTATACTGATGCTGACTGAGCTGGATCACTTACTGACAGGAGGTCAACATCAGGGTACTGCACCTTTGTTTGGGGTAACCTGGTGACATGGAGGAGCAAAAAACAGAATGTTGTGGCTAGAAGCACAGCTGAAGCTGAGTTCAGAGCAATGGCGCAAGGATTGTGTGAACTACTCTGGTTGAAGAAAGTGCTTCAGGACCTGAAGTTCCATGTTAAAGGACCTATGAGACTCTATTGTGACAATAAGGCAGCCATAAGGATTTCCCAAAATCCTGTACAACATGACAGAACCAAGCATGTGGAGATTGATAGGCATTTCATTAAAGAAAAGATTGAAGAAGGAGCTGTGAGCACTCCATTCATCTCATCCAGATTACAAGTAGCTGACTTACTCACTAAGGGCCTACCGAAGTCTGTTTTTGACCAGCATACATTCAAGTTGGGCATGATTAATATCTTCGCACCAACTTGAGGGGGAGTGTTAGCTGTCACAATCAGAAATAAATGCTATGATTCCTTAGATGTAGCACTTTCCATATGGATTTATGGAAAGTGTTTAAATACCTACAGATCCTCTCTATCTCAATTATTAAATGTTTGTGATCGACTCTATCTCAATTATTAAATGTTGTGATTGAGAGAGCCTATTTTCCCTATAAGAAGGGAACTCTTGTACAGTTGTTAAATAAGAAAAAATAACAGAGATTAAATCCTTTTGTCATCTATATTACCAGCCTTGTCTATATGGTTAGAGTCTTAAATTCAATATTTAGTCTTAATATGTTAGTTCTTCTTAGTTATTTTAGTTGTCTGTTTGTTGGATGTGAATATTTGATGTTTTTATTTTAGTGTCTTAGGTTGTGGTTGCCTGATTGATTAATGATATTTTAGCCAATGCTCATTTCTATGCCCGATGATGTGTCCATTCATTTCTTTCTTATCTTTTGGCTTCATGAATAGTTTTTGGTTTAGCATGTTTTGTTTTCTTCAGATCTCTAGTTTTAACTTGGTAAATCATGACTGATTTGAGTTCCAAGTCCGTGAAAAAAATGGAATTCTTTTTGAAAAACTACATCATGCTAGTTCAATGATTTGACAGGATTTGAGCTATTTTGACTTGTGAGATGTGTGAAATAGTTACCTCTTACTTGGCCGATAGCAGATTTGAGGCGAAATTATGATTTGTGCCACTTGCAGAAATGATTTAGGCCATCTTTCACTTGTTTGAGCCTTCTACAGTTTCATTTCATTCACAAGTTTCCTTAGCACCTTTCTTTGTGCCTTATACCGTTTCTTTCATTTTCTCCTACCCTTAGCCAATTGTCCATACACTCACCATTATCCAGGAGTGTCTTTAACTCTTCTGAAATATTGAGGACAATGTTTGTTCCAAGTTTTGGGGGGTACACGAGTGCCTTTACACGTTGTACTTGTGGTGCTTTGTATTTTGTTAGAATAATCAATGCTGAAGCATTGCAGTGGCATGAGTCAATGGCTAAAAATATTGAAAAGCAAAAGTTATGTATTGTGTTCTAAAAAAAAGAAGAGAAAAATAATTAAAAAAAGAGACGAGAAAAGAGAAAAAAAAAAGTTATAAAAAAAGTTATTAGAAAAAAAGAAAAAAAAGAGAGTATAGTTTGTTTTATTTTTATCTTTTGGGAGTGGTTACTTTTCTCCTTTGTTATTTTTGCAGTTTAAAATATGTCATAAATTAAGAGAGTTGAATTATGCTCCTGGATGATAGTCACTTAAACCATATTTACCCATCCTTAACCTTAGCCTTACATTACAAGCCATGAAGTCCTTTTGATCTGTGAGTGGCATAGATTCCATTAGTGGAGAAAATGTTAAAGGTCAAGAGGGAGTCAAAATAAGTAACATTGATGATCACTGAGCTTGATGAAATAGCTTGAGTCGGTTGAAAAGTTGTGCTAACTGATGTTGAGGCCTCTTTGTTTTTGGAACTTGGGATTTCAAATTTGATTGAGGTGCTTTGTTAAACCGATGAGATATGTTTTTAACAATTTCATGTTGTTCATAGACTATTTTGTTAAGTCTTTCTTTTTCCAATTTTGATGAGGGCATGATGCAATGTTGCTTAGGCTAAATTTGACTATCTCATAAGAGCTTATGTGACGTTTGTTTGTTTGTTTTTATCTTTTGTTTGTGTCTTTGTTGCTTGGGGACAATCAACATCTTAAGTTTGGGGGGGGGGGGGGTGATAACTCCCTTTAGGAGTTATTATTTTAGTATTTTATAGGCGCCTTTTATGTTCTTTTTGGTGTTTCTAACTCATTTTAGGTTGTTTTTGCATTGTATTTATCATTGTCTACATTGTGTGTCTTGTATAGTTGTGTTTTTGTTGTTTTAGTTATTTTGCAAGGAAAAGGAGTGATATTAACCAGGTTTCATGCTAAAGAAGTGAAGAGAAATCTACTGAATGTTATGCTGCAGTATAGGAGTAGCATTATTGGAAGTGAGGCACTGCACCAGGGGGGACCACCTGCAGACATAATCAGCATGCTTTTCAGATTCTGTCTCAAAAGTTGGATAGGTGTCAACTGTTGGAGCCATTAGAGTCAAAGGGCAGGATGGAGAGCCATGTGTAGGATGGAGATTCATTGGAAGTAAAAAGAGTGAAGATATTTTGAGAGCAAAGAGAGAGAAAAAACAATTCAGCAATTATTCTTCCTCAACAAGCCAGATTTTAGAGAGAGGAAAATCTGGGGGCTGCAGCGCAGAGATGGAGGAAGAAGAAGAGTAGCAGTTGGGCACATTGCTGCTGGTTTTTCTACATCTCTAGTTTATGTTTTGAGTTGATAGAATGAAAGATAGTTGGATTCTAGCTATTATTTTATATTTTCTTTTTAGTTTAAACATGAGCTAAGCTTTCTATGCTTGGGTTGTTGACTAATTTATTTGCTTGAATATATTTTGGAGTTGGTTCTTGTTTCAAATCTGGTGTTTGATTATGATTTTGGTTTGTTTGATTCCTTAAACACGACGGTGGCAAGGAATATTTCACCTATGGAGATTGAAAGGAGATCTAGGCTTAGGAAGTCATAATCAATCTTGAATTCTTGTGTAGACATACAAAGAACTTGAGACTTTTAAGAACCCCTGTTTTTTAATATTGCATTTAAAGGTTAACTATATCATAGACATATGAAGATTAACAAGAAAATGCAGATTTAGTAATGTGACAGCATGCTAGGCAGAGAAGAGTGAGGTTACAGGACCCAGAGCTGATGTCTGAACTATGCTGCAGCATATCAGAAAGTGAATGAACAAAAGTTGACAACCCAAGTGTATTTTATCTTATTGTTTAACCTTATTTCTGAAGTTTTTATGGTCATAATTTGGTAAGAACAATTGTTAATCATTTTAGCTTTAACTGGTTTTATCATTTACTCATTTATACAATTATAGTTTAGAAAATCATCACACAAACCTATTTTGCAAGCAATATTGTGTGCACGACTTGATTAAACACTCTCTAGGGTTCGATATCTGGTCTCCTAGACTATATTACTTGTCGATTGCGTATACTTGCGCATAGTTCTGTAGTTACCATGCTACAACAACAACAACAGAAGGCGATTAAAGAAGAAATTTTCTGATGATCAACCTGAACAACAACCTATTCCCTTTGAGGGGCGCATCACCATCGACATTCTGAGGAAGCCCCGAACTGAAGTTTCTCGGCCTCTCAAGAGGAAGAAGAAAGCAGGAAAGAGGGAGGTTGTGGAGAGAGATAGCAAGAAATCTCGGATGGAGGAGGAGCACAGAAAGAAGACAGATGTTAAAGCTGTTGTTGGTAAGGGAAAGAAGAAGGTAGAGGAAAGTAGCAAGCGCAAGGGCGAGCAAACTGACTCATCTTCCAGGTGCAAGCTGACTTTCAGAGAACCAGAGGTTGAGATTCCTCAGGAGATTTACATTCCTTTCTTATCTAAAACTCCTGAGGATAGGACTTTTGATGAGCTATATAGGGAAGCTCAGGGCACTGACCAGCATCCAGAATATCAGACAGAGCAACCCGAGCAACCCTTGGTTGAAGTTTTGGTAGAGGAGGAACTAACTGAAGGGGCGACCGAACCGAAACAACCGGCAGAAGGAGAAGTTGATAAGGAGACTGATGAAGGCACTCAACAGGAGACTGAGATGCCAGAAAAAGAAGTGGTGGAGGAGACTCAGCATGACACTGAGGTACCAGTGAAATTTGTTGAAGTGCATGCTGAGGAGATCATAATGGAGATAGCTCGTGAAGTTACCGAACTTGCTATGAAGAGAAAGAGAAGCAAGCTGAGGAAGTGCGGGTGAAAACCCTGGTAAAACTGGCGGATTAGGAGAAAGAGAAGGGCAAGGGGACAGCGCAAGGGGAGATCCTCTCCCAAGCTGAGACTGAGTCCACTCAGCTTCAGTTTGATACTACCCACGCTGAAAGTTCTCGAGGTGATCAGGGAGGCGATGTTGCAATGGAGATATCTTCTGATGACTCCCTAATATCCTCTTATGAAGATGAAGACCAAAGCAATCCCCAAATGTCTGAAGGATTCGATTATGAAAGGGATATGCATGGCGTCTGAAGGATTCATCCCTGAGATGAGAGGGAGAAAGATCATGCTTACAAGTCCATTCAGTTTCCAGAGTACAAAGTTCCATTGAGTGGGCTACCTCATCCAGAGTCTTCTACTGAGCGATTAAGACGATGATGCCCAACAATCCAACGAACTGAAGTAGGGGATGCCAAGCTGATCCTCTGGGCTGCTGAGATCTCTCAGAGGATAGAGTGGAAGGTCACTGAAGAACTCAACTTGCTCGAAGGCAGGAGTTCAGGAGATGGAGAAGGTTCGACTTAGCCATGCACGAACTTAACACAGAAGATCTACTCATCATGTAGGCTAGGATGGGCCTGACTTACTGGAAATCAGAGGAAGTTTGGGCGAATGAGTGGAGTGCCCAGGCAAAGACCAAATGAATGAGGAGGAAGTCCGGATGAGGTTGCAAGCTATTCGATCCTACCGAGCTGAAACCTTTGATGCGCACAACTTACTTCTGGATGCTCACATGCTGCCTCCTTCCGATTACTTATTTGTGCCTGAAGCACCCATCTCTGCTCTTCCGATCACTCAGGTACATCCTCTCCAAGCTGAATACTCTATCCTGCTTACTAGGTCCGAGATAGAGTCAACTCCAGCTCTCACTCTGGAGGATTATCAGAAAATAATAGTTGTAAAGAGAGAGAAGATGATGAAGCTTAAAGAGCAACTACAGAGTGTTAAAGCTGACCTGCAGAGAACATCAGAAGAGCTGGTTGCTGTTGAGCAAGAAAAGGTGGATTTGGAGAAGGTCGTGGCTCTCTCCTTCGAACTGACTATCCAAAATACAACGGAGAGAGTCGCTGAAATTCTAAGTAGTCACTGGCCCGAGCTTACAACCTCTAACTAGGACTGCTAGACTGATAAGGGCAAAGAGGATCTGGAGGATGATCGAAGCTTGTGAAGCTGGGAAAATGAGGAAGCTCCAAGAGGTTGAGCGCCAAAGGAGAGAAGAATATGATAGGGCGGAGGCTGAAAGGAGGAAAATGTGGGGTCTGGTGCCGGTCACTCATGTCATTCACATTCAAGAGCTGCTCAGTGCCTCCACTACCAAAGTGCCCGTAATCACCTCCAACGAGACTGAGACTCAGCTCCAAACCACTATTGAGCTGACTCCGGTTGCTTCTATGACAGATATTCAAGTATTCTTTTAGAATCAACTTGATGAGCTCAAGGCCCAGTTTGATTAGAAAGAGGCCGAAACTTCCGAATCCATATCTTCTATCAAGTCTACCGTCTCGACCCTAGTTGACATTGTCAAAAAGGGGGAAGAAGAAATATAGAAAGAAAATAAAGAGCGGAAACTAAAAGAAGAAGAAGCCGGAAGAAGAGAAGAGACAGAAGAGAAGAAGAGGCAGGACCAGTTCAACATGCTTGCGGAACTTGTCTCAAATTAAACTTTCTGTAGCTAAACCATCTTCATCTGATCCCCCTCCTCCATAATTCTCTTGGTACTAAGTTTCTTGTACTTGTTTTTTTTTTTTTCTGTAAGTTCAAATTTTGTTCTTTCATTGTACTTGTACTTCTCACTCATTAATGAAAGTTCTGAAACCGATCTTTAGACAATCACTCATTGTCTATCTCTCTCTCTCTCTCTCTCTCTTCATTCTAAGTATTTTTAACTTAGCTGAACTCACTTTTCCAAGTGTGAGCAGCAAACATACTTTTCGCTCTATAATGATTAATCGAAAAATATCTCTCCAATTCAGGGGGAATATCAAATAGAGTAGGTCAGAATAAGGACTCGTGTACTGAGTAGTGTCTTTGTAAACTTAGTACACCATGCTTCCTTTTCTTTTCTGGCTTAGGTAAGTAGTTTTGACAATATAAAAAATGGGGAAATTATTAGGAACTAGGTTTCAATTCATCTCTTAATTTGATATTTTGATAAGAGCAGGTAGAAAGTACATTGCCAAAAGCATAAAGCACGTGGCAGAGCAGACAAAAGTATGGGCTATGATTGGACGACATTCAACATGTGTCTAACGACTTGATTTATGAGTCTAACGGGTGGAAATTCAAATTGTCCCCCTAAAGACTATTAATAGCCCAACACTTCAAACCAAGAAAATTCCTGAATCCCGTGAAAAGCTAAGTCGACACTCTGCTCAACTTTCTACTAAAAGCTCTCTGAAATTCTATGTGCTTAACACGAGACTTGAGATTCCAACTCAAGTTAATCTTACCGTGCTAGTGTTTCAAAGCACGAGGCTAAAGCTTAAAGCTGAAGCTTCATTTTTGCTAAATATAACTTTCTAAAGTTATATTCATAACAGTCAATATCGTACTCTAGGATATTGATTAACACGAGCGCTTGCCAACATACTGAGTTCTGGGAAGAACGATAAAACATCCATCAACAAGGAAGAAGATTGCGAGGTGTGTCCTCACTTCGACCTAAAGAAGTGCCAGCTTATAAGGAGTTTCTGAGCGAGTGATGTCAGCAGACCGAAGGACGTAGGTTTCCGATGGGCTGACCAAAGATCATGAGAAGGCTTGTAATACTGATACTTAGTGGATTCCCGATTGAGTTCGGAAGAGTGGACGTAAGATTTTAAGTCCAAACCACTATAAATATCTTGGGTCATTTACTTGCTTTCTTTAAGTTTCTGCATTCTTAAGTTTCCAAACTTACTTTGAAATCTTTAATACTTGGCTAAGTATTGAATGATATATCTCTGAAACTTACTTAATTATTCCTTGAGCTAAACTTACTTTTTGATAAACTGAAACTGAGTTCCAGTCAGTTTCAGATAATAAGTGCATATCAAACTTATTTTCGTTGCACATTACTTTGCTCTGATTCCGGGACCAACAATCTTTAATGATGTTAAGATTTTGATCATGCGCATTTTTCTAATATATATGAGGCATATATTGTATTAAAATCAACAGATTCATCAGAATTTTAACACTATCAGCCATGTAAGATATTTTTTAATTGATCGCGTAATCAAACAATATTAGGGTATAATTCAACGTCATGAGAAACTTTAGGATTTTTTTTTAATACTGGAGGGTATTTTTAATTAGCAAAATGAAATTGGGGTATAATTCAATGACAGAGAAACATTAGGGTATTTTTCATAGTTTTTCCTAATTAATTTTATTCTAAAAATTTTCATTTTAAGGAATTTCATTCCAATTTTTCCGGTTAGGATTTTTTATCTCATGTTTTTATTTTGTCATGAAATTTCATTTAAGTAATTTTTGTTAGGATTTTTTAATCCCAATTTTCATCTTGTCAATAATTTCAATATCATATCCCAACTTGGTCAACAACTTGAGATAACGAATTATAAAAAACATGGGATAAAAACTCTAACAGAAAATATTAGTAATAAAATTCCTTAATGAAATATAAGTTTAGGATAAACACGCTAATTAAAAATACTAAAAATAAAATTCTCTGAAATAAAAATTTTATGGTTCATTTCATATGATTGGAGTTTAGAGGAGAGGAGGAAAGTTAATTATTTTACATAATTAGTCCAATGCATTTTGCATACGTTGTATAACTCGTAAGAATTATAATAATAATAAAAAAAAACCCAACCCTTATCTATCCAAAGGAAGCAATGATATTTATCATATGATATTCAAAAATAACTAGGATGAGTCATCTTGTACGTTTTGAAATAATTCCAAATTTCTCATAGTCCTAAAGAGCCAAGTGCATCCCAACAAAATAATAATTGCAAATAATTTATGAATTAGACAAGTTAATTCCCTCATACATATATAACAAATTTATTTACATAAGAAAGCACCAAGTCATGTCTCAATGATACATATATGTTACCAAATAAAGTTATTCTTGTCATTGCACAACTTCACACCTTGCTAACTACTTCACACCCAATTGTCTTCCCTCAATCCCAGGAAACCTTGTATAACAGATGTTCCAATGCCTATGCTAGTCACGTATTAATGTGTTCATAGTTGATGTGATAATATATTATAGGTGATTATAATAATTAAAATTAAATTCACTATTAATATTTTATTATCACATCAGCACGTGAGTACATGTTAGTGAGCGAATTAAACTGATATATATTCACACATGCAATCTTGTATCTCATTATCCTATTTAAGAGGTCGCATATGATTATTTACTCAATTTAATTTTAGATATGATGAACTCAATCTCCAATTAAATGAGCTTGGTGAAAATAATGAATCTACCATTTAAGATAATTAAGTTAGTTAAATTATTGAACCATCTATGTGGTAGGTGAAATGGGGTTTTCAATCAACTGTTTTCCCATAATCTGTCCGACTACCATGTAAAAATTAATTGAATTGATTTTGATGCATCTGAGATCATAGATGATCATAATCCAAATTCATATCTATCGGTTTCCCAATTAATTTTTATTCTTTTAAATGTTAAAAGCTGTCAATGGAGGATAAAATATTTAAACTATATATGACAATGATCCAATAAAGTGATGGCGATTGTGATGGACAAATGATACATTAAAGTGATGGTGATTGAATGAAAAACATAGATATATATAGTTAAAAACTGATGCAGAAATAACTTGCAAATTATCAAATTATTAATTAATAAAGACAACTGAAAACTACAAATCGATCCCACTCATAAAATTTAATATATACTTTTCAATTCATCCCACACAGACACAGCAGCATCTTTGATTCTCAAATCTTTTATGAACCAATATTTTGATTAGCATAAAGTAATGAATATATATACATGATGTATATGTGAACATGGCGACAAAGTTCATTTAATTAAATGAATTGAATATATATACTATACTAAACCGTGATTATGGGTGTATATACATATGATGAGGAAGTTAGAAGAGTGATCAAATGATCATAGCAAAAGATCGAAAACAATAGGTTTGTGGGGTGAAGGCTGGAGAACAGTTGATAGCAGAAGATCATGAAGAATTCTTGATGATATATATGATGAGAGAGAGAGAGAGAGAGAGAGATTAATCATGAATTAATATATATATATATATATATATATATATATATATGAAAATAACAAAAAGATTAATAATCAAGTATACGGCCGGCCCTATCCCTCAAACAAGAAAGAGTCTATTCAAATACAATTCAAAACATTATTACCTAAACCTAAGCCCTTATGTTGTCTCTTCCATCACTCCCCTCCCCTTTCCCTCACGACACGAGCTTCTCCTCCTCATATCCTCTCTCTCTCTCTCTCTCTCTCTGTAGGTATATATATATATACATAAGCCTAGGTAGCTTGTTAGAAAGGGTTATAAATGGAATCCAATTACCACGAAGAACAAGAAGTGGTGGTGGTGGATGATTTAGGGGTGGGGAGGTCGTACGAGTGCGTGTTCTGCAAGAGGGGTTTCAACACTGCACAAGCCCTAGGAGGCCACATGAACATCCACAGGAAACATAGAGCCACAACCAAACAAGACATGAGCAGATTCTACTACCACCACACTCCACCACCACCACCACCATCATCTTCTTCTTATCGTCTCTTCCCTCATCACCCTCACTTCCCCCCCAATACAACAACTTGTTTCCCACCTCCTGCTGCCCTCGAGTACCCACAGCCACAGCCCTCCAGTCACGTGATCCCGGTAGACTGGAGAATGAGCCATGACCATGATGTGGGGAAGAAGAAGAAGAGACTGACGTCCGTGAATCAGCAGCACAAAGAATTGGACTTGGAGCTTCGACTTGGCTATGATTAAT
Source organism: Plectranthus barbatus (assembly GCA_026898455.1). Taxonomy (NCBI): domain Eukaryota; kingdom Viridiplantae; phylum Streptophyta; class Magnoliopsida; order Lamiales; family Lamiaceae; genus Plectranthus; species Plectranthus barbatus. Next base: position 108,768 of record JAPKLW010000773.1, read on the forward strand.
TCTTTTTCAATTTACATGCAGTACGTGTGTTGATGGGCTTTGTAACAAAGGAATTCATATTGATGATCACAAGATTTCTTATCATCACTTCTCTTTTGGTAAGATATATATAGCCTAGCTAGTATCTATTTTTTATTTTAATTTCTTCTTTTGCATCTAACCCTAATATATATATATATATGTATCTGTTAGGGTTTGTCTTAGTACTACTCTTCAACTCAACTTTGTCCAAATTTTGAAAACTGTGATATTGATTCAGGAATTTGTGTTTAGCCGGCTGCATATATAACTTGCTTGTGAATTTTGATGCGAAATATGTATATATTGAACATGAAATAATTCTATATATGATAAAAGAAAAGTATAATGCAATGTGAGTTAAACTTATGATAAATGAAGTGTATTTTGAGTATTTGAAGAATTCATTTCAGAAATTAAAGCTTGTATATTGCTTCAAACCGAAGTGACTGACAAATGAATGCTTTCTCTCAAATTAAGAGGGGGGGCTAGCAAAGATTTGTTGACAGGGAACACGTCGAATAGAAATATTTAAATAATATATAGGAATTAGATATTAAATTGCCCATCATTGATTTTGATGTGATTTGAATGATTGAGATTTGTTTATTTTTTTTAAATCATTTCAGTTGAACTAAACTAATACTTGGCCAAAACAAAACTGATGAAAATGTAATGTATTTTAGTTCAAGTATATAGATCCTGTTAACCTTTTTAAAAAAAAAAAAATTAGTTCAAGAAGGGTTGTAATTCCAACAAAATACTTGTTTAGTTCCATCAAAAATATATTATTTTAAAATATTTAACGTATAAATCTCAAATTAACGATTTCATATTAGTTCCGATTTTCGAATTCTCATGCACTCATTTATTCTTGCAGAAGTCTCTCCCCATATATACAAAAAAAAAAAAAAACTCCAATATATTTTGGAATAAAATATATAATAAGTCGTGATTGTGAAGAAGGAATTCATGCATGTCCCCCACCATGAGATAATATGTGAATACAAGAAAGAAATTAATATTTTGGTCCCAAACTACGATAATACAATATATTTCTCATTTAGTGAAACAAGAAAAATGGATTTTAAATTGATCAAATAAAACTTGATGCAAAAAACTGAATGCAATTGAATCATATGAATAAAGTTAAAAATTGAAAAATGATCACAAGAAGCACCAGTGGTCTAGTGGTAGAATAGTACCCTGCCACGGTACAGACCCGGGTTCGATTCCCGGCTGGTGCATACATTTTCTTGAATTTTTGGAAGAAGTCCAGTCCTCGTTCCTTTTTTCTTCTTTCTTTCTTTCTTTTTTTTTAAAAAAAACCAAATTGACTCCACAAGCTCGAATTTCTTAATAATAATAACGTAACCGAAGAAACAAATATATAGTGCTATAAAATTAATAAATAAATCATTCATTGAATTGAAATACTTTCTCTTTGAGATCCGTGATTGATTTTTTTATTTTTTTATTTTTTTTTTCTCTCTATCAAACCCATAAACTTACACAGCTCCTACGTTGCAATATGAGATTCCAGGTAGCACTTAAAGAAACAAAATTTAACATAAATTCTGCAGGTGTGCCAAGGGTATTATTCCTAAGTAACACGAATTAGAAGTACAACCATGATGAATATGCAGGTCATGACAAAGATCAACAGCCATGTGAAGCACGATGTTTTCAGGCTCTGCGAGTATACCTCCATTGCCCGACTGTTTGCATGCCCACTGGCTCGCCAAGCTCTGCTCAACTGCTTTCTCCGTCGAGTCAAGTATCTACCAAGACAACAAGAGTTGTTTAGATGTCAACTAAACTTCCTCTAAATGTATATACATACATGATTTTGATTTAAAATATGTAGTTTTTTCTATCTGTTGTTACGAGCACCAATAGTATTAAGCCTTGAAATAGGAAAACAACAACCAGAAGCGACAAAGGGAGAGAAATACCATGAATGCCACTAGTTTTGGAAGCAATTGCAAGTGAAACTATCGGATGCAGTTCACAATAATGTGTAATTCAGAACTATAATAGTTTGCTCCTAAGTTTGTGAAAAAGATCTTCTATTTGGCTAGAAAGCCTACAATCACGGAAAGATACAGATTCTAAACTGCTTAAACTTGAAGAAGGATCAAAATTCTACTGACCTTTTCAGTATTTAATATGGATTGACTCATCGCAAGGCTACTCTCTTTGAGTTGTCGAGCCAAACCAACCATTTCGTCCGTCAAATCTTCTTGTAGCTTTCTGTGGGGAACAACATATAATCATTAATATGTGGGAACATCAGCATAAAAATTGACTCAAAAAACTAAAAAATAGAATCAAGTGTTCAATATTCATATTCTGATAGAAGTGAACAGTGGTTTTGGCTTTATACACTGCAAAAAATGTTACAAGCTTGGGGGCTTATTGTTGTATTTCATAGATTCAGAGTATAAAAATAAGAAAAGTCTGTCATTCATTTATCTGTTCTTAGCTAAGAAAGCAAAAACGAAAGCTTTTATACGTGCATGTACGAACCCTATACACGAGTCGACCCATGCACGTGAGAGTTTCAGAATTAAAACAACAAGAAGCGTGATAACGCTTATTAAATAAAAAAAAAAAACTACAAACTAAATACTCTTCTTCAACACATCCTTGAACGCTCTCTGCACAAACATATTGATCAACCTCCTGTATCAGCAACATCACTCTCCGGAGATTTCATACGCCAACAGCCCCCCTCAAGATGGAGCCGGTGGATGTCCACAGCTCCAATCTTGGACAGTAAAGAACGAAATCGAGGCCCGGAGAGTTGCTTGGTAAAAAAGATCAGCCAATTGGCGTTCACTGCTAATATGATGGGGAGTCAAAAATCCAGCTTGATATAAATCACGAACGTAGTGGCAGTCAAGCTCGATGTGTTTCGTTCTTTCATGAAACACATGATTTTTGGTGATCTGAATAGCAGCTGAATTATCGCAATACATAGGAACAGGTAGTGCACTTGTAATGCCAAATTCCTGCAAAATATAGTGTAACCATCTAACTTCTTTAGCAGCTGAAGTTAGTGCTCGGTACTCAGATTCAGCTGATGAAAGAGCCACCGTACTTTGCTTTTTACACCTCCAAGATATAAGAGCATTACCCAAGAAGACACAATATCCTGTGAGGGACCTTCTTGTTCTAGAACATGTGGCCCAATCTGCATCTGTGTAGCCAACAAGGTCAAAAGTGTTATTGGCTGGGATGAATAAACCAAAAGATGGTGTGCCTTTTAAATACTTGACCACATGTAAAGCCAATTCCCAGTGATGTTTTGTTGGAGCCCCAACATATTGACTAAGCTGCTGCGTGCAAAATGCAAGATCTGGTCGAGTCAAGCCTAAATAGAGCAGCTGACCAACCAGCCTCCTATATTGCTCTACATTAGAGAACAATGGTGATTCAATGTCTGCCTTGGTTCCACTAGGAAAGGGTGTGGAAACTGCCTTGCAGCCGAGCATCCCAACTCCTTCAATGATGTCCAAGACATATTTTCTCTGGCAAACATACAACCCTGCATTCCCCCTTGCCAATTCCATGCCAAGAAAATATCTAGCCTCTCCTAAATCTTTAATGGTGAACTGCTTATGCAAATAAGCCTTTAACTCACAAATCTGATCAATATTCGAGCCAACCACGAGGACATCATCAACATATACCAGCAGGCCCAAACTGAATGAGGCTGTGTTGTTCAAAAATAGACAAGGATCATACTTGGACTGAACTAAACCAAAAGCTAGAAGAGCCCGTGTGAATTCCACATTCCATTCCCTCGAAGCTTGCTTCAAACCATATAAGCTTTTGACAAGTTTACAAACTTTGCCTGCTGCAGCTTTCTTAAATCCCTGTGGTGGCAACATGTAAATCTCATCAGTTAAATACCCATGTAAAAAAGCATTATTAATGTCAATTTGATGCACCGCAAAGTTGTTAGCAACAGCAATGGTCAACAATAACCTAACTGTAACCAACTTTGCTACAGGTGAGAAAACCTCATCATAGTCCAACCCATATTGTTGCTTAAATCCTTTTGCAACCAACCGTGCTTTAAATCTTTCAATGGTTCCATCTGATTTAAGCTTAACCTTATACACCCATTTTGAATCTATTGTTCTTTTTCCTTCAGGCAAGTCCATAAGTTCCCATGTTCCATTTGTTTCTAAGGCTGTTAGTTCATTATCCATGGCTTCTACCCACTCAATATATCTAGAAGCTTCTGAATAGGATGTTGGCTCCTTTAAATCAGTCACATGTATAAGGTATCCAATGAAGGCTGGGGTTAAGGAAGGTGAAAGGATGTAAGGGAAAGTCAGTGGAGTAAGGGATGGTACCTCATGTAGAGTAGTAGCAAGGAATTGATCCAAGCAAGGTGCTACGTAATCATTTGTCCAAGCTGGAGCCCTGTGTGTGCGCTTACTTCTCCTCAAAGCCACATCACTATTTTGTTGAGGTTTTTCTGTGTCATCAACAGGTTCAGCACCTGCAGGGACATTATCTGAATCAGGAGAAGGAGAAAGATTAGATTCTGAACCAGAATCTGTGTAATTTGAGGGCATGGTGGTGTTGGTGCAGGGTTTGGAGGTGTCTGAAATAAGAATGGGAGTAGAGGGACAAGTTGAAAGACTATTATCACTTTTCTTAGTATAGGATTCATCACAGAATGGGAAAATATGATTAAAAACCTTAACATCCCGAGCTGTGATGATATACTCACCTTCCATGGAGAATAGCATACAACCTCTTTTCTTTGCAGCATATCCAAGAAAAATGCACTTCAAGGATCTGCTGTCAAACTTGCTTCTATCAGGAGAGACATCCACTGCATATACCAAACATCCAAAAGGTATCGCATCCTTATATTTAATTTCTGCACCAAGTAACACCTCATGAGGGCATTTCCATCCTAATTGTGCCATAGGCAGCCTGTTTATTAACCAAGTGGCATGCATCAGAGAATATGGCCAGAATTTTGAAGGAAGATTACTCTGGAACATCAAGGCTCGAGCTGTTTGTAATATGGTTCTGTGCTTCCTCTCCACTACACCATTCTGCTGAGGACTATATGTACATGTGGTTAAATGAATAACACCCATATCAGTAAATATCTCTTGCATCCTCCTATTCACAAACTCACTCCCATTATCTGTCTTTATTCTTTTAACCTTAGTTCCAAACTGCGTATCAATCATCTTCAGAAACTCATAAACAAGGTTTGCCACCTGCTCCTTTGAAGATAATAGGAAAGCCCAAGTACACCTACTACAATCTTCAACAATTGTGAGCATATATGGTGTATTAGTAATTGACTCTCCTCTGTACGGCCCCCAGAGATCCATATGCACCAAGTCAAATAAGTTGATAGTTCTATGTCCTGTTGATGGAAAAGAATCCCTGCTTTGCTTTGCTCTGTGACATATTTCACAGGCTGTAATTGTGTCAACAGCGGCATGATCACACAACCCTTTTATCTCTGGAATGTGATTTAAGGTAGTAAGTGAAGCATGGCCCAGAATTTTATGCCATTCAACTGCAGACAACTCCCTTGCTGCTCTAATTGCATTCACTTTCTGTCCAATCTCAGATTTAAGTGTATACACCCTACCACTAGACTTGGCTATTCCCAATATGTGATCATTATCTCTATTTTGTATGAGGCAGTGTGACTCAACAAATGTGCATTTTACATGTAGATCTCTGATAAGCTGTGCAACAGATATCAAATTATGAGTAAAGGTTGGAGCATAGAGTACCTTTCTTAAACGTATACCCCTAGGCAAAAGAACCTCTCCAGCTTGATGGATCCAAATCATTTTTCCATCTGGTAAGTGTATTCTCTGTGGTGTGAGCAGGGATTGTATATTGTTCATGAGCTCAACATTGCAACAGACATGAACACTAGCTCCAGAGTCAAGTATCCACTGCTCTCTATTCTTTATATCAGAGATGCCAAACACATAGTGATGATCATATGCTGAAAAAGGATCATCAGATATGGAATCACCAACCACCAAGTTGACTTTTCCATCAGCCACACTGCGTTTGGATAGACATTTCTCAATCTTCTCTTCTATAAGTTTATCCATGTCCACCCCTGAACCATCACTCTCCACAGAATCACACTTTGCTACAGAGAAAGTTGTGTGATCACCATCCCTTTTCTGTTTAAGATCTTTGAACCAATCCGGATATCCATGTAGTTTAAAACAATCCTTTGCCTCATGTCCATTCAATCCACAATGTTTACACTTCAGCTTCTTCTTGTCTTCTTTACTTAACCATGGCTTGGTTAATGGCAGTCCTGTTTTCTTAGGTTTACTGCTCCCTTGCCCAGATTTGTTACTAGCATACATCACCACATCACTTGCTATGGGCTGCTGTGAAGTAATCCTCCTTTGATCCTCATCCTGCAAGATCATAGAATAAATCCTGCTGGTGTTAGGAAGAGGCTCCTGCAATAATATTTGACTCCTAGCTGTGTCAAATCCCTCATTCAGCCCCAACAAAAATTTCATTCCTCTCTTCCTATCCTCTAGTTTTTGAGCTGCACCACATGTACAGTGTATATCAGATTGGGTGTTTAAAATGTTAATCTCATCCCACAAGGAAGTAAGAGTGTTGTAATACTTCATCACTGAGCTATTTCCTTGCACACATCCCATAAGTTCCCTTTCTAGCTGAAACAACTTTGGACCGCTGCTTCTATCAAATCGTAATTCAATTTCATGCCACAATTGTGCTGCATTATCTAGATATTGAAAACCCAGAGCCAATTCCTTTATCATTGAATTCAATATCCATGTAAACACAAGATAATCAGCTTTAACCCACATATTATAGTGCGCAGAATTCATCGGTGGTTCGGGTAAACTACCATCAATGAAATTTAACTTATTCCTACCACTTAAAGCTCTTTTGATAGACCGACTCCATGTATAATAATTGTTACCAGTTAACTGGACAGCCACGAGTTGCAGGCTCGTATGGTCGTTGGGATGAACATATAGAATGTCATCCAGATTGTCTAGGTCTGTCGGATTTCGTGTTTTCTTCCCACGATCTGGCCGTTGACCTCCACCGGACGGATTCCCTTTTTCAGGTTGATCATCCATTTCCGATACATCATCATCACCACCCTGCTCTTCATCAGCGAGCGTGCGCCAGTGGAATTGCTGCTGTTTCTTCTTTCCCATTTAAATACAAAAAAAAACGAGAAGCAGGATCAGAACCTGTCTCTTGATACCATGTTGTATTTCATAGATTCAGAGTATAAAAATAAGAAAAGTCTGTCATTCATTTATCTGTTCTTAGCTAAGAAAGCAAAAACGAAAGCTTTTATACGTGCATGTACGAACCCTATACACGAGTCGACCCATGCACGTGAGAGTTTCAGAATTAAAACAACAAGAAGCGTGATAACGCTTATTAAATAAAAAAAAAAAAACTACAAACTAAATACTCTTCTTCAACACATCCTTGAACGCTCTCTGCACAAACATATTGATCAACCTCCTGTATCAGCAACATCACTCTCCGGAGATTTCATACGCCAACACTTATATATAAATAGGGGTGCATTATATGGTTAACCACTTCCCAAATGTTACCTGCTAACTCAAATTCAGCGCATTAACTAACAAACTAATTACATTATGCAGGCAAATTAGGTGCATTATGAAGATAATGCACAAAACTGTTATGGATAACGTAATGTGATAATTATGTGTTAGCTCTTAGGATAACGTAATATTACATGCGACATGATGTACTATATTACATAAAGATAATGCAAACTTAACATATAACCTATGGGAGGTGGGTAACATATGATTACATATCTCTCTCTATATATATACTCAGATGCTGGGTTGACTTTTTCAGAAATTCCAAAATAAGAAGTTAGGACGTTACAAGCAATCAAGAAGTTTCTCTAGAAAGTAAGAACTCAGCATTTATTACCAAATAAGATAATCATATCACTGTGATAAATCAAAATACAAAATTATCTCAACTACAATCTGAAAAGCTCTATAGAGAGAGGAGGACCCCCAAGCAAAATAAATAATTCAGGAAGAATGAGTCTAAAACATCCATTAAGCTACTGTTCAAAAAGTGGGTTTTATTACCCATTATTTAGGGGTTGGGTGTTTTTGCACCTGTAATTGCACTTCAAGTCTGTAATCGCACCATATCCCAAATAATTATCATCTGTGGACTTGCACAGTATGGAAGTAATAATACCTATGCTTTTCAATGTGAGCATGCGCCGCAGCATCCAATTTGACAGAACTTGCTTTGTTAATGTCCTCAACAGAACTGGGAGATCTATCTACCGATGGGGGCCTGCATCAACTCCAGAAGATCAAAATTTAAAATTCTAGGTAATAAATAATTTAATAAGAAAGCATAAACATCATATTAATTACATACAAATATCTCCTCCTCAGTCCTCTTGGTGACAGAACTTCCTCCTCAGCTGCAGAAGGGGATTCTTGAGCTTTGGCTTCGAAGGAAGGCTCTTGATTAACTTGAGTACTGGACTGGAATTTGTCAAGGGGAAAGGTAAATTTTTAGAAGCATAAAAATCCTGGTATTTTTGCAATGCGAAAAGTAGAGAATCCTGAGCTTCAGAGAGAATAAAGTTACTAAGACAGAGTCCAAACTCAACTTTCTAATTGTTGAAAATTAACAAGATCATAGTTCTTATGTCAAAGAGGCAAATCAACTTCAAAAGTGAACAATAACGGATAAATAAAGTTTATTGTGTCAACATTCATTAATCCAAATTTACTGATTTAGAAGATTAAAAGTTTTCTAAAATACAGATCAGTATTTAAAGATTCGATGCATCTTTGCAGTAATTGAAAGTTCTACAAATCATGTGGAATACCAACTATTGTAGTATACCTACAGAAAATATAAGAATAAACTCAAATTCAACAAGCAAACAACTAAAACCCAAACCCACCTCAGCAACATCTAATTTGGCTGCTATCGCTTCAATTTTCTCAGAATAGTCATTTAATTGAGCTTTTGAAACCCTGAAAAAGAGTAGCATGGTTGAATAGTAGCATACAAGATTACCTGGGTGGGATTTATATAATGATTGTAATTTTAGGTATCAAATGAAAACCAAAATATAGCGTACACAAGATGATGATGGAAAGACTATATTGATAAATCATATTAACAAGAATTAGTTCTTACAAATGAAGTGCAATTATACGGAAAGTTTATTTAAATTGTTGATACATCAGTTAATGGTTTGGGTTTTTTTCAACTAATGGCAGCAAAATAATCAAAGAGAGAACTGCCCAGTTGCTTGTGAGGCATGAAATGGCTATGTGAAACTATAACAATAGTTTGTGACCACATCTAGATGTGATTTAATGTCATCAAATGAAAAGCAAAAAAGCAGAACACAAAAAATTCAATCTAAAATCTTATGCTGGGTAGTTCTTGATGCAAATCGCCATGTTAGTATCTAGAAGTCTACAAAAGAGTATGAGCATTATGAAGGTATCTGACAATGAATGGGTTTAATTCAACACGATGGCCATAAATTAGTCTAAGGATTGGCTTTGCCAGGTCTGATAGAAGTCAATTAAGCGAGAAACTCTTCTTGAGTTGCTCCTGAGGTGTGATGAGGTTACGTAAGAGATTAGTTTCATTGAAAAATCCAGAAAGAAACTCCTTCGTAGAGCTTAAGATTACATTAACTCTAATGGTTCTGAGAGGTCACATTCTTAAGAATTAATCAACCAATTTAGCTGGAGGACAATACAAGAAAACAGAAAGAACTACAAACAGAACCTAATCACACTGCACCATATATAATCATGCCCCTCAGGAAACACCCAAAAGAGGAGAAAAGAGACTTTACACACAAAATCAACAATGAACCATAAAATGTGAATGAATTAAAGAAACCTTGGCAAACCTTCCGGAGTTTTCTCTTCAGCCAGTTGCTCCAGTTGCTCTCTTAAAATAGCCACATACTAAATATAAACAAAAACAAAAGGATAAATATTTCTCTTTACAATCATTATGAAAAACTCAAAACATAATCAATTGATAGAAAATCAGAGATCTATAGAAACTGAAAATCACAAAAGATGTAAAAAGAACTTGATGAATCAAGAATTATACGCTCGCTGAAAAGTGAAAACATCAGAAGGCTACATGTATAAGCTTTCCTTGATTTTGTTGCTGTGGAGCTGCAGAAAGTAACCTACTCAAGTTCACTTCAGTTTTGCTCAAGCCCATCACAGAATCCTAACCACACATAGGAAAAGGGCAATTAAAAAGAAGTGGTAACTGGCATCAAGCAAAGTCAAGCAGTCAGTAAAACAGTTTAATTAGCTAATATATATATACACGCCCTGTTTTCTACCCGCAAAATATTCAAAAATTGGAGAAAAGTAAAAGTAACAGTTGCGTTCAGTTCCTCAGAATCTGTAAACGAAACGCATAAGGAAAACTTGCAGTAGAAATATCCTCCAACCGCAAAACCCAGATGGCGTTTGTGGCTTTTTCTCTCGCCTCTTAAACTCAAATTTGCGCGTATACCGTTCAAAGGCGCAAGCAACTTGCCAACAGGCACATTACGTTTCATCAACGTAACAAAACCACAATTTGAGAACTCAAAATAAACAAATTCGAACAAGAAATTTAAATCTAATCTGAACCTGGCCCGAATATTAGAATTCACGATATTGGGATATTGAAGAGAATCTTCGACCTTCGACCGCTGCAGCAACGATGGTGGCGAAGGAAGAAAGAATCTGGTCTGATTTCTTCTGTTTCCTGGGTTTCGACTTTCGAGCGGGGGAAGGGAGATCGATTTTTTTTTGGGGAGAAACAGTGAGTTCATCATTCATGCTTTATTAACACAAATAGTGAAATACCCATTTACACAAATTATATTTTAAAAAAAAACCAACTCTTATAACACATATAAAAATACTCAAAAATACAAATTTTTGTTAAAATAATATGTCGGTGCACTTTTTTCAAATAACAATGAATATTGATTTAATTTTTATTAACTTTATGGTTTAAATAATATTTGAATGTTAAAAAAATTCGAATTAAAAATTATTTGGAAATTAGGATTTCAAAAAAAAAAAAATTAAAAGGGTAATCTGATTGGATCAGACTCGAATCTGATCCGGGTCAGACTATAATACCGAAAATTTTGAGTCGGGTCGGTTTCGTTGTTAATGAAACCGACCCTATACAGATCAAACCCGAATCCGCTCAAAAATTGATCGGATCCGCATTCCTACCCGAAACCGACCTGGGTCGGAATCGGTGTTGACGATACCGACCGATTCTGACCCGGTTCGAAATCAATAATTTTATTATTTACAAAATAAAACATTGAAGAAAAGATTTTGACCAAATTTTAAAAAATAATTAAATGTTTGTTGGTATGAACTGCAATAAATGAGATAGGAATGAAGTAATTAAATGAGGTAGGAATGGAGTAGGAATCAGGTCTGAATCGGGTTCAGATTCTGACCCGATACAGACCGATTCAGACCCGATTCTGACCCGGGTCCGATCCAGGTGTGAATCAGGTTTGAACCGGTCTGTATCGAGTCAGAATCAAGACCTGATTCAGACATGATTCCTACCCCATTACTACCTCATTTATTATTTATATTTCATACCAACAAACATTTTAAATTTATTTTTATTGCTCTTATTAATATTTTATTTCAAAAAATTATTAAAAATACATTTTTGGTAATGATATCATCATCATAATACCAATAATTGCATTGGTTTCCGCATAAAATAAATCCCCGTGTAAAATTTTGTATTTTTAGGTATTTTTGTGATGTATTATATAAAATGGGTATTTTCAAAACGTGTTTTATAAAATTGGGTATTTTAAAGTATTTTCACCTTTATTAATACTAGATTTATTTAATGAATTTCGAATTATAATAACTTTTTAATATTTTTAAAATAATATATATATATATATATAGGGATGCGATCCAGTGAGAACCACTCTTACCATAAGAAATAAGAACCAATCATCGCCATTGATTTTGATAAATGAACACACAAGATTTTACTAAAATTTTCGGGCATTTTATCTCAAAAAACCTGCATTATAGGGTATTTTTGTCATTTTTTACTTATTTAAGATTATGTTTGCATATTCAACCTCGACATGCATTATATATTTTACAAACATGCATTATATGCATAAGAAACATGCATTATATACCTAGGAAACATGCATTATATACCTAACATTCATTATATACCTAGCAAATATCTTCCTGCATTATAATAGGGTATTACTCTTATTTTAGAACAATATTACTATCATTATACGGTATTAGTTCATGCATTATATATGGTATTACTTTTATTTTAGAGAAAAATTATAGTACTTTCATTATAATGCATATGTTATTACTATATAATGCATAATAGATGCAAATTTAATGATGAATGATGATTTTGCTGGAAAAAATATGTTGCATTTTATCTATCATATTCTGCATTTTATACTATAACTTCATGCATTATATTGTGCAATTGTATTCATTATATAAGAATTCGTGTACTGTTACCAGAATTATGCATATAATCACTAATTTTTATTTTTACGATGATTTTTTAATCGGAACTATAGTGTATTAATTACTTTTATTTTAGAGCAAAATTATTTTACTTACACTATAATATATAAGTTATTTGATTTGTGCATAAGATTAATAATTTTCATTTGTTACATAGTTTACTCCCACTAAACATGTGCAATAGAGATTTAGTTAAAAAATAATAAAATCATATTATTTTGGTACATTAAAAAATAATTTTAAATTAAGAGAATTATGACATTTATAAATTTAAGTGAGAGAAAAATATAACTATATGCACTAAATATAAGATATTCATATCAAAATTGATATGGAAAATATCTTAATTAATATGGAAAATTATAAATAAGGAGAATTCTCTAATCTTTAAGGTTGAAACATATCTATCATTAATTTTCTCAAAGATTATTGTCATATATAAATTCTTATTCGTACATCAAACTATTTAAAATTATTGTTAGAATGAATATTTGAATGTCTATCATGTGAACTTCATTTTTAAGATATACCGATACTCCGTGGACCGCATTATTTTGACATCGACATGCTTTATATACCAAGCAAACATTCATTATTTACCTAACAAACATGCATTATATAATATAATAATATATATTTATATAACATAACAAAAAAAAAATACATAATTAAAAACAAGTATTGTATGATCAACTTTTATAACAACTATAATATTTTCTATAGTATGCAAAGATAATGAATTTTAATTTTTTTGTTGATCTCGCTGGAAAAAAATATATTGCATTTTATCTATAATATTTTGCATTATATAATACAACTTCATGCATTATATTGTGCAACTCCAGTCATTATATAAGAATTCGTGTACTGTTACGAGAATTATGCATATAATCACTAATTTTCATTTTTTACGATGATTTTTGAATCGAAACATATGCAATAGGGATTTCGTTTCAAAGATAATTAAATTAGCTTTAATTTGATATATAATACATTAAAAAATAATCTAAATCGAATGAGATATGATCATTTAAAGATTTAGGATGATTTTAGAGGAGAGAGAAAAAATATTACAAAATTACCCTTTAATGCATATTTTACTACACTATAACGCAGACGGGATTTATTTAGTCTTGAGCGTTGGATCACCAATTGGATGACCGAGATTAGTTCTTATTTTCACATGGTAAGGGGAGTTCTCATATGATCACTCCCCTATATATATATATAATTATGATAACTGAAATTTAGAACATATAAAAGTAACAAATGAAATGATCTAATATTATAAAAATTGATCATTTATATATCAAATACTAAATTTTATAACAAATCTGAAAAACTTCCTTATACGCAATATTTGAAGTTTTCAACAAACTGTGTCGTCTTTGTCACAAACTAAGATCTTTAATCTAGTGCGACTTGTGACCCTAAACACAACTCCATACAACTGTCCATGAGCAAATACTGGTTTGTTAAGTAAAATTCCTACATGCGAAAGTGACTGCCCATTGCTCTTATTTATTGTAATAACATATAACACTTCTATTGGAAATTATCTTTGTTGAAATTTGAATAGAATTCAAGGATCATATGGAATAATAGTCATCCTGGAAATAAATACCTTATTACCAATATTCTTTCCACTTAAAATCTTGGCCTCAATTACATGATTACCAAGTTGTGTCAAAATCAACCGAGTACCGTTGCATAAACCAGTTGAATGATTAATATTCCTTAACAACATAATCGGTGTGAGACTTTTAAAGTCATCTCATGGTTTGGTAATCCTGAACACTTCAATGTATACAAAAATTCTAGAGTGTGCACCTCATTAAGAACGTCAGATATACTTTCTGTTCGACACAATGAATCCGAACTAAGTATACTTTGCCAATATTGTTAGTCAATGATAACATATAGTGATTAACTCTCTCAACCACATCATTTGAAGGTGCAAAAATAGCTCTATGCTTAAAAAACATATGTTGATCCAATACCAGTTACAGGATATGTACTATCAACAATAGCTTTAATTGGATCACCATCAAATTTAATGTTAATATATTAAGGATTATCAATAATTCATCGCCATCATTTGGTTGACTGATCGCATAATTGTTTTATCAGCGACTTAGCTAAGCTAATAATAAAGCGGCAAATAAATTATCGAATCCCATTGAGAAGAAATAACGAAAAATCTTAAATACTAAAACATAGGTTCTCAAAATACTGGTTAGGGAAGAAAATAAACTTTGGATTCTGTTTCAAACTAATGTTGCAAATTAAAATTAAACAGGAAAATAAAAGACTTTTGATGAAAGCAGATATGAGAAGTACATATTTCAGGGATATCTACCTATCAAGTATGACGTGTATGAATGAATTGATTAATTCCCAATTTAATTCCTATTTGTAGTGAAACATCAGAAAGGTATTATGAACTTCTTTGTTGGACAATTCATAAAGTAGATTAGTCAATTATCTATCTCCGCTCGGTCTCAAGATGGATTAACTAACTCCAAAAATCCACAGATTTATTCCTATAATCTATCTCCCTCTGCTCAGACAAGAAATCAAATTATATTGTGAAAACTCTTTCCATTGAAAACTATTACAGTTACGTCTCAAGTTCTCAACTAATTAATCCTAAGATGAGGCCATCAAACTCAAGATTATGAATAAGCATAGATTTCACAAACTACGATGGGAAAGGGAAAATAATTCAATTAATCAAATATGCATACATTGATAGTTCGAAACCCTAGAATCTGAGAAGAAATTTAGTTACACATATTCATGAATAGAATCATCAGAGATAAAGAAAAATATGAATTGCATAAAAATTGGGTGTAGATGTCTTCCCACAAAAACCTGTCTTCAATCATAAAACATAAAACTCTTGGAACTCTTCTAAAATCTTCAACTCTAAAATTCTCTTAAAATCTCCACACTAAAAATTGGATTTTAAAAGGCTTTATATAGTAGTGATAGATGTATCAAACAGTATCTAGGATTAAATATGTCTAAATCTTCAAATCAGGATCAGATTAGGATTTCCCGACGTCACGTCGATCGACGGAGAAACTCGCATCGATCGACGTGCACCTGGTCTTCGCGGTCTTGCGTCGATATCTCGTTGATCGTCCTCCGAACATCTGCATCGATCGACGTGCCTTGGGCGTCGATCGACGTGGACCTGAAACTTCGAGTATCCTTCTGATTATTCCTTGTTTTCGACTTAAAACTTGCACAATTCATCAATCATGACATTACGAGCACAAAAGCCAATCCAAGCACAAAAATACATGTAAAACAATCTAAACATCACCCAATTAATCAAAGAACAAATAGATAAGTTGGTAAAAATACTAACTTATCAACTCCCCCAAACTTAAACCATTGATCGTCCTCGATCAATTCGTAGACAATAAATCGAATCAAATGCAGATACTAGTGTGCAATGCCTCACAAGCTTCTTTTGCAATCTAAGTATCACTTATTCATATAAATCATGCAATCCAATCAAAATTCTCATTGTTAAATTATTGAGGAGGAACCTCACTGGACAGTGTTTGCACTCATCGCTCAAGAAGTAAAGAGTTTGTGTTTCACTCAATCAAGATTTTAGTTTACCTCACCATAGGTTTGACAAATTTCTCATCTCTCCACTGCTTGTTAGTGTGGCTTTTCAGGGAATCAGAAAGGTCTTATTTTGGTTGTAATGTGGCTTACCTAAAAGGTGGGATACATTTGGCTAAGTGACTCAAAATATTGCAATTAAAACCCAAAGACCCAAGCGTACCATAACCACATAATTTTTCTCTTATGCACAATCTTGTTCCTTCTCTTTTCCTTATAATTTTCAGGGGCCCTTAGAACTTATTTTCAACTTTCGTGAACTTGCAAGCATATGAGAATTTTATTTTATTTTTTTCTTTCTTTTTCCACCCATGTTCACTTTTTTTTTCTTTAATTTACCCATGGGAACCCTTATTTTTGCACATGGACTCACATCACAATTTCACAATTCACACCTTCCAATAAATCATAATCCTCTTATTCATCAACCCTTCTAATCAAAGAAAATTTATTCAAGGCTCAAAGGGGCTACAAGTGGAAATTAAAGGTTAGTGTATGGGAGATGGCTACGAAAGAACATGCCTAAAATCATATTCACCCTATTATCACACTTAATGCAACCTCAAGAGAGAAATTTGTCAAATTCTAGGAAGTAAGTCTAAAAACTTGTCACTCATCAAACGAAAAAGAGGCTCAAATTTTTACACAGGGTTAAATTTTTTGTTACTCCTCAATAATTACCCAATTTGAACAGTTATCATGCAAAAAATTATATTTCAAAGATCAACTCATCAAGCAAAACAGCTCTTATCATCGGCTACTCTATCACACAGATTTTTATTCTCAATCAGCAAATATCTCAATTCTCAATCAACAATTCCAATCAAAGGGAAGATAAGTCATATTTTTCAACACAATCAAATAGTTCCGACTGTCCTATGTTCAAAAGCTCCTAAAATAATTCCCCAGACTCTATAGATCAGAACTAGTACCACAAATCAAGAATTCAAAATACTAGTTTGAGTGAAAAGCCTTACAGAGGGCAATTATTCACGTTGAAGCAAAAGAACAAGGATGGCGATGGTTCAGAAAAAACAAAAACAAAAAGAAATTAAAATAAAGCAGTAAATAAATAAAAATACAAACGTTTCCCTTTTCTGATCCTCATCCCCCCAAACTTGTTTCACTCTAAGGAGTGGACAAGTTTGCAAGTTAGATGGGAAAAGAGAAACGGTACCTCAATCCTTTTCCGGAGGATCCTCCATAACCACATCGGTGGATGGCCAAACGGGAAGTCTCCGACGGCGGTCCTGGCGCTCACGCTGGCGGCGGAGGTAGACGGAGTCTGGCTGGGTGTTCAGGAGGAGGCGCTGCATCTGACTGTCGATGGTGTTGAACCTCGTGGTCACATGCTGGCGAAACTCTGCTTGCCGGGTGTGCTCTGTCGCATGCAAAGCAGCCTGCTGCTGCATGAATTGGTAGATCATCGCCAGATCCATCCCGGAAGAGGAAGACCCTCCCGCAAAGTGGTTGGGCGAGGCTCCACCGGTCCTGCCTGGAATCTCCTCTGCTCCTCCATCGCGCTCCTCCTCTTCGCGCTCCTCATCCCCCGCGTCCTCTGCTAGGGGGGACCTCGGTTGTCTCTAGTCCGGCTGTGTCTGCAGTCGGTGAAGGAGTCTGGAAGTGCCAGCTCTCCTACGGGATCCAACCATCAGCCGCATGTGGGCGGGTGTGCTCATCAACCAGTTATCACAGAAGTGATAATCTATGACGTGCGTGAGCTCCCTCTGCGGAAGTGGAAACTTGTCCCCATTGGACATCCTCAAAGACCAGCCACCCTCCCGGGGTGAGAGCATCAGCATCCATATCAGATGCGCAGTGCCGAGTCCTTGGCTGTCCTCGAGCACCTCAATATCGGCCAAGTCAATCCCCACGTGCTCCGCAATAAGGGTTATCAATCCCCCGCTCCAAATGTTGCCCTTTGTGGCCTTGACTTGGTGCCTCCAGTGGTCCATGATCAACGCCGCAAAGCTGAACTCCTCTCCCATCAACATGCAGTAGATGGCGTAGAGCTCGCCCACTCTCACTTTGGCGCTTTCATGACGGCCGGTGATAGACACCCCCATGCACCACTGAAGATAACGGAACACGAGATTGTCGATGGAGGATGCTTTCATGTTTCTGATTCGAACTCTCACACATCCTCCTTTGCCTCAGCTGCAATTTGGCTCCAAAACCGGGCAATGTAAAAATCTGGGAGAAGAAAACCGAGGCCAGTTTTAGGGACTCCCCAAATGTCTTCCAGCTCATCCCTCAGCAGCTCATATTGTTCATTCAGAAGTTGGAAAGAGATGGTGGTCGGCTCTGACTCCGGTTGAACTTCATAGACATGGAGCGATGCCAAAAATTCCAGCACAAGCGATGGATATGTCGGCCATCGCTCTGTTATCCAAGCGCCCCATCCGGCTCTCTCCAACAGGGCCTCCACATAGCTCTAATCCCCAGCAGGTTCATCGTCTCTGTGCATGGGTATAGAGTCTGTCGGACTGTGAATTCTGAACCAGAGAATTTTCTGTATCGCTTCTCTGATGCCCGGTTGGCAAAGGTTGGTCGGAAGGCCATAATCTGCAAAGGTAGTAGGAAAAATATGTCAGTATTCATCCAAATTACTTCACCAAAATTTCCAAACATCAACACAAAAATATTTGCAATTAACATCAAAGTGTATCTACCCAAAATTGATTTAACATTTATTCAATTAACACCCAAACGTGGCATAATGCATCCCCAATCGAAAGAATTTCACCCCAAAAATAGCAAATAAGAAATCAAACCCAATTTGGATTATCCCCAAACAAGCTAGAATCGTATTCAACCAATTCTAATGCTACAATTTCACAAAAAGCAAGTATATCGACTAAAACTACTACCCATATCGAACAATCATGAAGAGTTGCAACGAAATTGACAAAATAGCAAGAAATTGAAACTAGGGCTCCATGGTCCAAATTCATCAAAATCATGCTCAAATCATTCAAAATTCTCGAAATAATCGAAGGGGAAGGATCTAAGATACGTACCTTGGATTGTAGTGGCGAGTTACGGGAAAATTTTTTGAGGTCGGGTGTTTGGGGAGGAGAGGCGCGGCTGTGTGTGTATTTGTGTTGTGAAAAATGAAGCAAAAAAAGGGTTTAAAACCCGTCAGCCCCGCCGCTGAAACACGTGCGTCGATCGACGCGGCGACGCGAAAATAATTATTACTTTTTTTCATTTGGAATTTCCGTCGATCGACGAGCAAAAGGCGTCGATCAATGTGGGCAAAAAATTCCCGTCGATCGACGGAATATCCATGTCGATGGACGAGGACCTGAACAGACTGAAAATTTAAACTGAAATTTTGAAAAAAAAAGAAAAAAAATTGCTAAGATTCTAATTCCTACTGACTCTATTGAATTGAATTGAAATAACAAAGTAAAATAAAGTAAATTATTGGGTTACCTCCCAACAAATGCTTGGTTTTATGTCGCTAGCTCGACAATACCTGTACTTTTACGGGCAATTCAAGTAGTACTTCTCCACCGCACCGATTTGAAGTGGGGTGTAGTACGGCTTAAGATTCTGCCCATTTACTTTGAAGTTCTTCCCATCTTGACCAGCCAATTCAACTACACCGTTCAAAAATTGATAGACTACGGTGTATGGTCCATCCCACTTTGACTGCAACTTTCCGGGCATGAAGCGAAGACAGGATTTGAAGAGGAGAACTTTGTCACCTGAGTGAAAAACATGTGAGTGAATCCCCTTATTATGGAATCTCTTCACTCGCTTCTTGTATATGACGTTGTTCTCGTAGGCTTCATCCCTAAAGTCTTCCAGCTCGTTCAATGCCATGGCGCGCTCTTCTGCAGTCGTCTTCCAATCCAGATTCAACTCTTTCACTGCTCTCCAAGCCTTGTGCTCCATCTCTATGGGGAGGTGACAAGACTTTCCGAAAATTAGCTGATATGGAGACGTCCCAATGGGCATTTTGTAGGCGGTGCGGTATGCCCATAATGCATCGTCAAGTATTGCCGCCCAATCTTTTCTTTGCTTCACCGTCTTCTCTAAGATTTGCTTGATTTCTCGGTTGGACAGCTCTGTCAGCCCGTTCCCTTGAGGATGATATGGGGTGGTAACGCGGTGCTTGACTCCGTACCTAGCAAGCCATTTGTTACAAAAGTGGGATCCCCGATCACTTACCAAAGCTCTTGGCGTCCCAAATCTTGTCATGAGCTTTTGCAGGAACTTGATGACGACTTTAGAATCGTTGGTGAATGTTGGAACGACTTCAATCCATCTTGACACGTAGTCCACCGCCAGTAGAATGTATGAGAACCCTTGGGATGGCGGAAAAGGGCCCATGAAGTCGATCCCCCATACATCAAAGATTTCAACTTCAATAACCGGAGTCTGTGGCATCTCATCCCTTGATAAGTTCATTATTTCACTCACTTATCTATATTATATTTATACTATTTTATGTAGTTTTATTGAGTTTATATATATATTTTATGCATGAATCAATATTAGGTGGTTTTAGGTATATTTTGATGTTTATGCAGGTTTTTAGGCCTAAACCCACGAGAAAACCGTTCCGAAAGCAGTGACGTGTAAGAGTAGCAGTGAATAGTTCTTCCACAAGAGGAATTCGGGCTATTGGCACATGGAAATGGATGAAGCTTTGAGTTAGCTCTCCAACGCAACTGGAATCGGGTCAATCGGAGTCCGGGAGAGGAAGTTATGGCCAAAACCGTGAGACCGCGCAGAAGGGGGCGAGAAGCTGCATCGACAGACGCCAATCAGCATCGATCGACGCCAACTTGGAAGCCACGTCGATCGACGGGGATGCCGCGTCGATCGACGTGGACCTGCTGGCGCGGGAAATTGGCTGAATTCGAGTTTTTTCATATCTTTAGCCCTAGATTTGATTTGATACACCTCCACCTATATATATAACTTTGTAAATTCAATTTTTCAGAATTCCCAATCATTCCTCATTCCAGATTTCAGATTTTAGAGATTCCAAGAGTTTTTAGGTTTATGTTTGAAGACATATTTTTGTGGGAAGACATTCAGACTCAAGTTTTTATGCAATTCAGGTTTTATCTATCTATGATGAATATTACTATGAATATGTGTAACTAATCTCTTCCTCAGATTCTAGGGTTTCGAATTATCAATGTATACATGTTTGATTAATTGAATTATTTTCCCTTTCCATTCGTAGTTTGTGAAATCTGTGCTTATTTATAATCTTGATTTGCTGATCACATCTTAGGATTATCTAGTTGATTACTTGAGACGTAACTATGATAGTTTTCAATGGAAAGAGATTTTCACAATATAATCTGATTTCTTGTCGTAACTGAAGGAGATTGATTGTAGGAATAAATCTGT
Source organism: Plectranthus barbatus (assembly GCA_026898455.1). Taxonomy (NCBI): domain Eukaryota; kingdom Viridiplantae; phylum Streptophyta; class Magnoliopsida; order Lamiales; family Lamiaceae; genus Plectranthus; species Plectranthus barbatus. The sequence goes on from JAPKLW010000773.1 coordinate 130,442, forward strand.
AGATCTTTGTATCCCAATGCTGTTCAGATCTGCTACTAGTGAGGATTCCACACATCTGTGTTGTAGGCCGGAGCAGAAAAACCCTTCTTCTCCCCTCTACAGGCGCCGCCCCTCTCTCTCTCTGCTATAGGGTTTTGACTGATTTTGAAAGATCACAAAAGTGGCTAGGGTTTCCAAGAGAGAGTGGTCTATTTATAGACCCAGGGTTTTATCCCTAATGGGCTACTGGGCCTTTTTTCAGCATGTTTATTTGGGTCAGTCCTGGGACCTAATGCAAATAATAAAGTGGGCATTTAAATTAATTAATTCCCATGTCCACAACCCAGGACACAATTAATTAATTAATATTAATTCTTTTTCACCACATAATTAATACTGACCTACCCCTTTATTACCACGTTATGAGAACGAGCTGCATTAATTGAGAATCCCCATATTTAAGGTTACCGGACATTCATTAATTAATCGGAGCCTCTGACAAGCTCTAACTACAATTAATTAATATCTTATTATTCTTGAGTAGTACCACTCAAACCTTATCACTCGTGCCTGAACTTAATCAGCCTGCAGGACTTTGGCACGATGAATGTTATTGAGCTCCTCAGGGAATGTCCCCATCCTATTACTAGGATATGGTTACCTAAACCCAGTCTCCGACAGTACTACACGAACTGCTGTTACCCAAGATGCGGATATACGAGCACGTTACTCAGGCTCTCCACCATGGCAAGTCAAAGCAACAGTCAACCCGTGCAAACCCCTTAACCTTCGTTAGGGTTTGGACTCAATCAATATCAAGATCTTGTATTCGCTGATGTCAGACAGATGAATACATCTCACTGCGGTCCATCAATACGCCACCCCTACGTACCAGCATTTCAAGTAACCAAGACAGACTACTTATTCCGACAATGCCGCAGCCATCCAAACAGACGTATCCTCATACATTGTCTCGGCTATGAACAGGTTTATGTCTCACTAGGTCAAGTGATCATACTGTCTTCTGCAATCTACAACACGTCGTATGATTGTCCCTATCGGTGAGATAAGAGGATACCATTGTTACATACATGTAAGATTGTTTGACAGATAGGAGGAATAAACCGTCGTATACTCATTATGATAAATGCTTTCAGTATACAAAACCCATCACTTCCCCCACTTTTTTCTGGTTTGTTTTGATAGTATCGTCTTGGTAGTGGTTCCCTTTTGGTTTCCTTTTCCCGAGTTATCTCCTCGAACACATCCAGTTCCATGACCAGATCCAAAATCTCATCGTCTGCCTCTTCTAGATTTCTCGATGAGAACAGCGAATGCTGTAGGCAGTTCTCCAGAAAATCCGGCTCACTTTTGAGAGAGGCGAAGGGAGAAGACATCACAGGGTTGAAGCAGTTGATCATGTGGAATTCTTCCTGGTAGCTCCCTTCGTTGTGCTTCTGCATTGCCTTATAGATCGAGAATGTGACTGATTCATTGTTAACCCGAAATGTCAATTTGTCGTCTCGAATGTCGATCAATGCCCCTTCGGTCTTCAAGAATGGACTTCCCAGGATCAGGGGAATGTTTCGATCTTCTTCCATGTCGAGCACCACAAAATCGGCTGGGATAATGATATCTTTCACCTTCACTAGCATGTCTTCCACGATGCCTCTCGGGTAGGACATTGATCGATCGGCCATTTGAAGTGATATGGTTGTGGGCTTAATGTTTCCGATCTCCAACCGTTTGAAGATTGACAACAACATCAGATTGATCGATGCTCCTGAATCACAAAGAACTTTTCCGAAGGTCTCCCCTCCGATTATGCAAGAGATCGTGAAGGAGCTCGGGTCCTCTCTTTTGATTGGCATCTTCTTTTGAATTATGGCGCTGCATTCTTCGAATAGGTTGACCGTCTCGTGCTCCAAGAAGGGTCTTTTCTGAGAGACCATGTCTTTCAGAAATTTGATGTATCCGGGCATCTCTTGCAGGGCTTCAACCAATGGGATATTGATATGCACCTTCTTCATATTTTTCAAGAAGCGTGCATACCTCTCGTTCATCTTTGTTTTGGCAAACCACAGCGAAAATGGCAAAGGAGGTTTTTTTGGTGGTGGATTGGGAACTAGCATCGATCAACGTGGATTCAGCATCGATCAATGTAGATCTCGCATCGATTGACAGGGCTGCGTCTGCGATGGCTTCTTCGTCCTCCTGGGTATCTTTCCCCGCCTACTTTGGCCCTTTATACGATTTCCCCCTCTCAGAGTGATGGCATTCACTTGGTTCCTCTGATTCTGATTCTTGGGGTTAATCTGAGTATTGCTCGGAAGTTTCCCCGGCTTGTGCTGGGCTCCGAAGGCATCGGCAATCTGGCTGACCTGGGTTTCTATAATATGCACATGCTTCTGCACCTGATCCACTTTAGTATTCACGCCTGAGATTTCTTGCTCCAATTTGCTCACTTTGTCAGTGGACCTTTGCATGAACTTAGCCAAAATCTCCTCGAGATTTGGCTTCTTCTTCTACACCACGACTCCATCTTGCACCGCAAATATAGGTGGCGGCTGCTCTGCAACTTGTGGGTTCGCATAGGAAAATCCCGAATGGTTCCTAGCATGATTGTAGTTGTAGGGCTGATTATGCTGCTGGTGTCCTCCACGGTAATTGTTTTGGTAACCGCCCCTTTGGACAAAGTTCACATCGGCACAATCTCCTTCCAGTGGAGCTTGTACAGGCTCTATTACAGCAACTGCCTTTTCTAATTTCGGTGTAGCGAAGTCCTCTCACAATTTCTTCACCTCGGCTGCCCAATCAGGTTCTTCAGCGGCCTTTTTCTCCACTACTTTCTCAACAGCCTTCACAGGGCGACTTCGACTCGAGGACCAACGTTGATTGTTGTTGGCCATCTTTTGGAAAAATTCCATGGTCTTCTTCCCACTTTTCGTCATGATGGTGTCACCCAGTGTGGATCCACCAACTCAACAGTCCTCGCATTGAGCCCTTCGTAGAATGCTTCTGCTTGCTCGCCCGGAGGTAGGCCATGTCCTAGGCAAGATCTCAGTAACTCTTTGTAACACTCTCATGCTTCATAGAAGCTTTCATGTGGTCTTTGAGCAAACCGGATGATCTCCTTCCTTCTCTGTCTGATGACGTTCGGAGGAAAGAATTTTTCCAGGAATTCATTCCGTAGCTCCGTCCATGTACTGATACTTTCTTTATCCAGTGCAGTAAACCAAGACTGTGCCTTATCCCGCAGAGAGAATGCGAACATACGCATTTGGATGGCACTCTTGCTGACCCCTCCGATTTTGACAGTATTGCAGAGCATCAGAAATTTGTCGAGATGTGCATATGGATCCTCAGTCGCAGTTCCGCTGAATTGATTTTGTTGCACCATTAGCACCAACCCGATCTTCAGCTCGAAGTTGTTGGTGTTGATGCCAATCTTGAAGTCTTTTCTTTTGAACCGAGGTCGATACCGTGTTTGCATAGCTTCTTCTTCCTCATCCTCATATGATTCCTCGGGCGGATCCTGATCTTCTTCGTCTTCGTCCCTTAGAATATCTTCAAAGAGTGGATTGGGGCGAATGCGCCGGTTGTTCCGATTGTTCCTCTCAAGATTCCTATCGAGAGTCAGCTGCTGAAGTTGTGCCCTCATGGCTTGGACTTCCTGAAACAGTGTTGTTTGCTCCTCTAGGGTCAGCATCTATGGAGGTGGCTGATCGAATGGCTTGGGTTGGACGACCGGTTGCGGCACATGGTCTGGCGGTGGTACGTATTCTGCCATTGTTTGTTCAGTCGAGCTTTCTTGGGCACGCTTATTCTTTCGAATCTTTCTGCACGTGGCTTTGATGTCCGGGTAATAATAGAGCGGGTCCTTTCCTTTAGCTCTCGTACTCATGCACTACCTGTACAACAAAGGAGGTAGTGAAGTAAAACTGAAAATAAACCAAAACAAACTAAAATTGAAACACTAAAATTCTGAAAAAAAAGTACGGCATCGATCGATGGAGAATCGGCGTCGATCGATGCGGAAACAAGAACTGCGTCGATCGATGCAAAATGCACGTCGATCGACGTGAAAAACAAATCTTACGAAAAATTAAATAAAAGTACGACAATTGCAACCTAAATCAGTATTTCGATCACATAATTAATAGTACGATTATTTCTATTCTATCCCCGGCAACGGCGCCAAAATTTTATCGCAGAATTATTTTATCAGTGGCTTAGCTAAGCTAATAATAAAGCGACAAATAAATTATCGAATCCCATGGGAAAGAAATAACGAAAAATCTTAAATACTAAAACATAGGTTCTCAAAATACTGGTTAGGGAAGAAAATAAACTTTGGGTTTTGTTTCAAACTAATGTTGCAAATTAAAATTAAACAGGAAAATAAAAGACTTTTGATGAAAGCAGATATGAGAAGTACAGATTCCAGGGATATCTACCTATCAAGTATGACATGTATGAATGAATTGATTAATTCCCAATTTAATTCCTATTCGTAGTGAAACATCAGGAAGGTATTATGAACTTCTTTGTTGGACAATTCATAAAGTAGATTAGTCAATTATATATATCCTCTCAGTCTCAAGATGAATTAACTAACTCCAAAAATCCACAGATTTATTCCTATAATCTATCTCCCTCTGCTCAGATAAGAAATCAAATTATATTGTGAAAACTCTTTCCATTGAAAACTATTACAGTTACGTCTCAAGTTCTCAACTAATTAATCCTAAGATGTGGCCATCAAACTCAAGATTATGAATAAACACAAATCTCACAAACTACGATGGGAAAGGGAAAATAATTCAATTAATCAAACATGCATACATTGATAGTTTGAAACCCTAGAATCTGAGAAGGAATTTAGTTACACATATTCATGAATAGAATCATCAGAGATAAAGAAAAACATGAATTGCATAAAAATTGGGTGTAGATGTCTTCCCACAAAAACCTGTCTTCAATCATAAAACTCTTGGAACTCTTCTAAAATCTTCAATTCTAAAATTCTCTTAAAATCTCCACACTAAAAATCGGATTTTACAAGGTTTTATATAGTAGTGATAGATGTATCAAACAATATCTAGGATTAGATATGTATAAATCTTCAAATCAGGATCAGATTAGGATTTCCTGATGTTGCATCGATCGACGCCCTTGAAGAACCCGCATCGATCGATGCACAGTCCTGCGTCGAACGACTTGGACCTGGTCTTTGCGGTCTTGCGTCGATCTCTCGTTGATCGTCCTCCGAACATCTGCGTCGATCGACGTGCCTTGGGCGTCGATCGACGTGGACCTAGAACTTCGAGCATCCTTCTGATTCTTCCCTGTTTTCGACTTAAAACCTGCACAATTCATCAATCATGACATTACGAGCACAAAAGCCAATCCATGCACAAAAAGGCACGTAAAACTATCTAAACATCACCCAATTAATCAAAGAACAAATAGATAAGCTGGTAAAAATACTAACTTATCATTGACCCAAATTTCCATCCCCAATCAGTAAATTCTTTAAGTTGTGAAGACTGTATTTCGTCACGAATTACATTCAAATGCATGTTCTTCGTTAACCTCAAAACACATACATGAGTTAATTTGCATTAACTACATCACATCTGCTGCCTTTTGAAATGACAAGCAAAATCTGTCTGATATCACCTCTAAACACAACCGTCTTTCCTCCAAATGGTAGACTATTGTTTTGTGTGTTTTGGAATCGCATTATATCTCTCATCGCCTTATCGAATGCTTCAAAACAATGTTTGTGCATCATAGGTGCTTCATCTCATATTATAAGCCTATAACGTATCAGCAACTCGGCTAATTGGCTACTTTGCTCAATGCAATATATGGAATCTTCGTTTATATTAATTGGAATAGCAAAGCGCGAGTAAGTTGTCCTACCACCGGGCAATAACAAAGATGCAATTCCACTGGATACAACATTTAATACAATCTCACATTTTGACCTCAACTAAGCGGATAATATTTTCCAAATAAAAGTTTTTCTGGTTCCTCTGTATCTATATAATGGCGGACTCTTCTTTGTATAATAAGCCATCTGAAGAGTGATTAAGGTTGGCCTCATCTCGCCTATCTGCAGCTTCTTGAAGACCGAGTATGGCATCAAGTTGATACTTGCACTTGTGTCGCAGAGGACATTCCTAAACTCCTTCCCCCCAATCTCAATCGGAATAGAGAAGCATCCCGAATCTGACCTCTTGGTTGGAATCTATTTCTACAAAAGAAGACTGCACTGCTCATGAATAGAAATAATTTGATCATCAATTACCGGTTTTTCCTCGCTCATTAGCTTTATCAAGAACTTCATGTAGCCGGGAATCCCGCGGAGAGCCTCAATCAAAGGAATGTTGATGTTGACCTTCTTGAGATTCTCCATGAATCGAGCAAACTTTGAATCTTCCTTAATCTTTGCTAATCTTTGGGGAAAGGGCATTAGAGGAGTTGAATCACTTTTCTTCTTTGAATTTTCAGCTCCATGTGGCCCCTGTGTCGGTCGAAATGCCTGCCTATCGACCGTTGATCCCTATCATGCATGTCGATCGATAGGGGGGGTGTCGATCAACACGGCTGCATCCCCCCTGTCCGTCGAGCTGTCTGCCCGTCGACCGTTATTCCTCTAACTGTCCTCTGTGTCAACCGACACAGGCTCTGTGTCGGTCGAAACAGAGGCATCTCCTGCGGGATTTTCCTCTTCTTCAGCCCCAAAATCACTCTCGGGCATGCTAGGACCATCGTACCTCGTGTCGGAACTCAAGGAAATGACATTTACTTGTTTTGCCTTGCCTAGGTTGACTTATGTGGTGCTGGCCTGGCTTGTGTTGATTGCTCAAGGTAGTAGCAATCTGACTAAGTTGTGTATCGAGCATCTTAAAGTGCTTCGTCGTGTTCTGCATGTGAGTGGACATGTTCTTCACTTCAGTTTCCACCTTACCAAACCTAGTGTCGGAGCTTTTGATGAACTTGTCAAGTGTCTCCTCCAGCACGGACCTCTTCTTCTCCACGATTTCTCCCCCGGCTCCAACACTGAATCCCGGTGGAGGATTCTCAGCTGCATAAGGGTTAGAATAAGAAAAACCAGGATGATTCTTAGCACTGTAATTGTACCCTTGATTGTTGGCTCGGTAGTTGTTGTTGTCGTAACCTCCACTGGCGTAGTTCACTTCAGCAGTATTGGAGGTGCTTGAACTGCTCCCTCAATAGATATAGTCAGCCTCAACAGGAACAATGGCCATAGTGGAATCTGAAACAGCTGCTACCGAGGCTCTACCGGCCTCCAACTTTGCGAACTTTTCTCGGAGCTTCTTTACCTCTGCCACCACATCAATTTCTGGAGTAGTGGTCACTGCTTTGACTGCTTTCTGCCTTTCAGTAGGCCATTGATGACTGTTGAGGGCCATATCTGCAAGAAATTGCATCCCCTCGGCTCCACTCTTCTTCATAAGAATGCCTCCAGCTGAAGCATCCACCAACTCCTTCATGTGAGGGTTCAGTCCCTCATAAAAGTGGCACACCTGCATCTTAAGATCAATCCAGTAATATCCCGTATTTAATTAAGCGAGTTTAAGTTTAATTTATTAAATAAAGGAATATTTAATTTTGCGAATATTATTATTTATTCGTTTTGAGAAAGAATTAAGCACCATCGACATTCAAGGGTCCAAATTTTGATAATAATATGCCAATGGAATCATTTCGAGAAAACGAGAGTGACCGCGAAGTCACAATTTATGAAAGAAAGATGAGTGCAAAGAGAAATTAATTGGAATATTAATAAATGTGATTAAATTCACAACTTGCATTCGGGAAGTCCGATTTTTAAACCGAGCTAGGGAATGCTTGGAAATAAAATAAGAAAGGATAAAAAATGATCGATATATTTTTCCGAGACCCGAAAAGTGTTTAATTAAATAGAAAATTGGATAATTTTTATCTCCGAAAATTTGGAAAATTATATGAATAAGACGAGCTCGTCGAGAGGAGCATTCTCATATAATTAATTATTTATTTTAAACTTGAGAAGGCAAATTATCGGAGGAAATTATACACGAATTGAGGTGGGGGTAATATATAAAAATAAAAAAGAAAATAACTTTCTTCATTTCGAAGAAAGGAGACGTGGGTGTGCATGTGTTTTCATGTGTGTGTAAATGTGATTGGTTGGAAAGGAGGTGAGGCGGTGGGGCGGTGAGTTTGGATGGAACTTGGAAGTGATCACACAAAACTCCGCATTATTCTCACTTCTCCATCCTTTTGCTTCGATTGCTCAAAGAGAAAAAAAAAAGAGTGAGCAGCGAGAGAAAAAAAAAAATAAAAGAATAGCAGAAATAAGAAACCCTCATTTCCGTTCCAACCCGCCCTGTTTCAGCGCGATTTTTGGTCACCGACGACTATTTTTCCGGCAATTTCTCACCACCATCTTGAAGCTTGTTCTTCAAGGATTCCATAGCAGTTGAGTTTGCTCAATTCCGACGAGTAACGAGAAAGTTACGAGGCTCCGAAGGTACACCGTCGGTTTCAAAACCGATTCGATAAATTAATTTTGAACCCGTATGAAATGGATTAGATTCAAAGTTTTGTTGATTGTTTCATGTTCCTTACATTATAGGGAACATTTTGATAGCTGGAGACGCGAGTTTAGATGCCGAGAAGAGCCGTATTATTGAGGAATACGTACGTAAACTTCACTTTTTTTTTCCAGAAATTTTTCTGGATCGTGCATGTGTTTTTGTTGAGTTTCGAGGCATGAATCTTGATCTAGAATATTGTAGGATCATGTGGATATGTTGTCGAGGGAGCAAGAAAACGTGAGTTGCAGGTTCGGGTCCCGAGTTCGCCGGAGAAGATAAGGTGTGTCAACCGACACAAGGTTCTGTGTCGGACGACACGACGAAGGGAGAAGGGAGGCAGGTCGACTGAGGCATGTCGATCGATATGGTAATGCATATTGGTCGATATGATATGTGTCGACCAATACAGGAGGGCATATCGGTCGACACAGACTCGCAGAAAAGGGAAAATTGGTTTTTTTCGTTCGTTTCGATCCGATTTAAGTCATTTTTGATTCATGAGTTTAATACATGATTGTATGAGCATGTTTAGGATCTGATTACATGTCGTGTTGTGAAATTGAAGATCGATAGTTGATTGAATTGGATGAGATAAGAATTTAAGTATGTTTTGGTGTTGAAATTGAATTGGAAATTGAAGTTGGATTATGTTTGTTTGGAGTTTATCGAGTGAGACGTTTGTCTTAGTTTGTCCATCCTAATTGGTTGTGTACTTGATTGTTGAAGGTAGGAGATAAGGAGACCCAGCTCAACCTGCTCAATTAACGAAAGAAACATCTAGACGAATAAAGCTTAACACCAGGTGGGAGCTATTTCAAGTATAAAATAAAATGCCTTTTTGAGCTTCATGATCAGTTTTCAAATGTGTGTGAAAATGATTTATTTTAAATGACTGCTATGCATAAAATGTTTTGTGCTATCATATATGTCCTCTGTTGACTGCTATCAACAGGGAGTATTTAATGAGATGAGAACCAGATACGTTCAGTACTTGAGCTAGTCTTATTATTTGTATTAAAGGCTAGTTACCTTTGTTTGTGAGCTCGGGTGAGACGGTTGTGTACGTAAACCCTGAAAGGAAATAAATTGAATTATTATTATAACGATCGGGTCTCGATGCTGTGGTCCGAGACTAGTGCACTTGGTGACAGTGGGTTGAGTGGTTTGTCCATTCCTAACTGTTCATCATAACTTGGAAGTGGGCCAGCTTCCAGTTACAAAATGTGAACAGATATGATATTATATTAGATAGCTCGAGCAAAATAAAATGTTTGGATAACACGGTTTCTTTAAACAAAACCCCGTGTTTATTTGCGTGAGTTGCATAGCATTCATACTTAAAACTGTATCTTATGGGCATGTTTCTATTGGGTACATTTGTACTCAGTCCCTCGTATTATTTCTAAAATGCACAGGTTGAAGAGCAGAGATGGAAGGGCAGGGTGTAAGACGAAGAAAGATGTTGTACATGTTTTGAAGGTCCTGTGATTTGCATCATCATATGCGAATCACCATCACGCTTGCACCCACTGCACCGCGCTCTGAAATGTTTTTCCTTCCCTTGTTAAACCTTTTGAAGAACAAATGTTTAAACCCTTTTACTTTTGGTTGTATTGTGATTGTAAATAATGGTTTCAAGTCGTTTGTTTGTTATCTTAAATCTTCTGCTATTTTTAAATTATTATTTGTTTGAATTTTGTCAACCACGACTGTAACGTGCCTCATAGTTGGGAAGGCTAATTGGGGGGGTTACAAATCGTATGGTCGGGGCACATCCTCAACAGCTCCTTGTATCTCTTCCAAGCTTCATAGAGGGTCTCGTCGTACTTCTGACTGGAGTGAGTGATGTCGGACTTCCTTTTCATGATGACACTGGGCAGAAAGAAGTTGGTGAGAAACTCTGCTAAGCTGTGCCCATGTGACGATCCTGCTCTTGTCCAAGCTAGCAAACCAAGACCAGGCCTCATCCCTGAGAGAAAAAGGAAATAAGTGAATTCGGATGGTGTCTTGAGGCACTCCATTCTGCTTCACCGTATCGCGCACCTCGATGAACTGACTGAGGTGGGTGTACGGGTCTTCAATGGCCTTCCTTGCATACTGGTTCTGCTGGACCATCTGAATCAGGCCTGTCTTCAGCTCAAAATTGTTGGCATCAATGCCAACTTGGAATCCTGGCACCTCTCTTTGTGGCAGGAAGCGATCAAGTATGGATCTTTGGGGCACCACAATTTTGCCTCTCAGGGTTCCCTCCATTATTCATGGCTGCCAGTCTGGCAGCTTGCTCCGCTTGAATTGCTTGTGCTGCTTGGAGTTGCTCCCTGAGTTGTCGGACATCATCCATGAACTGTCTTTGCTCCTCGGGAGTCATGTTTTGAAGTGGTGCTTTTGGTGGTTGCTTCATCTCAACCTCTCTTTCCTTGTTCTTTCCCTTGATTTTGTTTCTCCTACAAGTGACTTCAATTTATGGGTTAAAGGCTTCAAGTTTCTTCCCCCGAGCTCTTGTGTTCATGCACCTGAAAAGAAAACAAAAGGCAGGGAATTAGTCTTTGTGTCGACCGACAGGGTGACTGTCGATCGACATGGACGTTGCTTCTGTGTCGATCGATAGAGCCTCTGTCGATCGAAATAGAAGCAAAAATTTCACACACACGCATGCGAACAGAAATTAAAACTCAAGCCAGAAAATATCAAAACAATCCAATAACAAAATAAAATCTGACTATCCCCGGCAACGGTGCCAATTTGATCGCTGATATTTCTTTCAGATTAATTGCAATACAGTGGCAAAATAAATTTATAAAACCATAAGTTAGCAAACCCATAAGGAAAAGAATAACGAGATTATCCCATGTACTGGCCATAGTTCTTGGTTCATTGTTTGAGTAAATCCAAATTTGAGAAGGGTTTTGTTTTCAAAATAGAAAAGACTTTTGGAATAAATTCAATAATAAAAAGCACAGATTCCAGGGAAATCAACCAATTCAATTCAACATGCATAAACAATCAATCCAAACCCAAAATAATTACTTAGGTGGGAAATCTGATATTTTGGAATTAACTCCTTGGTTGGGCAATTAAAACCTAGATTATTAACTAGTGATCATCTCCTCTGGGTCTCAAATACACAAGTTAATCAATCTCAATAAAGATACAGATTTGAAAACCCTACAACTGATTCTTCCTTTTGAGACGGAAACCAATTATATCAAAATTCTATTTTCCTATTATTAATTATCTCCTTTCGGTCTCAAATTAATAACTATAAACCTAATCCAATTTTCATCTCTCGATCCTTCAATTGAAAATATATTTTGAGATCAAAACCATAAAATTTGAACCAATTAATTAAGGGTTAGATTTAATTGAATTACAACATGCTGAAAATGATCGAGAAAACCTTAGAACCTGTTAAGGTTTCTAGCCTAACATATTAAAAACAGATATTGCAAGAAATATAAAGGAACTTACTTGAATCATATTGAAAATAGGAATCTTAAAACCTTCAATTGTCTTGAATCCAAAGCAACAAATAAAGAGTACTAAAAATTAAAGAGTTTAATGCTGAAAAATAATGATAAAAGAGAGATTAAGAACTGAAATTAAAGACCTAATTTCCGAGCATAACAGGTCCTATTTATAGGGGAAGAAATTAAATCTTCAAAAGATAATGGCTTGAGAAGGAAATATCTCCAAATTGGGCAAAAATCTGCCTTTCCGGCGCTCGTGTCGATTGGCAGGCTGCATCTCGATCGACACAACTGCAAATCAATTTTTATTCTTAAAATTTTCATCTATTTCGATCGACAGGGGCCCTGTCGATCGATACAGAGGCTTCTGTGTCGCCCGAGATCTCTGCCTTCGACTCCTTATGCGCAGTTTCACGGTTTTGGTCATAACTTGTGCTCCCAAACTCCGATTGACCCGATTCTAGTTGCGTTGGAAAGCTAACTTAAAGATCTTTCTATTTCCATGCTCCATTAGCTCAGATTCCACGTGTAGAAGAATTCGTGACTATTTCTTTGAATATCAACTGCTTTCGGTACGGGTTTTCATTGATTTTGGCCTCAAACTTACAAAATATGAGCACGACAAGAATAATATCCCCTATAAACAGTTTATGCTTTATTATTAATTAAAAAATCAAGTAAATGCAAGAAACCAATAAGAAAACAATGTGATAAGTGAGGCAAAATACGAGCTTATCAGGTCTCATAAAATTATACCGATCATTTCGTATTCCTCCATATATTAATTCCAAGCATTCCCTTGCTCGATTTAAGAAATGGACCTTCTGAGTGCAAGTTGTGAATTTAAATGCAATATTATTATTCTTAAATAATAATTCACTGCACTCATTTTTCTTTAGAAAAAGTGACTACACGGTCACTTAGGTTTTCTCGAAACGAACTCATTGGTATGATATAAGTTAAAACTTGACTCTCGTGTCTCATCGGGTGTCTTTTCATCGTTTCTAAAGTAAATAATAAATAATTTACAAAAATAAATATTCATTTATTTATTTAATTAAGCATTAAATAACTTAATTAAATTCGGATATTACATTAAGGAAGCAATTTTAATAAATGAATTTATTAGTAAATTAAAATTTAATAGATGCACGTTGATCATAAAAATATATACTACTCAACTTATTGATTTTATTAATCTAAATGAAAAAAAAATATTTAACTTAATTTAATTATAAATGTATATCAAAGGCCTAATTCAGTTAGTTGATTTAAAATCATCTACTAAAATATTAATAAGAGAAAAGGTAATCATATATAATTTTTAAAAAATAAATTATTTTAATTGAAAACTTTTAGTTTAATTTTTTAAAAATTTTAATTATATATATATATATATATATATATATCCAATGTGATTTATGGAATGAATATATTTAATTATATTAATTAGTTAATAATTGAAGTATTTTTATGGAAACACAAAATCATAAGAAATCTCCATAAATCATGTTGTAACTAGGGCTGTAAATGAGTCAAACTGTTCGTGAGCTACTCGGATCTCGACTCGATAAAAGCTCGTTCGAATTTGTTTTGAGAAGCTCGTTTATTAAACCAACCAAACTTGAGCATCATAGTATTCGACTCGTGAGCTCGTGAGCAAGCTCGTTAGCTAAAATTAGTAAGAAATATAAAATAATTAATTTTATAAAAGTTATATCTTTCATAATTTAAGTGTAACAATATTGATAAATCTTTCTAATAATGATAAGATTTAGAATTTGAGCATGAATATGATATTAATTTACAGATAAATAATTTTTTCTTTCAAAATAATAATGGATATTTTAAATATATTCCATATTTAGAAAGTTCGTTTATGCTCGATAAAGTTCGTGAACTTCAAAATGTTCGATAAAAAAGTTCGAAGCTCGACTCGATACTAAACGAGTCAAATTTGAGAATGACACTACTAGGCTCTACTCGGTTCGATTACATCCCTAATTGTAACTAGGCAGAAAGGGAAAAAAATGGATCCAAAAAATATAGGATTTATGCATCATATTGATATAGATATTTTAATCCATATGAACGGAAAATTCTAAATATTTGATTATATTTTTTAATTTCATGCTATATATAGCTCTTTTATATTCTACCAAATTTAATTTGATTTGGATCTCTATCAATTTATTAATTATTCAATTTGAGAAAGTCAAAATATCTATTTAAATTTGAGTTTTTTTTTTTTGAAAAATCCTTTTAATTGATGGGAAATGTATTTATAATTAGAGATACACAAAATCAAGTTTTAGTGAAAAAGTCGAAATATTAATTTATAATTAGAGATACATGCTTATTTTTTTCCAGCTCAAAAAGACTTTCTAAAAATAATCCAATGAATGTTATGGAAACAATAATTTAAACGGCTGTATAGCAAGAGAAATTATTATACATACCAATAATTTACAATATGACTATGTATGGTAAGTAAAATTAATATGGAAACCAATCACCTCCCAAATAAAATATCCATAATTAATCATTTAAATATTATGGAAAGAAGTTTTTAATTATGGAAGGAATTTAATGTATTGATATTATAACATACGAAAAATTAGAGCTAATACAAATCATACTATTATAAATCAATCAATTAAATTCATATAAATAGTTCAAGAATTTGGGTTGGAATTCATAATAATCTCATTTTCTTATTTCTTTTTTTTAAGCTTTCAACTAGCTGTAGCAGGTCATTTTTTACATTCGTTAACGTTTGTTATTTTTATTATTTGTTTGTTTATGTTTTTTTTTATTTTTTGTGTTTTTATTTATTATATTGTCGCTTATTTGTTGTTGTCTTACATCTACTACAACTTCTAACAATTTCACCACTGATTTTTCTGATTAAAGTTATGTGGTTTTGACAACAACTGATTAGAGGAAGTTGAAGAAACGGGACCTAAGCCAGAGGACAATTGTGGACCTGGGATATAAAAATAATATTATTTTAATAAAAATAATTAAACTGTGGCGGGGTGTGATACTAGTTTACTTAATATACCTTACGTTATTATATCATTTAATTAATTTATTTCTATTGAGAAAATGCTATCACTTTCCATATTGCAACCATCTTATTTTTCTATACGTGTTACATATGTTATTTCCCATATTAAATCATTAAATCTAATTAATTTCCATAATATTTGAAAGGTAATTTTTGGAATATTATTTTAAGTGGGTTTTTTTTTTGAGTCAAAACCTTAAATAACCACTTCTACTATAAAAAAAACCTTAAATAGCCACTTTTATATATACATTCAAGGAATAGCCATATTTCTAAATTGCCCCCACTTTTCACATATGGTTTCTACAAGGTCAAAAAATTAGTCAAATAATGTACAAAAATCCTACAAAATTGTGAATTTCTCGGTATTCATGTTTTTAGATAAAAGGAGATCGGGTATTTTTTTTACAATTTGTAATTTGTATTTATTAATTTTTAATGTAATATAATGAATGTTTGTTTTTTAAATTAATTTGAATGACTTAAGTTTATAGTGTCATTATCTTATAAAACTATTATTATGATATAATTTTAATTTAATTATTGATATAAATATATTTAATTAATTAATTAAATTGTTCATTTCAAAAGAAAAAAATAAAAAAACAAAATTAGATAAAAATAACAAGTCGCAAATGGCAACTGTGTGATTTATTACTTCTTTTACTTCATTTTTTATTATTAATTTCATTATTTTTTTAAATTAAAAGCCACCGAAACACAATCGAATAGTGGGTGAATGAAATCGTAAACTATTTTTTAAGTCAAGATCTTAATTTTATATATTTTTTTTATTTAAAAAAAAAATCAATCACAAGAAAAAAAACAAATGCAAAATCTATATCTTTTAATTTTTTAATCTATTTTTACAACTGTAATAGTTAAAGTGAAATTAATGTTCAGTGCAATTCGTTAAATGTATTTTTTAGCAACTATTTTTTGTAAAAACGTGAACATGATTGGTAAAATTATAAACCATATAAATAACAGGGACATTTGTGTCAATTTACTTTAATTTGGCTATTTTTTGAATGAATATATAATAGTAGCTATTTAAGGTTTTTTGATAGTCAAAATGGCTATTTTGATATATTTCCTCTTTTGTTTTTTTTGGGGGGGGGGGGTTTCTTACTTTATTTTTTTAAATTTTTAGATTTATGAGTTATTAATTAATACTGAATAATATTAAATAGTTATTTCATATGATTATTCATTAAATCATCAAAGTTATTTTAAGAGTGGAAACCCTAAATAGCCATTTTAACTATATAAAAATTTTAAATAGCCAATCTTAAAAATACATTTAAAGAATAGCTATTTTTGCCAAAATACCCTTACCTTTCAAATATGATTTCCAATATGGAATGATTGAATAAAAAAGCAATTCCTGTTTTTTCTACAAGTATTGGAATTAATATTTTTTAGATAAAATAAAATATGAGATAACACGAATTATTGTTTTTTTTTTTTGGCATTTTTTTAAATTTCTAGTCGTACCAGTTTTGTGATTTTGTATTTAGATTTTATTTGATTTATTAGTAAAATTAGTGCTAAATGATCTCAAGTGGCAAAATTATTTTTTATTTCTTCTGATCACAAATGAGTGTATTTAAATTTTGTTTATTTTTTATGAGTGCTGAATGGTTTATAATGTTTGATCGCAAACGAGTGTATTTGAATTTTGTTTATTTTTGTGATTTTTTCATCACAAATGGTTTGAAGTCGCAAATGTAATTTTTATTTATAAGAGGGATTTATTTGTTAATTTAATTTTATTGAAATTAAACAGTTTTAATTATATTTTTTAAAAAATAGTTTGTTAATGGACTTATTGTAAAAAATAAACAACTTTAATTAATGGTTTTTTTAGTTTGTTAATAGACACGGTTAAAAATAAACAATTCTAATTATATTAATAATTTTTTAAAATTTGTTCATAGAATTATTATATATATAATTTGAGAAGTAGAAATAATGTTAGTAGGAATTAGTTAAATGTATCTTTTAAAATCTAATTTGAGTAAAACAAGATACTGATTGTTGTAATATTCGTAAATACAAATTTCTATAAATATTAAGTCAATAATTAGGATATTTTAGTCCATTTACATTATTTTGGCCATTTTTTGAATATCTACATAAAAGTGGTCATTTAAGGTTTTTATATAATGGAAGTGGCTATTTTCATATATTTACACTTATTTTAATCTAAATAAGAGTCTATTTATATATAATATTCGTCCGTGTATTACTCCAATTTTAACGAAATAAAACTCGAAACGCAACACCTATTATTTAACAAAGAAAATTAATACTCTCTCGTGCCAATTAATACATTTCTTTTCGGCACGGGAATTTAGAATGTGATTATAAGTAGAATTAATATTTTATTATTGAGTATGAAAAAATTGTCGTTTTTAGAAATGTAACAATTCGGGTGGGATGCCCAATTTGGAAAGTGTAGCAATTTGGGCGGGACGTAGAGAATATAATCTAACATAATGTGTTATCATATCCCTGGAAGAATGAATTATAAAATTAAACTAAAAATTGCTAAAGAAAAAAAATATCAATAATTAATGATTATCCCTACTATTTACAAAATTGTAATGAAATATTAATTAAACAAACCATTTTCGCACTTGCATCCTCATTCTCCTTCATTATCAGAATCAAATCGAATTGAAATATTCTTCATAGGAATCTGATCTCTCTCATGCAATACATTGTTTTGCTCCCTATGATTCTTCGTTGCACACACCGAAAACAAATAATGCATTTATCCAATATGCTCTATAATAATGTCAATTGTTAATTAGTCAATTAAAATAGCAAAATTTTAGCCCATTAATTACGTAAAAATTTTCTTTACTTTTAACGTGATTTTTTTGTTTAACTTACTTTCTTCAATTAAATCTTCAATCATTACCATATATATTAAATTTGAAGGAAGATTTTTGTTTACTATTAAATAAGTTTCCATAATTTTTGTTTGGCTATTTTTGGAATCCTATTTTGAGCCGGACATTTATTACCATAATTTTTATAATTAAAGAAGTTTCTATAATTTTTGTTTGGCTATTTTTGGAATCCTATTTTGAGCGGGACATTTATTACCATTAAGTTCTAAATAATTTTATAAAATAATACTATTAAATAAGTATCCATAATTTTTGTTTGGCTAATTTTTGGAATCCTATTTTGAGCGGGACATATACTACCATTAAGTTCTAAATAATATTTATAAAATAATTATTATGAAAATAAATGAGTATTATAATTTATATACATATGAAATATACACTATAAAAACTTAAAATAATAATAGACACATAAGTAATTAATCTTCTAACATATGATAACATGCTTATACATGGAAGATGATTTTGAATAAAAGAAACTCAGTACATAATAGAAAAGCTAATCTACTTATGAGTAGTAATAAAATTAATACTTGATAAAATAAAACAATGAAGATAACACATTGATTTGAAGAATAACGTGTGAATTGCAACATGTAAAATTATAAATTCTGAAAAAATTCTTTGTACACAACATTTTATATTTTTTACAAACTTCGCTCTTCTTTGTCACATATCAAGATTTTCAATCCAGCACGACTTGCGACCCTAGACACAACAACATACAACTATCCATGTGCAAATATTTGTTTGCTAAAGTAAAATCCCCACATGTGATAGTGGCAGTCCTCGACTCTTTTTTATGGTCATGACATATGAAACATGAATTGAGAATTGTCTACGTTGAAACTTGAATGAAATTCGAGGATAAGATGGTATGATAGTCATCATTGGAATAAAAACTTTTTCACCAGCATTTTTCTCACTCAGAACCTTGGCCTCTATGACATGATTACCAAGTTATGTTACAACCAATCAAGTCCCATTGCACAAACCAGATGAATGATCAGTGTTCCTCAACAACATGATCGGTGTTCCAACTTTTAAATTTATCTCATGGTTTTGTAATCCAGAACACTTTAATGTATTCAAGAATGCTGGAGTGTGTACTTCATTAAGAATATCAACTGCATTTTCTATTGTGCACATAAAATCAGAACTTAAGTATACCTTGCCAACATTATTGTTCAATGATGTCATATACTGATTGACCCTCTCAACCACATCATTTTTTGGTGCCAAAATAATCCGATGCTGTAAATTTGAAACATCTATTGATCTAATAACTGTTGTAGGATATGTGTTATTAACAATATCCATGATTGAATCTCCGATGAATTTGATATTAATATCTTCAGGGATATCTATAATTCATTCGCTGTCATTTGGTGCTCCTAAAGTCCCATCCCCAATTGTTACAACCTAATCAACAAAGTCTTTTAGTGGGGATGCTGCATATGCTCTCGAAGCATATTTAATCGCATGTTTTTTGTCTACTTCAAAACAGTCACATGACACCATAAGTAAGATGAATTAATTGTCGCATTAACAACATCTCCTCTGCTACCTCTTCGGATAAGAGACAAAATCTGTCTAAAATCACCACCAAATACAACAGTTTTGACTCTGAATGGTTGATTGTTACTTTGTGTATTCTGGAAGCGCTTTATATCACGCATTGTCTTATCAAGTGTCTCAAAATAATGTTTATGGACCATATGTGTTTTATCCCATATTATAAGTCTGCGACGTATCAGGAACTCAACTATTGACTCCCTTGTTCTATGCAACATATTGAGTCTTCAGTTATATTAATTGGAATTGTGAAACACGAATGCGGCATTCTACTACCGGGTAGCAATAAATATGCTATTCTACTTTATGCAACATTTAATACAATTTCACCTTTTGATCTCAATCCAGCAGATAATGTTTTCCAAATAAAAGTTTTTCTTTTTCCTCCGTATCCATATACAAAGAAAAGCCCCCCTTTATTTGAGTAACATTTTTCCATGATTGTATCATATACAATCCGTTGTTCATTTGTAAACTTTTTCAGATTTGACTCATGATCTGCGGAGAGTTTTATACGATCATAGATTAATTCATTCCTTGCCAAAACATTACCTTCGTACATTGTAGCATCATTCAAAAAACGTGGCATCCCATCAAAATCTTTCAAACTATAGCTAGATTTTTTGCAAAATCTTCTCTAGTTCGGCAAGAGCATAATTCTTTATCTGTCATCATTTAGATGCAAAACTTCAAAAGAAGAAAAATATAAATTTTTCATGACAATGTGTTACTTTCATACAAATATTTGTCATGTAAATTTTATTCAAATATAATTTATAACTAATTATATTCACGTATATGTTTCTTGTTGACCTACAAAATATATAAAATTTTACATACATTTAATATATATTTTGCTAAAATGGTATTTTTCTAGTGGTTTATTAGTAGTAATATCATTGCTTTATATTAAATTAAATTAAACTATCTTAAAAAATTAATATTTAATTATATGTAAGTGGTGTACCTTAATTGTTTGAAATGACGTGTTTATTTTACAATATATCGTCGGACAAATCAAATTTAGAGTAAAATATTTACATATTTTTCCTCATAATTAAAAATTAACAGTCGCGTCTCTTAGTTTGAAGCATGCTTTGTCAGATTATCGAATATTGTTTCATTATTCCCATCATTTTTCTCGTCTTTTATTAAATACCCACTTTCCTATATCCTTTTTGTTTACTTTCCATTAATTTTAATTTCTTAATCTACATTTAGTTTAATTATTGAGACACCGAATTTAATTCATAAATATTATCGGTAATATTACAGAGATATTCACAAGTATTAAATCTTCGAGCCATTTTCATTCATTCATATTTTTTTCAAAATAACTTCAAATATTTCAGTTCATTTTTTGTTCCATTTTTGTAATTATTTAAGATTTTATTTTAAAATTTTAATATTTTAAAATAGTCACTCTATTTATTTAAGGGCATAATAGGGATTGAATAGTTGAGGTATTCTAAATTCAAAAGTTTTGATTAACTAAAACAATCGTTAATGTACCTTGTTAAAATTAAGAACCCAAAATAAATAATAATTTTGGGTAGCAATAAACAAAATCAACATAACACGTTTTTCTCAATATGCCGTAAGTTGTTTTGAGCAAATATTTATTATTGTGAATCTCTATTTTATTTATCCATAAACTTTGAAATTTTTCAAAAAAAAATCAGAGGAAACATTAAATTTATGGAAAAAAATTATTTAGTAGTGAAAATAATGAAAATCAAATCAATTTTGATTCAAAAAATAAAAATAAATTCGCTAGCTATTGAATACTGTATGTTACTGATTATTTACAACTTACACATGAATAAAAATGACCTGGTATTAAATATTTAAAACAAAAAATAACATAATTTTTAAGGTGAAAAAATGAATATAATTATAAAAAAAAATTAAAACAATTACTAAAAAAACTTAATAAGTATTGCACAGTAAATCTCCCAACACTTAAATCAAACACACACCAACAAATACTTGATAATAAATGTAAAACTTCTTATTTTTTTCAACTGAAGAAATTATTAATTTATTCTTGCTATTATTACCGTGTCATAAAATAAAATAATTAGTTTAATACCCAAATTATGTAGAATAATGTTGAAACTCAAATTTCTAAAAAAATATAATCAAACGACATTATATATAAAAAAAACATCCATATATATATTCAACATCTTATTTTCATTAACCTTCTTTATCAAAGACGATTTATATAAATATATATTTTGTTTATGCCAAAAATAATATGAGTAAAAATATATAAATATTAAGTACAAATTATGAGATAACTTCAAATTAATTTTGGTTTATTAAAGGCCATCCAGTAAAGCAAATTGTTTGCATTAAGAAAATTAATGCATTTGTTTGAATAGATGGCTATAAAAGAACAGAGCAGAGGTACGTCTGTGAATGTACAATTAATCCATATTATGGCGTCTTTCACTTTCACCTCAGCTGCCATCTTCCTTTATGGTCTCCTCCTCGCATCCTTTTCTGAGGCCAACTCCTTCTCCGCGGCCACCTGCCCAATCGACGTCGCATTGAGACTGGATTCATGCAGCAAACTCGCAAACGGGATAATCGGTGGCGGCGGCGGCGCCCGACGCCTTCCGAGGGACCAATGCTGCAGTGCTTTGGTGGGACTGAGCAGCCAAGAGGCGGCGGATTGCCTGTGCGTGGTTCTTCAAGGAGATATCTCCGGCAGCATTGATGCAACTCTTGGACGCATTCTCAATATATGTGAGATGGAGAAACCTGAGGGTTACGTATGTGTCGGATCATCCTGATTTTATACATGCTTTTCTTTTCTTGTAGTAGTTTTACTTCGTTATTAGCGCAACAAATAATATCATTTACTATTAGGGGTGGTAATTCCTGAGGATAGGATTTTTATCGTGTCGATCCGTTATTGATCTGATCCGTTAGCGCATAATCTGTATCAGATCCGTTAAGAAAAATCCAAATTCGTATCCATATTCGATCCGCTAAGCTCAAATATGTATCCGTCCGAATCCGATCTATATCCGTTAAGGATCCGATAAGTATCCAATCTGAATGCTCCGATAAGGATCTGTTCCTAATAATCTGATAAAAATCCGATAATGATCCAATCTGATTGATACGATAATAATTCGTTTCAATAAACACAATTATAATCCAATAAAAATTGATAAATAATGCAAAATATTCATAGTTGATTGTTTAAAATCTTGTGTTGAAAAAATAAATAAATCTGCAACTTCATTTAAAATTAAAATATTAAAAAATCAAGCATCCCAAAATACATACTAAATTAACATATAAATCTTAAATTTTGTTAGTATAAAGAAAATAAATAATAAAAATATAATAATTAAAGAGATAAATAAATAAATTTATTTTTGTAGTGAATGAAGAAGAATTGACAGAACAATGAAAAGAAATATAATTAAATATTAAACTCAAATTTGAGGGATAGTAATATTAATTAAAAAGTTAAAATTTATAATAATAAAATAAATTATAATAATTATTTTTCATCGATCATGGTAAAATTGTAAGTGTTAACATAATGAGCATTATATAAATCTAGAATACTTTCATCAATATTTAAGTTCAAGATCTCATTAACTAGTTCATATATTGATAAAGTTTTATTGAAATTTTAAAGTTGAGAACAAAAATAAACCAAAATAAAGAAAATTATTTAATTTTATTAGTATGAGGAAAATAAATATTACAAAATATAATGAAGAAATAAATAAATAAACAAATATATTTTTGGTAATGAATGAAAATAACAGAACAAGACAATGAAGAATAGAGAGATTTGAGTTTTTGGAAAAACTCTAATACCAATATTAAAATTAATTTATTAATTATTATATATATATAAATAAATAAAATTATTATTTATTAATTTATTAATAAATATCCGTATCCGATCCGAACACGATCCGTTTAACAGATTATCTGATCCGATCCATATTTAGTTCGAATCCGATCTAAAATTTTTTGTGTCCTTATCGTGTCGAATCGATAAAGATCTGTATCCGATAAGCTTGAATCCATATCCATTATTATCGTACGAATTCGTGTTGGATTATCGGATCAGATAAAAAATTGTCACCCTGTTAACTATCCATTACCCCTCTTTTATTTCTATTTTTTATTTTCTTAATTAGACTATCCATATTAGTGTCCCATCACATATAATAATCTAAGAAAATACTCATTTTTCCTTAATCTACATAGATAACCTTAAAGTAAATATAGTTTGTCTCGGTATTTAAATAAAATATATATTAATTTCTATTTCCTTCGATATAATATAAATAAATATACCACATTGGTTTCAATTTACCAAAAATAAATAATAAGTAATAAATAATGGTAAATTGCAAATCAAATAATTTTTTATTTATAACATTATTTTCTATATCAGATTAGATATGGATATCCGTATTTTCATACATGCAATTTTTCCTTATTAGAGAGATTAATTTTTTTCGTAATGAAATATAATGCATGTTTGCTTAGATAAAATGCATATTTTCTAAGATAAAATACACAATATTGAAGATAAAATGTTGTAAGTAGATAGATTAAGTATTTCACAATGTAATGTTAGTGCAGGATATTGCTCTTAAAATGAAAAAAATCATAGTTAAAATGTGGTTTTAAAATTATCATTCATTGTATATAATTATTATATCGTCCTTTAGTGCATGATATTGACCATAAAATGTCGTTTTTTAGTGGTCTGTGATTTAATCTGGTGCGTTGATTTGAAGATATATATGAATGACCCAGATTTATTCTCGTTTCTCATTCTAAAGTCCATTCTCATTGGATTACAATAGATAAATATATATATAGATATGTGTGTGTATATGTATATATATATATATAGAGTAGTTATCATATAATAAAAGACTTTCCCATGCTAAATGAAAATGAATCTGTGCTGTTTATTTTTGTCAATCAACGCACCAGAATATTTCAACTCCTTTAATTAATTCAACGAGATTTTTAATGAAAGGGTAAGATAGTAATGTAGCTGAGTAACCGTCTTCTTAATTTCAGATCTAAACATTCTCTCTCCTAATTTTCTCTTTCCTCCCATTATAATCAAACGATTATATCTTTCTCGATTCATATTTCAAATTAAACGTATTTTTACGACGATTCATATGATATCCATATTGAATATGTTAAATTTAAAAAATTTAACACAAAAATCTTGATTTTATATTTTGCTGGTATATGTTCTTCATTATATTTACGTTCAGGATAAAAAATGCATCAATTACGCGTAGAAAATGTTCCCAAATATCTGCATTTTTTTTCATCAAATGATGCATTCTTAACTTGAATAAGATGCATATTGAGTGCATTTTTTGTATTCATATGGATTTTTGTATTCATATTGAGTGCATTTTTTGCATTGATTATATGCCGCAGTTTTATGCCCAAAATATTGCATTTTTTACATCGAATGTATGCATATTATGTTTTATGAACTGCACGAAATGAAATTTTTGAATATATATTTTTCACATCTTTACCCTTTTATGCATTGAGTATGTGCAAAATATGCACCGAAAATTGGACGGGATTTGTTTAATCTGAGCCGTCAATTGAAATATTTAATGGCTCAAATATTTTTGCATTTAGCACGGGAAATCATATTATCACATAATCACTACCCTATATATATATATAACAAAGGAAATATTGGATAGGATTTTCCTATATCCAATAGAATATTTCTTATGATTTTATGCAGATATTTCTCCCTAATTTTTGGGATTGATTGTTGTAGCTCTATTATAAATACTTGTATTGTATCATTATTATTTTCAATGCAAAATTCATATTAATCTCACACGGTATTAGCCTTCTCGATCTAAATTTCTTCTGCTTCTGATTCTCTCCTTTTTCCTGTGCTTTTCTTTCTGCACCCTCTCGTCATGGCTGCCCCCATCCCTGATTCACTTCCTGTGAATACGATGATTAATATGGTTCCGGTCAAGCTTGATTCCTCCACGTATCTTCTCTGTCATCGACAGATACTTTATATGGTCGAATGGTTCGATCTTCAGGGATTTCTCACTGGTTCTTCAGCAGCGCCTCCAGATGTCTTAATAGTTGCCGATAGTACTACATCACCCAATCCTGCCTACACCTCTTAGCGTATGAAAGATCATAAACTTCTCTCTATCATCTGGACTTCTCTTTCCCCCGAAGCCATGGCTGAAGTTATTGATTGCACCTCATATTCTTCTACTTGGTCCATGCTTCAGAAAGCTTTTTTGGATTCCTCGGCCTCACGCACACATCAACTACGTAAGAAAATTCTTTCTCTTTGCTGTGGGGATCTCTCTATAGAAGATTACAGCCGTAAGTTCAAGGGTTTGTGTGATCAACTTTTGGCTATTAATCGCCCTGTTGATGACTCCGACAAGTGTCATTGGTTTCTTCGTGGTCTCATAAGCTAATTCACCTCATTTGCTGATACACGGCTTGCTATTTCTCCCATGCCTCCGTTCCACGACCAAGTGCATCAAGCTTAGCAGTTTGAGTCAATGCATCGTGCCATGGATTGTTTGCCGGTGTCGTCTGTAGTTTTCATCGCTGCTCACGATACTCCTTCTGGTGGTTCACATTCTGGATAACAAGGGTTCACATAATGGTCATGCTCGTGGCTCCTCCAGTTTAAATTCTGGCCGTCGAAATTATACGCCCCTCAGTCAGATTTGTTAGAGTGAGCACTATGTCGATAAGTGTATAGGGGAATGATCATATGAGAACTCCCCTTACCATGTGAAAATAAGAACTAATCTCGGCCATCCAACTGGTGATCCAACGCTCAAGACTAAATAAATCTCGTCTGCATTATAGTGTAATAAAACATGCATTAAAGGGTAATTTTGTAATATTTTTTCTCTCTCCTCTAAAATTGTAACGCCCCTCGTAAATTTTAAATGTAATTAACAAATTTCCGAAATTTATATTTTGTTATCAAATCTAATTCAAAGTTATGCGATCATTTTAATTTTGAGATTTACCATTTTGGCAATTATTTAATTGTCATCCTTGTTTAAAGAGGAATGATTGATTATTAATTAATAAAATTAGCCCGATAAATTTATTTGACGACCTGATATTTTGTATCGAGATAATATCGATCGATAAAATTAGTGAGTAGACAAAATATTACGGTCTCCCGTGCAATGACGCAAAGAGATGTGGAGTTGGCGTGAGGTGATGTTAAAGTGACCGATGTGACAAGCGAATGACAACCACTTTAACCTTTTTTACTTTCGGTAATTCCAAAGTTACCCCTCACCTCCCTCTATAAATATAACTTCCCCTCTCACTCCACCACTTTTACTCTCTCTCACTAAACTCTCTAGAGTTTTTCCGGCGAGAATTCCGGAGACTCTCCGGCGAAGTGTTTCTTGAGGTAAACTATATATTTTCGGAATCCTCTCTTCGTTTCCTTTTCATTTCCAACCTTAGAATCTCTTTCTTTTGTGTTTTGAAGTAAGAAATCGAGATAACAAGGG
The DNA here is from genome assembly GCA_026898455.1 of Plectranthus barbatus. NCBI lineage: Eukaryota > Viridiplantae > Streptophyta > Magnoliopsida > Lamiales > Lamiaceae > Plectranthus > Plectranthus barbatus. The sequence goes on from JAPKLW010000773.1 coordinate 157,634, forward strand.
TTAATCAAGCTATCCAAGCTCTACGAACGTCTTAGATGTATAGATCGAACCTCTCTCTAGCTATTTCTTGAATATTAGCATGTTATGGTTTATGCCCTAGTTATAAATGTCATGATCTAGGCTTGATATTGAGTTTATGAGTACGTATGCATGTTTAACATGTTATATTATGAGCCTAGAAACGATATATCGACGTAGGAATCGAGTTGTGTTGATTTTGGAGTATTTTTGGTATATTTGCCCTATATTGAAATGTTATGGTTAAATCTCGATTCCAACATGTTTTGATAGTTTAAATCATGTCTAGACTCATTATATATGTTTAGGAACCATTTGGTGTTGTTAGAAATCGATTGGACGAGTTCGGATAACCGTTTGAGCCAAAACCCAAAAATTCTGTCGCATTAAGCCTCTGTTTCGATCGACAGAGACAATGTCGATCGACACACACCCCTTTACACCGTTTTTCTTAACTTGGGATAAGTGTGATGATTTCTTTCTTATTTGTTTGAACTCTCCTTATTGTTTGATATCCCAAGTGCAAGTCTCGTTCCTGATGTGCCTCAATTTTCTTATTTAAGTCTTGTTTATAAATCGGGGTGTGACAAAGTGGTATCAGAGCGAGGTTTGAAAATTTTTCTTTTCGCTCTGAACCGAGGTCCTCCTTGTTTCGAGGCCTCCACCTACTAAATAAGTCAGAAATGTCCTTACCAGCTCCAGCTCGTGCTCTCGTACTCGGCGCCGCATCAAGAAAAAGAATCTTGCATAAATTATTGCATTAAAGTTTAAGGTGCAAGCCTTCTTTTGAAATATGAGAGCTATTATGCATACATTGTTGCATCTCTTTTATCAAAGTTCATGAAGAGTTCAAATGCATAAATAGTTGCATTCTAATTATCAAAGATTTTTAGTGCATAAATTGTTGCATTTTCATGAAAATTTTCCATATGCATTACGAATGCTTTATAAAGACCTTATTAGAGAATTTAGATGCTGTTAGGGAGCATGTGTTAGTTTACCTTCGCGAGAGACTTAGATCAAGCATGTACTAAGATAGGATTCTTATGCGCCGTAGCCGAACATAGAAGTATTACCTGTATAATCGCGTTACTTTCGCTACGCTAACCTTTAAATTTGCGCAATCTATTATTTATATTTTTGCCTAACCTATTGACTCCTTTGACTTTACCTACTCGCAGATGGCCAAGTCTCCCTTTACTCGTCGCAAACCTCTGCCACGCAACGCCTCAGAAGTGCGTAGTGTCAGCTACTTCCGAAGCTACAAAATATGCCGTGGCGACTCTCTGAACCAATTTCTCACTGACTTCTACAAGTTCTGGGCAGATGCACACCCTCATGGAGTAACCCGTACTGAAGGACTCCGCTTGGTGGAACTACTGCCGCCTCACTGGCAATCTTCGGCGCAAGCTAACTATCGAGACTTCCTCGATGACTCCCCTGCTGACGAATCTGATCTGGAAGGGTTCATAGCCCTTATCCGTGCACAGAAGAAATCATTCAGAAGCCCTCCTCCTAGCCCACGGACACATGATCACGAAGCCGGATCTTCACGAGCCCCGATATCGGTGTCTGGAGGAGAAAGCGAGTCTGACTCAGAAGAGGATCCATCTCTTGGACCAAGTGATGAGGAATTAGACGCCAGCCACTATCCCGCCTATCCCGATGAGGATGACTCTGATAATTCTCAGATCCCGATTTGGATTGCTCTATACCGGCTGCGTGGAGATAGGAAATACGGGACAGACTTGGAGACCAATACCTCGATCCCGAGGGAGATGAAGAAGAGTCTGTCGAAGCTGAGGACGAGGAGGAAGAAAAGGATCCAGAGGAGGATGAAGACGAGGAAGAGGTGGAAGAGGAAGAATGGGAGGAAGAAGCCAATGAATAAGGAGAAGCCCTTCTCGAAATACCTCAACAGGAAAGAGCTGCCCCGATGCCTTTTGAATGAGTAGCAGATAACTGGCCAGAGCAGTGGCAGCAAGAATTGGGTGACGAGCCCTGGAACGTCGACGAGGACATAGAAGAAGACCCAGAGGAAATTCCTACCTCCCCTGAAATCATCGACTGCTCCGACGTCGGCATGTTCGACTAATGACGATGACTATTGACTTCCAGCCTTTGACTGGACTAGTAGATGCATATACGTGCTAATTATCAGTTGTAATTGTAGGATTTGTGCTTGCAGGGTACCTTGTTGGACCCATTTCTAACTATTCGGATGTAATCCATGTAATCGTAAGTAGGATGCCTCCCACGGGAGAAGACGAATGTTGTAGTTCTGGTAGCTAGGGAAGCCATTTTCCAATACGGCAACCCTAAAAATTTAATGAAAAGCTACCTGGCCACCTTCCAGGCCTTCGGATGTGTTTATAAGTGTTGTGATTAAGCCTTGCATACTGATTGATTTTATTCTTAACTACAATAACAAAGTAGCATCTATAATCATAATCATTGCATAACACCAAAAAGGAGTACGAACCCTTATAAAATGCTAACCCCAGTTGTGGGATAACCTACTCTATTCAAGTGTTGTAATATGATTGTGCAATCCTCATAAGAATTTTTCGATACGTATTGTGCATATTTAGGGTCCTGAATACCCTTTTAACGACTATTTACTTTGCAGGATGCCGCCTAGAGAAGCCCCTGCAAGAGGCCGAGGCCGAGGATGAGGACGAGGCCGTGGAAGAGGCCAACCTCAAGTGAACCCAGAGGGACCGAATCCAAACCAAGGCGAAGGACCCCATCCAGAACAAAATTGGGAGCACTATAACGAGGAAATCCAACCACCACCCGCCGAGCCTAGAAGAATCGGGGAGATCTTTACCCGACAGAATCCGCCACTGCTAGACGGAACCGAAGATCCGCCTAAAGCTGAAACATGGATAAATTCCATGGAGAGGATCTTCAGGATACTTGACTGCACCGACCGAGAGAAGGTCCAGTGCATTTCCTTCCAACTGACTGATGAAGCCGAACATTGGTGGGATACTCATATGAAGACGCTCACTCCTGAACAAGAAGATGCCCTGACTTGGGATCAATTTAAAGCAGAATTCTACACCAAGTACATCCCTCTGACGTACCGAGTCCAGAAACAAGCGAAATTTCACCGCCTAGTGCAAGGAGAGATGTCCGTTACAGAATATGACCGGATGTTTAACAGTCTGTCAAAGTATGCTCCAGACGAGGTGAACACCGAGAAGAAGAAGGCGCTTCAATTCATGTCTGGACTGAAAACAGACATCCAAGCCTCTCTTGCTTGCTTAACTGGGCTAGATTATACCGACGCACTGCAGCGAGCCTTGAACATCGAAGCAGCACTGAATAATGGACTGCGAGCTGCTCTCTTGGCCAACAAACCCGAGCAACCCACTGGATCAGGGACAAAAAGAAAGCAGGACGATGTTCCATAGACCCCGACAATGGGACAGAGGAGAAACTGGCAAGGCAACCAGAATTTTTGCAACAATCAAACTGATAATCAGAGGAACTTCCAGAACCAAGGGAACAACCGCCAAGGGAACTTTGCTTTCAAACGCTGCAACCGCTGTGGAAGAGACCACCCGGGAGAATGCGCTGCACTTCGTGCTAACTGTTACAACTACGGGAAGATGGGACACTATTCATCACAGTGTCGCCAGGGTAACAATCGCCAAGATTTTTGGAATCAGCGTCAAGGCAACCAAGGCAATACTCAACTGCGAGCACTGCAAGGCCAACAGAAACCTAGAAACAACCGCAACTGTGCCATTCAAGCCAAGCCGATTCAGCAGGTGCCTCAGCAGCCACCGCAGCAACAAAATCCACATCAACAAGCTCAGCAACCAGCACGTCAAGGAAGGGCCTACGCTCTTGATCAGGCGAAGGAGAAGGAAGATCAAGGAAACCTGGCAGGTATGGGATTAGTAAACAAATCACCGATCATTGTGCTTTTCGACACTGGCGCATCACATTCATTTGTGTCTGAGGACTGTATCCAGAACCTAGGGTTTAGTACCGAGAAAACTAAGAACGATTTTTGTGTGATCACTCCGACCGGTGGATCAACTCTCTCAAACCTTGTCTGCTCGACCCTAGAAATCTCTTTTGGAACATGCATATTAAAAGCCAACGGTTTGAACGTCCTACAAATGAAAGATGTGGACGTAATTCTAGGAATGGACTGGTTGGAAGAAAACCATGCCACCATCGGATGCAAGGATAGGATTGTGTCTTTTGAACAAGCTGGAAGAGAACCGGTGTACTTGCATAGAGTTCGGAAAGGAAAAAGGATTCCCCTAATTTCTGCCATGCAAGCATACCGATTGGCCAGCATAAAAGATAGTCGAGCTTTCCTTGTGTATCTTAATGAGGATAACAAAAAGGACATTACTGCCAGCGATGTTGAAGTCATAAGGGACTTTGAAGATGTTTTTCCCGATGAGCTACCTGGATTGCCGCCAGATAGGCAATTGGAATTTGTTATTGATCTTGAACCAGGTGCAAATCCTATTTCAAAAGCTCCGTATGGAATGGCCCCCAAGGAATTGCAAGATTTGAAGGTGCAATTGCAAGAATTGCTAGACTTGGGATTCATTCGACCCAGTGCATCGCCTTGGGGAGCACCTGTTCTTTTTGTGAAAAAGAAAGATGGACCTATGCGTATGTGCATTGATTACCGCGAGTTGAACAAACTCATTTTGAAGAACAATTATGCACTCCCAAGAATCGACGATCTCTTTGATCAACTTAAGGGAGCAAAGGTCTTTTCAAAGATTGATCTTAGGTCCGGATACCATCAGCTTAAGATACGATCAACGGATATTCCTAAGACCGCTTTTTCGAACAAGATATGGCCATTATGAGTTTGTAGTGATGCCTTTTGGATTGACAAATGCACCAGCAGTATTCATGGATCTTATGAATCGCGTGTTTCATCCATATCTGGATAATTTTGTCCTAGTCTTCATAGATGACATCCTTGTCTACTCGAAGAGTGAAGAGGAACATCAAGAGCATTTGAGTACAGTCTTGAGAACCCTGCGAAAGGAGAGACTGTACGCTAAATTCAGCAAATGTGAATTTTGGTTGAAGGAAGTGATGTTCCTAGGACACATAGATTCCGCTGAAGGAATTAAAGTGGACCCAGCAAAGATACAAGCTGTGAAGGAGTGGGAAACTCCTAAAACCCCAAACGAAGTTCGAAGTTTTCTTGGACTGGCCGGATATTATCGCAGATTTATTGAGGGATTTTCCCAAATTTCCAGACCAATGACGCAACTTTTGAGGAAAGGAATCAAGTATACTTGGACTGAAGAGTGCGAAGCGAGTTTCCAACGCTTGAAAGAACTCTTAACCACTGCCCCAGTCTTGGCAGTACCAGAAGCAGATAAAGACTATGAACTGTATACTGATGCCTCCAAGAATGGTCTAGGTTGTGTATTGATGCAAGAAGGCAAAGTGATTGCATATGCATCACGTCAATTGAGGACGAATGAATTGAATTACCCAACCCATGACCTAGAACTAGCAGCCATTGTGCATGCACTGAAGATTTGGAGACATCATCTCTCTGGAGCTAGATGTGCAATCTTCACTGACCGCAAGAGCCTCAAGTATTTCTTTGAGCAGAAAGATCTGAATATGAGGCAAAGAAGATGGTTGGAACTAGTGAAGGATTATGACTTGATCATTTACTATCATCCAGGTAAAGCTAATTCAGTAGCTGATGCGTTTAGCAGAAAGTCTCCAGCCAAAGCTTGTGTTGTGATAACGCAAAAGGATGAATTGATCAAGGATTTTGAAAAGTTGAATCTTGAAGTAGTCTCACCACCAGAGACGGTGAGTACAAGAATAGCAGCACTATTAGCAAGTCCTGATCTAAGGACAAGAATTGTGGAAGCACAAAGAAAAGATGAAGGTTTGGAGAAGATACGACTTCAGATTCGTGAGAAGAAACTTGCAAACTTTCAAGAAGCTTCCGATAATGCCATAATGTACGACGGAAGATTGTGTGCCGAAGGTTGATGATTTGAAAGAAGAAATCATGAGAGAAGCACACGAAACCCCTTACACTGCCCACCCTGGAAGTACAAAGATGTATCAAGACTTGAAGTCTAAATTTTGGTGGGAAGGCATGAAGCGAGACATAGCCCTGTTCATAGAACGATGCTTGGCATGTCAACAAGTAAAAGCATTGCATCAAAGGCCGTATGGAAAGTTACAGCCGCTTGATATTCCTGAGTGGAAGTGGGATGCAATAGCTATGGATTTTGTAACCGGTCTGCATAAGTCCCAAGGAGGGAACACTGCCATTTGGGTAATTGTGGACCGCTTAACCAAAAGTGCACATTTTCTGCCGATTCAAATTACGTACGGATCAGATAAGTTGGCCTAGCTCTATGTCAAAGAAATCATACGACTGCATGGAGTGCCAATGACGATTACATCTGACAGGGATGCGAAGTTCACTTCACGATTTTGGACTAGCCTACAGAAAGAGCTCGGAATTCGATTGAACTTCAGCACTGCTTTTCATCCTCAAACTGATGGTCAAACCGAGAGAATCATTCAAACTCTGGAGGATATGCTTAGAACAGTCGTTCTAGACCAAGGGGTGAAATGGGAAGTTGTTCTACCATTGATCGAATTTGCATACAATAACAGCTTTCAAGCCACCATTGGAATGGCCCCATATGAAGCACTGTGTGGAAGAAAGTGCAGATCTCCCTTGTATTGGGATGAAGTTGGAGAACGGAAGGTTTTAGGACCTGACTCAATCGCTGAGATGATAGAAATTGTTCGACAGATCCGTGCTAGAATCAAAGAAGCTCAAGATCGACAGAAGTCTTACGCAGACAAAAGACGGACTGAGTTGACTTTTGAAGTCGGAGATAAAGTATTTTTGAAGATATCGCCCTCTAAGGGAATTATTCATTTTGGAGCTAGAGGTAAGCTTAGACCTCGATATATTGGTCCTTACGAGATTTTGGAAAGAATTGGAGCCGTAGCATATTGTTTGGCTTTGCCACCCAGTTTCGGGAATGTTCATGACGTTTTCACGTGTCTCAATTTCGAAAGTATATCTATGATCCAAGACACGTTATTCAATAGGATGAAGTCTAGCTCCAACCCGATTTGACATACGAAGAAGGACCCGAAGCGATCATGGATTTCCAAATGCAAGAGCTCCGCAACAAGAAGATCAATCTCGTCAAAGTCCTTTGGAAGCACCATGGCACTGAGGAAGCAACGTGGGAACTTGAAGACAAGATGAAGGAGAAGTATCCCGAGCTATTCTTGTAAACAAAATTCTTTGTAGTGGGGGAGGATGTAACGCCCCTCGTAAATTTTAAATGTAATTAATGAATTTCCAAAATTTATATTTTATTATCGAATCTAATTCAAAGTTATGCAATCATTTTAATTTTGAGATTTACCATTTTGGCAATTATTTAATTGTCATCCTTGTTTAAAGAGGAATGATTGATTATTAATTAATAAAATTAGCCTCGATAAATTTATTTGACGACCCAATATTTTGTATCAAGATAATATCAATCGATAAAATTCGTGAGTAGACAAAATATTACGGTCTCCCGTGCAATGACACGAAGAGATGTGGAGTTGACGTGAGGTGATGTTAAAGTGACCGATGTGACAAGCGAATGACAACCACTTTAACCTTTTTGACTTTCAGTAATTTCAAAGTTACCCCTCACCTCCATCTATAAATATAACTTCCCCTCTCACTCCACCACTTTTATTCTCTCTCACTAAACTCTCTAGAGTTTTTCCGGCGAGAATTCCAGCGACTCTCCGGCGAAGTGTTTCTTGAGGTAAACTATACATTTTCGGAATCCTCTCTTCGTTTCCTTTCCATTTCAAACCTTAGAATCTCTTTCTTTTGTGTTTTGAAGTAAGAAATAGAGATAACAAGGGATAATCAAGCTATCCAAGCTCTACGAACATCCTAGAGGTATAGATCGAACCTCTCTCTAGCTATTTCTTGAATATTAACATGTTATGGTTTATGCCCTAGTTATAAATGTCATGATCTAGGCTTGATATTGAGTTTATGAGTACGTATGCATGTTTAGCATGTTATATTATGAGCCTAGAAACGATATATCGACGTAGGAATCGAGTTGTGTTGATTTTGGAGTATTTTTGGTATATTTGCCCTATATTGAAATGTTATGGTTAAATCTCGATTCCAACATGTTTTGATAGTTTAAATCATGTCTAGACTCATTATATATATTTAGGAACCATTTGGTGTTGTTAGAAATCGATTGGACGAGTCCGGATAACCGTTTGAGCTAAAACCCAAAAATTCCGCCGAAGGCATTAAGCCTCTGTTTTGATCGATAGAGACAGTGTCGATCGACACAGAGCCTCTTTTTCGATCGACATATTCTCTGTTGATCGACACATCTGTCGGTTCATGATATTTTGTTGTCGACCATTTGTATCGATCGACACACTTCATTTCGATCGACATTCTTGTCATGACAAGCCATATCGATCGACACACTTGGTGTCGGTCGACACACATACGTTCTCGGTCGACACTCCTTTCCGTTGATCGACACGAACACCCACCTGTCGACATGTGCTTCGGTCGACACACACATATATGCCAAACGTCCATGTCGATCGACATCACCCATGTCGATCGACACAGACACAAAACATAAATCTTTCAAACTTTATTCTTCGATCGATTCGACTTATCATTCATATCTTTTGATATCTTTCCGATCGATCGATTAATACAACAATATCTAAATTCTAAATTCTTTCTTCGACTAATTGAATTCCAATTTCGATCGATATTCCTTGTATCAATCGACAAAGAGATGTTATCTTCCATAACTTCTCCAAAAATCTTTTCAATTCAAATCAATTTGATTTGCTTGACCAAACTCTTGTAACACGAACTTCCTTTGAAGCTTATTGTTGAACCAAACTTGTTAAACCTTAACCTTTGAAATCTTAATTCGATCTTTATTTAAGATCAAGAATCTTCTCGATTATTTCGTTGAAACAACTTGATGAGTTCTTATACTCTCAAGCAATGTACGATGATTCATAATGAAACTTCTTTCAATCTTAAACTCTTGAAAGTGCTTAGTCACTTGACGAAGTCATTTGTTTTGTTCGACCAAATTGAATTATTATTCATGTTCCTTGAATTAATGCTTGATGTTGAACCACGAGCTATTCAAGTAACGTTTGACTATCTTGTTCGTCAAACTAAATTGCCAAGTCATTCTTACATATCCTCAAATTGAGAAGTCCAAGACCGATTAAGAGTCTAGAACTATTTTAATGAGTTAGATTTCAAATAATCTATTATCCCTTGAGGATTTACTCGTATTCCTTATGTCATAGGAAAGGGGAAGGAGAAGATCAATTGTTAGAACAACCAATCACGTAACCGCACCTACTCAAGGTGGGCTTTCTTTTACCCCTATATAGTGGGCCAAATTAAAAATATGAAAATGATGTTTTCATTTCAAAGCATATCAAGCATGAAATGAAATGTTTTGTTTTAAACTGCTTTGTCAATGCCTACAGTTTTATGTTTGCTATCTGTCCTCTCAGTGAGGGAACCCCACTCAGAGAAGAACATCAAACGTATTCAACATGGATGTTGTCTCTGCATTTTGCGAGTCTTATCGATCGTACCCAGGTAGTGAAAGAGATTCCATGGGTTAGTGCACTATGATGCTGACATGTTAGGGGTCATGCCCTACTCGGACTAGCATCGTGACTGTGGTAGGTGGCCACCTCCCAGTCACATCATCAATTGCAGATAGTTTAACTAAGTAAAAAGGAGCATGCCCATTCATAAAATGTTTTGGTGCAATGGGAGGATTTATAACTTAAAACCTCATGTGCGACCTGATTGAAAAGGCATGACAAACTTATATGTATGTAGGTTTTCGGGCATGTGTTCACTAAGTACAATTTGTACTTAGCCCCTCGCATTATTTCTAAAAGAAGCTTTTGGAGCAGAGTACTAGGCAGCAGTCGAAGTGGAGCTGAAGATTCTTTTTGTAATAGTTAGATGTTGAAGTGTGTATCTTCATATACATACTTCATTGACAACTTTCTGCTGTTGAAACTCTCTATCTTTTGTTAGTCTTTTGATAACATACTATAAACTCTGATATTTGATTTACTCAAGAAGCTACGATCCCTTCTTGACGAGGCACCCATTTATACCCTTTTGCTTAACTTGGGATAAATGTGATGATTTCTTTCTTATTTGTTTGAACTCTCCTTATTGTTTGATATCCCAAGTGCAAGTCTCGTTCCCGATGTGCCTCAATTCACTTATTTAAGTCTTGTTTATAAATCGGGGCGTGACAAAAATCATCCTAAATCTTTAAATGATCATATCTCCTTCGATTTAGATTATTTTTTAATGTATCATATATCAAATTAAAGGTAATTTAATTATCTTTCAAACGAAAACCTATTGTATATGTTTCGATTTAAAAATCATCGTAAAAAATGAAAATTAGTGATTGTATGTATAATTCTTGTAACAGTACACAAATTCTTATATAATGAATGGAGTTGCACAATATAATGCATAAAGTTATATTATATAATGCAAAATATGATAGATAAAATGCAATAACTTTTTTTCCTGCAAGATCAAAAAAAAAAATTTATTATCTTTGCATACTGTAGATAATATCATAGTTGATCATATATTACTTGTTTTTAATTATGTATTTTTTTGTTATATTATATAAATGTATATTACTATATTATAGGGTATTTTTTTCATTTTCTACTTATTTAAGATTCTGTTTGCTTATTCTATCTCGACATGCATTATATATCTAACAAACATGCATTATATGCATAGGAAACATGCATTATATATCAAACATTCATTATATACCTAACAAACATCTTCTTACATTATGATCACTACTCTATATACATATGATTGAAAGAATTTCATAATCAATTATGAATCATCGTACATTGCTTGAAAGTATGAGAATTCGTCAAATTGGTTCAAGAGAAGATCAAGTCACGATTAATCGAATCAAACAATCGAAGTTGGTTTGGATTCAAAAAGGTTTCAAAGAGAGTAAGAAAGAAAAGAATAGTTATCAATGTCGATTGAAAGAAAGGATGTTGAATGATAAAGAGGATAAGTCAAATTGATTTAAGAAAGAAAAATAAAAATTTTGGGAAATACATTTTGTGTCGACCGACACAGAGTGTGTGTCGACCGATGTGGTCGTGTCGACCAAAATAGATGAGTGTCGACCGATATAGATTGTTTCAACCAAGATGGATGTATATCGACCGACACAAGTGTGTCGATCGATATGGATTGTGTGTCAACCGATACAAGTGGTCGACGGAGAAAGAATCGAGCAAGGACTTTGTGTCGACCGACGTGGCTTCCACGTCGACCGAGACAAGCATGTCGACCGACATGTTCCTCGTGTTGACCGATATGGCTGCATCGCCGATGCAGGCCCTAAATCGGCCGAAATAGAGGTTGTTTTCATCCGGCAAAAATTTGTGTTTTTGCCTCACAGTTATCCGGGCTCATCCAATCGATTTCTAACAACACCAAATGGTTTTCTAACATGTATAACGAGTCTAGACATATATTTCAACATCAAAACATGTTGGGAATCGAGATAAAACCTCAAAACATTCAAGTAGGGCAAACATACCAAAAACACTTCAAAATAACTAAAACTCGATTCCTAGGTCAATATATCATTTCTAGGCTCATAATATAACATGCTAAACATGCATACGTACTCATAAACTCAAAATCAAGCCTAGATCATAACATTCATAAACTAGGGCATAAATCATAACATGCTTAAATCAACAAAATAGTTAGAGGAAGGTCCGATTTATACCTCCTTGACGTTTCTAGACCTTCGTAAGCTTGATCAACCTTGATTCGTTGACTTCTCACCTCAAAACAAAAAGGAATGGAAATCTAAGGTTGGAAATGGAAAAGAAACAAAGAGAGGATTCCGAAAAGGTATAGTTTTATCTTGAAAACCGGCGAGTTTTGTCGGAGCTCGCCGGAAATTTGCCGAAGATTCGCGGGAAAGACTCTAGAGAGTTTAGTGAGAGAGAGTAAAAGTGGTGGAGTGAGAGGGTGGGTTTCTATTTATAGAAAGGAGGGGGGTAAATTCAGAATTACCGAAAGTTAAAAATATTAAAGTGGTTGTCATTCGCTTGTCACATCGGTCACTTTAACATCACCTCATATCAACTCCACATCTCTTCGCGTCATTGCACGGGAGACCGTGATATTTCATCGATACACAAATATTTATCGATCGATATTATCCCGATACAAAAATATCGGATCACCGAATAATTAATCAAGATTAATTAAACTCATTAATAATTATTAATTCCCTTCAATAAAATAAAGGTGGCAAATAAACAATGTCAAAATTGTAGGAACTGAGTTTACAATAGGCGACATGAATCGCCATTTATTAAAACTCCGGATTCGATTTATGGATATCAAAACAAATATCATGACAAACAGTAAATGCCCTATGCATGCTCCTATTTAATTTAATTCGTAGATTCAATGGAATACCTGAGACTCCAACGACTGATCTACAGATCTAGATCGATGATGGCAATGAAGATGATGCAGATCTGGATCTGGAATCGATCAAAGCGATGGTGTTCCTACAGATCTGATCTTCTGATCTGTTCCCTTGCTCGATCCAGAAATCTGGTGAGGATACGCTACCGGATCTACAGCCGCCCACTCTCTCACAATCTCTCTAGGGTTTCTGATTTGAAACTTCAAAACTTATGTGGGAAAATGAGAGATTCATTTATTTATATAGATCTGAGAATGGGCTATTAGGGTTTAATAAACCCTAATGGGCTCTGAGCAGTGTTGGGCCAGACCAGGGATCAAATGCAAATAATAAAGTGAGCCTCCTATTAATTAATTCCATGTTCAACCCAGATCATAATTAATTAATAAACATTAATTCATGCCACCAGAGAATTAATGCTGACCTACCCCTTTATTACCGTTATTAGGAACGGGTTGCATTGACTTGGTTAATCCCCATATTTAAGGTTTCAGACATTCATTAATTAATTCAGCGTATGACAATTAGTTGTAATTAATTAATCTCTTATTATTCCTGAGTAGTACCACTCAACCCTTATCGCTTATGCTTGAATCAATGATTCAGCCTGCAGGACTTAGCATAACGAACCTCGTGAGCTTCCCAGGGAATGTCACCATCCTGAAACGGATATGGTTATCTAAATCCAGCCTGAGGAAACCCCACACAAGCTGCCATCACCCAAGATGCAGATATACGAGTACATGTAAGACTCTCCACCATAGCAAGTCAAAGTGACAGTCAACCCATGTGTGCCCCTCAGTTTTCAATAGACTTTAGATCCGACCAAGTTACCGAGATCTTTACTCATTCATATGTCAAGTAGAATGGTTCATCTCACTGTTGATCCTATCAATACATTGAGATGTACCGGTCACACAAAGCAGTCAAGATAAACCACTTATGGACTTGTGTGCTGCAGCCTAAACCGACAGCCAAACCAGAAACTGTCTCAGTTGTGATAACTGTTTATATCTCGCTAGGTCGAACGATCTATATGATCTTCTGTGATCTCTTACACACCGTATGATCTCCCTATCGACGAGATAACTGGATGTGTTTGTTCGCATCGTATGATTGTTAATTCAGACAGGAGTTGTTTATTGCAAGTCATTAATGATTACCAGTATATCAAACATAACGTTTCCTAATATACCAATCATAATGCTTTTATGTATACAATTCCAACAATCTCCCACTTATACTCAAAGCATAATACCATTACTTTCCAGAGTATAACATGTGTCTATTCTAATCTAGCTATTACATTTGGTCACCAGGTGGCCGGCATCTACCTCACTCCTAGGCTACGAACGTGACCCTCGTATGCCTTCTGTGGTAAGCCCTTTGTAAATGGATCCGCTAGATTATCCTTCGTGTCAATCTTCTCTATTTGCACATCGCCCCTCGCTACGATTTCTCGTATGATGTGGTACTTTCTCTCTATGTGCTTTGACGCCTTGTGAGTTCTTGGTTCCTTAGAGTTTGCTACTGCACCAGCATTATCACAATATATCGTGATGGTCTTGGGAAAACTCAGAACAATATCTAACTCTTGGAGGTAGTTCCAGAGCCATACTGCTTCTTTAGAAGCTTCTGAAGCTGCCACATACTCAGCTTCCATGGTGAAGTATGCGATAAATTTCTGTTTCGCACTCCTCCATGATACAGCTCCACCTCCCAAGGTGAACACATAGCCCGAGGTCGATCTCTTCTCATCCTGATCCGCCTGGAAATCCGAATCCGTATAACCCACAGGGCACAAATTCTCACACTGATAAACAAGACAATAGTCTTGAGTTCTTTTCAGATACTTGAGAATATGTTTGACAGCAGTCCAGTGCGCCTGTCCAGGGTTAGACTGATATCTGGCCACCATGCCCACGGCATAACAGATATCTGGCCTCGTACATAGCATCGCATACATGAGACTTCCCACTGCCGAAGCATATGGTACTTTAGCCATCTCATCCTTCTCCTCTTCTGTTGTAGGGCATTGTGCCTTAGACAGAGGAACACCATGTCTGAAAGGTAGCAACCCTTTCTTGGCGTTTTGCATGCTAAAACAAGCAATTACAGTATCAATATAAGTGGCTTGAGACAAGCTTAAGATCCTTCTCTTGCGATCACGCAAGACTTTAATCCCAAGGATGTATCCAGCGTCTCCTAGGTCCTTCATTTGAAACTGTTCGGATAACCATCTCTTTATGTCTGACAACACCTTCACATCGTTGCCGAATAGAAGAATGTCATCTACATAAAGTGAAAGGAATACCACGCTTCCGCTGACGTATAATCGGTACACACAACTTTCGGTTTCGCACTGTGAAAATCCATAAGATTTAATCACATCATCGAAACATTTGTTCCATGACCGTGAAGCTTGTTTAAGTCCATACAAGGACTTCTTTAGCTTCCAGACAAGATGTTCTTCACCATCCTTCACATAACCCTCTGGCTGCTGCATATAGATGTCACGACCTTCCTCAAGGTACCCGTTTAAAAACGCAGTTTTGACATCCATCTGCCAGATTTCTAGGTCCATATGTGCTGCTATGGATAGAAGAATTCGAATGGATTTGAGCATGGCTACCGGTGACAAGGTCTCGTCATAGTCAATGCCCTCCTTTTGACTATAACCCTTCGCCACCAACCTGGCTTTAAAAGCCGTTATCTCTCCTTTCGAACCTTTCTTCCGTTTGTATACCCATTTGCAACCTATGGCCCGAAAGCCTTCAGGTAGCGCAGACTTCTGGTATACGTCCATAGAGGTAATTGATTCAATTTCTGAATCCATGGCTTTATGCCATTTTTCAGCATCTTTGTCATTTACTGCTTCATCGTATGTCCATGGGTCGGTATCATCTAGTCCGTCTTCCGGGATCAAGTCCGAAGACTCTCCCATGAAAATATACCGCTCGGGTTGGTGAGGCACCCTCCCACTACGACGGAGCACTGGTACTGCGTCAGCAGATGGTGCAGTTACTTGTGGATCAAATCCTTGCACTGGCGACCGTGCAATTGGTTCCATACCTTCGAGAGGTACACTCAATCTACCACGGGGTTTTCCCAATGAAAGCGCATCATCGTCTCCAATTTCTTGGAGAATGATATCACTTTTGGATTTGTGGTTTTTCACAAACTCGTCCTCTAAGAATCTTGCGTTGGTGCTAACAACGATCTTCTGATCCTCAGGACAGTAGAAATAACCACCCTTCGTTTGTCTGGGGTATCCCACAAACAACATTAGCTTGAACCTGCCTTCTAACTTATCAGGTTCCTTCGACAAAACATATGCCGGACAGCCCCACACTCTTATCTTTGATACATTGGGCTTTCACCCATGCCAGAGTTCTGAGGGTGTTTTAGGAACCGACTTAGAAGGTACCAGGTTCAGCAGATACGCCGATGTTAGTAACGCGTGGCCCCAAAACAAAACAGGCAAGTTCGCATAACTCATCATAGATCTAACCATTTTAAGAAGAGTCTTATTTCTTCTTTTAGCCACACCATTCTGCTGAGGAGTGCCTGGTGCGGTCCATTGGGATGTAATCCCATGCTCTGATAAAAACTGCAAGAACTCGTCACTGAGATACTCACCACCACGATCAGATTGTAATGACTTAATGGTCTTGTTTAACTTCTTCTCTACTTCCGCCTTGAATTCCTTGAATTTCTCAAAGCATTCAGACTTATAGTGAAGTAAGTAAACATACCCGTATCTCGAGTAATCATCAATAAAAGTGACGAAATACTTAAATCCTCCACGAGCTTGCGTGGACATAGGTCCACATAAATCAGAGTGGATCAGTTCCAACACATCACTTGCTCGAGACTGACTTGCCTTGAAAGGCCTGGTCGTCATCTTTCCCTCTATACAGGATTCACAAACTCGATGTGGAACTACTTGGATTGAATCCAATATTCCATCATCCACGAGTCTCTTGATCCTCTTTAGATTGATGAGACCTACTCTCAGATGCCATAGATATGTAAGATCCTTATCAGAAGATGAAAACTTTCTCTTCTTATGATTAAATGAGTTATATGCAGCATTTACGGAAGATTTATGCAAACAAGTTATGATATAAAGAGAGTCTTTATGTATCCCATGATAGATAACACCGTTATTGCCATTGATAGTAACATGACTATCAAAAATAACTGAAAATCCATCATTAATTAAATAGGAAACAGAAATAAGGTTCCTCCGAAAATCCGGCACATACAAAACATCTCTTAAAATCAAAACATTGTCTTGAAAGCATAATGTAACATCTCCAACTGCTACTGCAGACACACGAGCAGTATTACCCATGGAGATCGTCACCTCGTCATCATTCAGCTGCCTTGTCGGCCTGAATCCCTGCAAAGTGTAACTAACATGATCAGTAGCTCCAGTATCCACTACCCACGAATGGATAGAAACAGATGCTAAACATGTTTCCGTTACAAGTGCTAATGACGTACCTTGTCCAACCCACTTGGTCAGACAATCCTTCTTCCAGTGACCAGTTTTGCCACAACGGAAACACTTGCCCTTCTTCCCCGGTGTCACAGTCTTCTTTTTCCCAGAACTTTTGCTTCCAAAGGTTGTCTTCTTGAATTTCTTTCCAATCACCCCTTTAGCACCTTTCGATGAAGCAGGATGACTACCGGAAGAAACCAAGACTGCCTTTTTAGGTTGCATGACTGATTCAGCCGCCATGAGATCACTAAGTAACTCATTGAGAGTATACTCCTTTTTACTCATGACAGCATTCAGCCTAAAGTTCTCAAAAGACTTCGGAAGTGAGTTGAGTATGATATCGACCTGGGCTTCCCCGTCAATACCTCCTCCATGCAACGTCAGTTCATCCATGAGATGAGTCATGGAAACAACGTGCTCCCTCACTGAGCTACCATCAGTCATTTTACAACTCACGATTTCCCTCATGAGTTTAAATCTGACAGCTCTATCTGATTCCCCATAAGTGACTGTGAGACTATCCATAATCTCAGCTGCTTTGTCAAAGTGTTGATGTTGTTGCTGGAGCACCTTAGACATAGTGGTCATCATGTAGCACTTGACTACATTAATAGACTTGACCCACTTGTCATAGAGGTTCCGCTCCACATCAGTTGACTCAGCAGTAGGGACAACTGGACACGGAGTGTTAAGAACATATTTATGTTCCTCTGCAACTAGGATATAATCCAAGTTGCGCTTCCATTCCAGGAAATTCGGACCAGTTAATTGATTTTGTGCCAAGATATTTATGACATTATTCATAGACATATCTGAAAACATTAATTGATTAAAGTAAGTACATACATGCAGAACATTGAAATAAATATGCATTGTAACCTTTTGATAAACCAATACAATTGTTTCCCCCAATTGCCTAGATGCATCTACTGCAAGCTCCTTTCGAAGACGTTTACAGCAGACCACCTAACCAGACTGCTCTTTGAAGTTCCAGTCTTTAATTTCAAACCATGCCAGGTATTCGCCGGCAAATAAAATTAATAATCGGAGATAAAACTAAGACCATGTTCAACCTATCTCAGCAGGGACATCATTCATGAGTTAGTACTCAGGCAACATCTAAGCATTTGACCACAATTCTAACTCCGAAAGTTAAAAGGACGATTTGTCATACGTACTAGACCCATGACGCATGCCTCTTACAACCTTTGTTATCTCATTTAAAACAATTCTAAAGAACTTATGAACAAATAAAGTAAGCAGGCTACGGTCGTGTAGACGTCTACTCACTTCACTGTCCACCTCTCACATGTTTAAATGTTTGATTTAGAAATCTCATCTATTAGAACTTATGAACAAATAAAGCAAGCAGGCTACGGTCGTGTAGACGTCTACTCACTTCACTGCCCACTTCTAATAAGAGACCGCATTGTGGAGGTCTTGTTGATTTTAATTAAAAAATCTTGCTTAGTCTTTTTCTTTCAAAAGGTTCTTATGCGCACAGATTATCTTATAATCCATAAATTATGTCACATCTAAAATTCCATCATATTTCCCAAAATGATTCCGGAATTTATAGACATAATTTAATACATAAAATAAATCACATAAAGCATGCTTTGAACAGTAAATAATAAAGCAGTAACATGCTTCCCTATTATCTACAACATGCTTTAAAAATAAATAATAAAAGTTGTAGCATGCTTTCCTATTATTTACTAGTGCGCACATAATAAATCACATCATACGAGAAAATAATTAAATAAACAAATAAAATTTCTCGTGGCCCCTTGATGCAATTACATGGGAAATAAAATTAAATCTATCTATTACAATGATTTAATTTAATACAGATCTTAAAACTGGGCTCCCACTCTTTAATTTGAAATCTGCAATCTTGGGCTTGGAAAAATAATACAGCAGTTTGGGCCAGGAATTAGTGAACCAGGGTTATCTGGCCCAACCAAAATAATTAAATTTTGATCTTGGGCCAACCCACATCACATTAGGGTTTGGGAAGCTAATTAGGGTTTAGAAAAATATATTAGGGTTTCTAAAATAAAAACCCTAAACACAGCCGCAAGGGCCGCCGCCAGGCCGCCGGGCCCGCGACCCGGCCCGCGCGGCCTAAACCCTAACCCAACTCTGTCTGCGCCGCCACCATCCAGCCTTAGCCGCCGCCGCCCGAAAAACGCAGTAGCAGCCATCTCGCCCGACGCCCACAACCGCACCGCCTGTGCCAATGACGTGCAAGACCTCGCCGGCGCCGCTGCTGGAGCTTGGAGCACCCGCTGCCAGTTGCCGCGCCATCGCCGGAACAGCCGCAGTCATCTGGACGCGCGTGAATCAGAAGCAGCCGCAGCCTAGCTGCGCTGCATCCTCGACGCTTATACAGGTCAGAACTTGCCTCCACCGCGCGCAGCCAGTTGCCGCGCGATGCACGTTTAGCCACCCGCGTTCACTCCCACCGCCGTGCACGCCTGCGCACGACCCTCACGCCACCAGAGAGATCCGCACCGGCCGGAGCAGGCACGACAACTCGCGCGAAATGGAAGAAGACCGTCGCGCGCGACTGATGCTGCAGAGAACCGCCGCGCGCCTCCTGCGCGCGGCCACTGCCTGTCAGCCCGATGGGCGCCGCCGCCGGCCACCGCCGCGCACCGCTGGCGCGCGGCTGCAGCCTGTTCCAGTCCACCGGAAAACTGCTGCTTTACATTATCGCTGTTTTGTTCTCTCTTTGTCTCCGGTTTACAAATTGAATAAAAAAAATACAAACAAATAGATCTAGTCTATTACATGATTTTCCTATCAATCTAATCGCGGATTTTCTCACGATTTAAAACAAAACCAAAAACAATGAGGGGCCACGAGAACAAAACATCCACGACAAAAACAAATCCATCCATCCAAAATAAATTAAATAACATGCATAAACTGTTTATCAAATTTATTTTCCGACAGAGCCATAAAATACGAACCTGGCTCTGATACCAATTGTAGGAACTTAGTCTACAATAGGCGACATGAATCGCCATTTATTAAAACTCCGGATTCGATTTATGGATATCAAAACAAATATCATGACAAACAGTAAATGCCCTATGCATGCTCCTATTTAATTTAATTCGTAGATTCAATGGAATACCTGAGACTCCAACGACTGATCTACAGATCTAGATCGATGATGGCAATGAAGATGATGCAGATCTGGATCTGGAATCGATCAAAGCGATGGTGTTCCTACAGATCTGATCTTCTGATCTGTTCTCTTGCTCGATCCGGAAATCTGGTGAGGATACGCTACCGGATCTACAGCCGCTCATTCTCTCACAATCTCTCTAGGGTTTCTGATTGAAACTTCAAAACTTATGTGGGAAAATGAGAGATTCATCTATTTATATAGATCTGAGAATGGGCTATTAGGGTTTAATAAACCCTAATGGGCTCTGAGCAGTGTTGGGCCAGACCAGGGATCAAATGCAAATAATAAAGTGGGCCTCCTATTAATTAATTCCATGTTCAACCCAGAACATAATTAATTAATAAACATTAATTCATGCCACCAGAGAATTAATGCTGACCTACCCCTTTATTACCACGTTATTAGGAACGGGTTGCATTGACTTGGTTAATCCCCATATTTAAGGTTTCAGACATTCATTAATTAATTCAGCGTATGACAATTAGTTGTAATTAATTAATCTCTTATTATTCCTGAGTAGTACCACTCAACCCTTATCGTTTATGCTTGAATCAATGATTCAGCCTGCAGGACTTAGCATAACGAACCTCGTGAGCTTCCCAGGGAATGTCACCATCCTGAAACGGAAATGGTTATCTAAATCCAGCCTAAGGAAACCCTACACAAGCTGCCATCACCCAAGATGCAGATATACGAGTACATGTAAGACTCTCCACCATAGCAAGTCAAAGTGACAGTCAACCCATGTGTGCCCCTCAGCTTTCAATAGACTTTAGATCCGACCAAGTTACCCAGATCTTTACTCATTCATATGTCAAGTAGAATGGCTCATCTCACTGTTGATCCTATCAATACATTGAGATGTACCGATCACACAAAGCAGTCAAGATAAACCACTTATGGACTTGTGTGCCGCAGCCTAAACCGACAGCCAAACCAGAAACTGTCTCAGCTGTGATAACTATTTATATCTCGCTAGGTCGAATGATCTATACGATCTTCTGTGATCTCTTACACACCGTATGATCTCCCTATCGACAAGATAACTGGATGTGTTTGTTCGCATCGTATGATTGTTAATTCAGACAGGAGTTGTTTATTTCAAGTCATTAATGATTACCAGTATATCAAACATAATGTTTCCTAATATACCAATCATAATGCTTTTATGTATACAATTCCAACAATAATAATAATCTCCCAAAATAAATCGATCGCGAAATCTGGAATTATTTCGATAGCAAAATATAATTTTCGAAAATTTGATAATTACAATTAGTATTTTACGAGGGGTGTTACATCCTCCCCCACTACAAAAAAAATTCATCCCGAAATTTTGCAAATTACAAAAAGAGTTCTGGATACTTTTCTTTTATCTTGTCTTCGAGCTCCCAAGTTGCTTCTTTTGTGTCGTGATGCTTCCAAAGAACTTTGACAAGGTTGATCTTTTTGTTGCGGAGCTCTTGTATTTTGAATTCCATGATTGCTTTTGGTCCTTCTTCGTAAGTCAAATCGGGCTGGAGCTGAACTTCATCTTGATAAATGACGTGTCTTGGATCAAAAATGTACTTCAGCAGTTGCGACACGTGAAAAATGTTATGCACATTCCCAAAGTTGGGTGGTAAAGCCAAACAATAGGCTACGGCTCCAATCCTTTCCAAAATTTCCTAAGGCCCAATGTATCTCGGCCTAAGTTTGCCTCTAGCTCCAAAACGAATGATTCCTTTTGATGGCGATATCTTCAGAAATACCTTTTCTCCGACTTCGAAAGTCAACTCGGTTCGTCTTTTGTCAGTGTAAGACTTCTGTGGATCCTGAGCTTCTTTGATTCTAGCACGGATCTGTCGAACAATTTCTATCATCTCAGTGAATGAATCAGGCCCTAAGATTCTACGTTCTCCATCTTCATCCCAGTATAACGGAGATCTGCACTTCCTTTCGTAAAGTGCTTCGTACGGGGCCATTCCGATGGTGGCTTGGAAACTGTTGTTGTAAGCAAATTCAATCAGCGGCAAAATTGCTTCCCATTTCACTCCTCTGTCAAGAACAACTGTTATGAGCATATCTTCCAAAGTTTGTATGGTTCTTTATGTTTGACCATCTGTTTGAGGGTGAAACGCGGTACTGAAATTTAAACGGGTTCCAAGCTCTTTCTGCAGGCTGGTCCAAAATCGAGATGTGAACTTTGCATCTCTATCAATGTGATTGTTTTTGCACGCCATATAATCGAATGATTTCCTTAACATAAATTTGGGCCAACTTATCTGATCCATACATAATCTGAATTGGCAGAAAATGTGCGCTCTTGGTTAAGCGATCCATGATTACCCAAATAGCAGTGTTCCCTCTTTGGGACTTGAGTAAATTAGTTACAAAATCCATCGCGATATCATCCTATTTCCATTCAAGGACATCAAGTGGCTGTAACTTTCCATACGGCCTTTGCTGCAATGCTTTCACTTGTTAGCACGCCAAACAACGTTCAACAAACATGGCAATGTCTCGCTTCATGCCTTCCCACCAAAATTTAGACTTCAAGTCTTGATACATCTTTGCACTTCCAGGGTGGGCGGTGTACGGGGTTTCGTGTGCTTCTCTCACGATTTCTTCCTTCAAATCATCAACCTTTGGCACACACAATCTTCCATCGTACATTATGGCATTATCGGAGGCCTCTTGAAAATTTGCGACTTTCTTTTCGCAGATTTGTTGTCGTATCTTCTCCAAACATTTGTCTTTCCTTTGTGCTTCCACAATTCTCGTCCTTAGATCAGGACTTGCCAATAAGGCCGCTATTCTCATGCTCACCATTTCAGGTGGCGAAATCACTTCTAGGTTTAGCTCTTCCATCTCTTTGATTAATTCTTCCTCGTGCGTAATTACAGCACAAGCTTTGGTTGGAGCTTTTCTGCTCAACGCATCAGCTACTGTATTAGCTTTACCGGGATGGTAATTGATGATCAAGTCATAATCCTTCACTAGTTCCAACCATCTTCTTTACCTCATATTTAGATATTTATGCTCAAACAAGTACTTGAGGCTCTTGTGGTCAGTGAAGATTGCACATCTAGCTCCGTAGAGATGATGTCTCCAAATTTTTAGTGCGTGGACAATGGCTGCTAATTCCAGGCCATGGGTTGGGTAATTCAATTCATGCGTTCTTAATTGACATGATGCATACGCAATCACCTTGCCTTCTTGCATCAAAACACAACCTAGGCCGTTCTTGCAGGCATCCGTATACAACTCATAATCCTTGTCTGCTTCTGGCACTGCCAAAACTGGGGCAGTGGTTAAGAGTTCCTTCAAGCATTGAAAACTCGCTTCACACTCTTTAGTCCACTCATACTTGATTCCTTTCCTCAGAAGTTGCGTCATTGGTCTGGCGATCTTAGAAAATCATTCAATTAATCTACGATAATATCCAGCCAGTTCAAGAAAACTTCGAACTTCATTGGGTGTTTTAGGAGCTTCCCACTCTTTCACAGTTTGTACTTTTGCTGGGTCTACCTTGAGTCCTTCTGCAACCACAATGTGTCCTAGGAACATCACTTCTTTCAGCCAAAATTCGCACTTGCTAAACTTAGCATACAGTCTCTCCCTTCGTAGGGTTCTCAGGACTGTTCTCAGATGCTCTCAATGTTCCTCTTCACTCTTCGAGTATATAAGAATATCATCTATGAAGACTATAACAAAATTGTCAAGATATGGATGAAACACGCGATTCATAAGGTCCATGAATACTGCTGGCGCGTTTGTCAATCCAAAAGGCATCACTACAAACTCATAGTGGCCATATCTTGTCCAAAAGGTTGTCTTCGGAAAATCTTCTTGACGTAGTTTCAACTGATGATATCCAGATCTAAGGCCAAATTTCGAAAAGACCTTTGCTCCCTTAATTTGATCAAAGAGATCATCGATTCTTGGGAGTGGATACTTGTTCTTCAGAGTGAGTTTTTTCAACTCTCGATAGTCAATGCACATACGCATAGATCCTTCCTTCTTCTTTACAAACAAGATAGGTGCTCCCCAAGGCGATATGCTGGGTCGAATGAATCCCAGGTCTAATAGCTCTTGTAACTGCACTTTCAACTCTTGTAGTTCCTTAGGGGCCATCCTATATGGAGCTTTTAAGATAGGAGTTGTACCTGGTTCAAGATCAATAACAAATCACAATTGCTTATCTAGCGGCAATCCAGGTAGCTCATCGGGGAAAACGTCTTCGAATTCTCTGACAACTTCAATGTTACTGACAATAATTTCCTTCTTGTCATCCTCATTGAGGTACACAAGGTAAGCTCGACAATCTTTTATGCTGGCTAATCGGTATGCTTGCATTGCAGAAATTATAGGAATCCTTGTTCCTTTCTGAACTTTGTACAAATGTACAGGTTCTCTTCCAGACTGTTCGAAGGAAACAATCCGGTCTTTGCACCAAATGTTAGCATGGTTCTCTTCCAACCAGTACATTCCTAGTATGACGTCCACGTCTTTCATTTGCAAGATGTTCAAACCATTGGCCCTTAATATGCATGCTCCAAAAGAAATTTCTAAGGTTGGTCAGACAAGATTCGAGAGGGCTGATCCTCTGGTGGGGGTTACTATGCACAAATCATTCTTCGCTCTCTCGGCACTAAGCCCTAGATTCTGAATGCAATCTTTGGATACAAACGATTGTGATGCACCAGTATCGAAAAGCACAATAACTAGCGAATGATCTATCAATCCCATACCTGTCAGGTTTCCCTGATCTTCTTTTCCTTTCGGCTGTTCCAGAGCATAGGCTCGTCCTTGTCGTGCTTGCTGTTGAGCTGGCTGTTGCTGAGGCACTTGTTGAATTGGCTTGGCTTGGATAGCGCGGTTACGAGTGTTTTGCGGTTGTTGTTGGCCTTGCAATGCACGCAGTTGATTGTTGTTTTGGTTGTTTTGGCGCTGGTTGCGAAAATTTGGTCGATTGTTGCTCTGGCGACACAACGATGAATAATGTCCCAGACGTCCGCAGTTGTAGCAGTTGGCACGGTAAGCAGCACATTCTCTTTGATGGTCTCTTCCACATCGATTGCAGCGTTTGATGGCGAAGTTGCCTTGGCGGTTGATCCCTTGATTCTGAAAGTTCCTTTGATTTCCGGCTTGATTGTTGCGGAAACTCTGATTGCCTTGCCAATTTCTTTTCTGTCCGACTGTCGAAGTCTGCGGAACATCTTCTTGATTTCTCTTTGTTCCTGCTTCTGCTGATTGCTCTGGGTTGTTGGCCAAGAGGGCTGCTCGCAGTCCATTCTTCAGTGCTGCTTCAATGTTCAAGGCTCGTTGTAGTGCGTCCTTGTAGTCCAATCTGGCCAGGCAAGCAATAGAAGCTTGGATGTCTGTTCGCAGTCCAGACATGAACTGGAGTGCCTTCTTCTGCTCAGTGTTTATCGCATCTGGAGCATCTTTCGACAGACTGTTGAATATGCGCTCATACTCCATCACAGACATTTCTCCTTGAACTAAGTGGTGAAATTCTGTTTGCTTCTGAACTCGATACGTCAGAGGAATATACTTGGTGTAGAATTCCTCCTTGAAATAATCCCAAGTTAGGGCATCTTCTTGCTCCGGGGTGAGCGTTTTCGAGTGGGTATCCCACCAGTGTTCAGCTTCATCAGTTAGCTGAAAAGAGATGCACTGGACTTTCTCCCGATCAGTGCAGCCAAGGATTCAGAAAATCCTTTCCATGGATTTGATCCATGCTTCAGCCTTTGGTGGATCCTCGATTCCATCCAGCAGTGGTGGATTATGTCGGGTGAAAATCTCCCCAATATTTCTAGGTTCAGCTGGCGGTGCTTGCATCTCCTCTTCATAAAATTCCCAGTTTTGTTCGGGATGCGGTCCATCGCCTTGTTCTTGGTGTGGTTTATTTGGATTTTCATGAGGTTGGCCTCTTCCACGACCTCTTCCTCGACCTCTTCCACGACCTCGGCCACGGCCTCGGCCTCGGCCTCTTACAGGGGCTTCTCTGGGCAGCATTCTGCAAAGTAAATAATCATTAAAAGGGTATTCAGGACCCTAAGTACGCACAATACGTATCGAAAAATCCTTTTCAGGATCGCAATAAAGACAACAATGATAAATACAGATATACTTAACATGATGGGTTATCCCACCATTTTAGGGTTAACCGTCTTTTGAGGGACAGTGTTCCTAACAATGCTTGGAAATGTCCAAGTTTACACAATTTCCACAAAGATAAGATAATTGATATCATAACACATAAAGCTTAAATCATTATAAGAGAATATACATCTGCATGCCCGGGAAAGTGGGTTGGTAGCACTTTTCATTAGAATGGGATGGCCTACTTGGAAAATTGGGCCTCCCATGGCTACCCAAATTTACATTCCGCAAGTTCCATCTCCCGAGGGAGGAATAATGGCTTTTAAAGCCTCCTAATCAATTGTTACAGCTGGTTAATAATAGGCCCAAACAGGCGCCTTACATGTCCACCGATTCAGTTCTACAATTCGTTAATAGAAATTACACACTAAAGTTACAACATATATATATGCATCCATAGATAGATAAGGGAGACGATCAAAGGTCGTCGTCAGACGATCCGAACATCCCGTTGTCTGAAAAATCAACCACCTCAGGAGGGGTTGCAACTTCCTCATCGGGGCCCTCGTCACCAACATTCCATGGCTCGTCACCCCATTCATGCTGCCATTGTTGTGGCCAATTGGCAGCCATCCATTCAAATGTCATCGGGACAAGTCCGCCATTTTCCACTCCGGCCACATCCTGATCGTTCCCTGCTTCTTATTCCGCTCCTTCATCTTCTTCCTCACCATCCTCTTCTGGATCCTCATCTTCATTCCCATTGACCTCCTCATCGTCCGCTTCCTCTTCAGCTTCTTCTTCCTCCTCTGGGTCGATGTATTGGTCCCCGAATCGGTCCCGCATTTCATGCCTCCAAGCTTCCGATATCGGGCAATCCAAGTCAGGATTTTAGGAATCCTCGGAGTCGTTGTCAGGGTAAGCGGGGTAGTGACTGGCATCCAGATCCTCGTCACTGGGTCCGTAGGAGGAATCCTCCTCCGGGTCTTCCTCGGACTCGCTTTCAGATACGTAACTCATAGCATGGGAAGATCATGCTTCGATGTTATGGGCTTGAGGTGGATTCTGGAAGGTGGCACGCTGACGATGGATAAGGGAAATAAACCCTTCCAAGTCTGATCCATCCGCAGGGGAGTCGTCCAGGGAGTTCCCGAGATTGGCTTGAACCCACGGTTGCCACTGAGGGGGCATCAGTTCAGCCAAGCGGCGCAGTCCCTCAGTCCTAGTCACACCATGTGGATGAGCATCCATCCAGAATTTGTGGAAATCCGACAGGAAGCGGCTCAGGGAGTCTCCTTAGCAAATTTGGTAGCTTCGGAAGTAACTGACTCGCCTTTCCCCCGAGGCATTGCGGGGTAACGATTTGCGGTGGGTGAACTTGCGTCGGGCCATCTGTGAACAGGTAAAATCAAAAGGATCAGGTGGTCGGCAAAGTAATAATAGTTTGCATAAATTAAATTGCGAAAGTAACGCAATTATAAGGTAATAATTCTAGAGTCAACTACGGCGCATAATAGACCTATCTTAATACATGCTTATTCTAAGTCTCTTGCGAAGGTAGACTAAAACGTGCTCCCTAAAAGCATCTAAGTTCTCTAGTAAGGCCTTTATAATTGAAGCATTCGTAATGCATATGAAAAATTTTCATGAATGCAACAATGTATGCATAGAAAACCTTTGATAATCGAAATGCAACAGTTTATGCATTAAAATCTTCATGACCTTTGACAAGAGTAATGCAACATTTTATGCACTTTATGATCTTAGGGAGATGCAACAATATATGTATCGAAATTTCAAAATTTAAAAAGGAAGGCTTGTGTCTTAAACTTTGATGCAATAATTTATGTGAAACTTTTTCTCTTGATGTGGCGCCGAGTACGAGAGGAGGAGCTGGAGATGGTAAGGATGTTTTCAACTTATAAAATAGATGGAGGCCTCGAAGCAAGGAGGTCCTCGGTTCAGAGCGAGATGAAAAAAAGAAAAACTTCGCTCTGATACCACTTTGTCACGCCCCGATTAATAAACAAGGCATATAAGAGAAATGAGGCACATCGGGTACGAGACTTGCACTTGGGATATCAATCAAAGTAAGAACTCAAGCGAATAAGAGAGAAAGCATCACACTTCTCCCAAGTTAAGCAAAATATGATAGGAGGGTGCCTCCTCAAGAAGGGATCGTAGCTTCTTGAGTAAGCCAAATATCAGAGTTTTAGCAAGATTGAAAATAACAAAAGTCTAACGAAAGACATTGAGTCTCTAGCAGCGGAAAGTTATCAAGGAAGTATGTATATGAAGATACACACTTCCGCATCTAACTATTACAAAAGATGAGTCTTCAGCTCCACCCCTCTGCTACCTCGTACTCTTGCTTCAAATCTTCTTTTAACCTGCGCATTTTAGAAATAATGTGAGGGGCTAAGTACAATTTGTACTTAGTGGACACATGCCCGAAAACATACATATATAATTTTGTCATGCCTTTATAGAGGGTCGCACATGGGGTTTTAACTAGGGATGTCAATCGTGCTAACCCGTCGGGTTTCGGGCTAACCCTATCGGGCTGCGGGCTATTCTGTCCGGGTTGAATCGGGCTGAATTTTTATCGGGCTAAAAATTCTTGAACCTAACCCTAACCCACCGGTTTTCGGGCTGACCCGTCGGGTTGGCAATATTTACGAGTTTATTTTTGTAAAGATTTTCTTAAAATATTTTAACAACCCCTAAAACAAAATAAAAAAAGAAAATGATGAACCAACATAAATAAAAGAGATCAAATATCAATATCTTTGCAAAAAAATAGTGATAAGTGGATAATCATAGTTTGAAAATAAAATAAACATCAATCCTTATATACCAACTAATTTAAGTAATAGAAGTACATTTCTCAACATATAAAATGATAAAATCATGATTAAAAAATTAAATATAGCTTTCACTTGGGTGAACATAACAACGAGTGACTAAAGGTTCTTGAAAGGAAGAAATGAGTAGATACGCTAATTAGGAGAGTGACGAGTGGAAGACAGTGAAAGAGGAAGAAATGAGAGATTTTTCGATTTGAGGGTAAAGGACTACGTCATTGGGAGAGATTGATGAGATTTTGTGTGACGGAAAATTAGGTCTAGGAAATTAGGTATATAATTAATGGGTATAGTAGGATATAAATAATATTAGAAATAATAAATAATAAATTATTAAATATATTATTAAATATTACCGGACCTACGGGCCGACCCGCAACCCACCGGGCTCAGCCCGTTCGGGCCGCCAACCCGTCGGGTTCAACCCGTTCGGTTAAAAATAATTTTGGGTTGAAATTTTTTTACCCTAACCCGCATTTTAGCTCACCGGTTTCGGGCCGACCCATCGGTTTCGAGTTTTATTGACATCCCTAGTTTTAACTTTGAAAATCCTCCCATGGCACCAAAACATTTTATGCATCTAAGCGCGCTTTCAACAGTTAAACTATCTGCAAAAACATATGACTGGGAGGTGGCCGCCAACCACAGTCATAATGCTAGTCCATGTAGGGTGCGGCCCCTTACATGATAGCATCATAGTGCACTAACCCGTGGTATCTTTTCATACCAACTGGGCACAATCGTTAGAGACTCGCAATGCGCGTAGTCAACATTCACGTTCCCACGTGTAATGTTCTTCTCTAAGTGGTGTTCCCCCACAAAGAGGACAGATAGCAAACACAAAACAGTAGGCAATGACAAAGCAGTTAAAAGCAAAACATTTCATTTCATGCTTGATTTGTTTAAAAAGGAAACATCATTTGATTTTTATTTTAGCCCACAATATAGGGGTACAAGAAAGTCCACCTTAGATGGTGTGGTTGCAAGTGATTTCTCTAGTTGTCGATCCTTTCCTTGCCCTTTCATATGACGTAAGGAATACGAGTAAAATCTCAAGAATAGTAAATTATCTATAATCTGACACATCAACCAGTTCTGGACTCTAAATCGATCTTGGACTTCTCCCGTTGAGCCATCGGATAAGGATATGAAAGAATGATCAAACAATTTGGTTTGATGAACAAGATAGTCAAACATTATTTCATTAGCTCGTGATTCAATACCGAGCGTTACTGACAATGAAAGTTCATGGTTCAACTTAATTGAACAAATACGAAACTTCATCAAATGACGGAACATTACTTCGATGATTATGATTGAAAGAATTTCATAATCAATTATGAATCATCGTACATTGCTTGAAAGTGTGAGAATTTGTCAAGTTGGTTCAAGAGAAGATCAAGTCACGATTAATCGAATCAAACAATCAAAATTGGTTTGGATTCAAAAAGGTTTCAAAGAGAGTAAGAAAGAAAAGAATAGTTATCAATGTCGATTGAAAGAAAGGATGTTGAATGATAAAGAGGATAAGTCGAATTGATTGAAGAAAGAAAAATCAATATTTTGGAAAATACATTCTGTGTCGACCGACACAGAGTGTGTGTCGACCGACGTGGTCATGTCGACCGAAATAGATGAGTGTCGACCGATATGGATTGTGTCGACCGAGATGGATGTATATTGACCGACACAAGTGTGTCGATCGATATGGATTGTGTGTCGATTGATACGAGTGGTCGACGGAGAAAGAATCGAGCAAGGACTCTATGTCGACCGATGTAGCTTTCACGTCGACCGAGACAAGCATGTCGACCGATACGGCTGCATCGACCGATGCAAGCCCTAAATTGGCCAAAACATAGGCTGTTTTCATTTGGTGGAAATTTGTGTTTTTGGCTCAAACAGTTATTCGGGCTCGTCCAATCGATTTCTAACAACTCCAAATGGTTTTCTAACATGTATAACGAGTCTAGACATATATTTCAACATCAAAACATGTTGAGAATCGAGATAAAACCTCAAAACATTCAAGTAGGGCAAACATACCAAAAATATTTCAAAATAACTAAAACTCGATTCCTAGGTCGATATATCATTTCTAGGCTCATAATATAACATGCTAAACATGCATACGTACTCATAAACTCAAAATCAAGCCTAGATCATAACATTCATAAACTAGAGCATAAATCATAACATGCTTAAATCAACAAAATAGCTAGAGGGAGGTCCGATTTATACCTCCTTGATGTTTCTAGACCTTCGTAAGCTTGATCAACCTTGATTCCTTGACTTCTCACCTCAAAACAAAAAGGAATGGAAATCTAAGGTTGGAAATGGAAAGGAAACGAAGAGAGGATTCCGAAAAGGTATAGTTTTACCTTGAAAACCCTTCGTCAGAGCTTCGTCGGAGCTCGCCGGAATTCGCCGAAGATTCGCGGGAAAAACTCTAGAGAGTTTAGTGAGAGAGAGTAAAAGTGGTGGAGTGAGAGGGTGGGTTTCTATTTATAGAAAGGAGGGGGGTAAATTTAGAATTACCGAAAGTTAAAAAGGTTAAAGTGGTAGTCATTCGCTTGTCACATCGGTCACTTTAACATCACCTCATATCAATTCCACATCTCTTCGTGTCATTGCACGGGAGACCGTGATATTTTATTGATACACAAATATTTATCGATCGATATTATCCCGATACAAAAATATCGGATCACCAAATAATTAATTAAGATTAATTAAACTCATTAATAATAATTAATTCCCTTCAATAAAATAAAGGTGGCAAATAAACAATGCCAAAATGATAATCTCCCAAAATAAATTGATCGCAAAATCCGGAATTAATTCGATAGTAAAATACAATTTTTGGAAATTCGATAATTACAATTAGTATTTTACGAGGGGTGTTACAACAATGTTGCATTATTTTATGTGAAATAATGAATTATATAGCTTGCAATATTTCATTATTCTAAAAATATTGACACAAAATTATAACAATAATTATACTTCATCGAAAGCTGCATTAATAATCTGAAATATATGCATTATATTAATCAATTCATTGCAGTATCTTAAAATATACCAAGTTTACATGGAGATAAGGAACAATCAGTTGTATGAAACAAATTTACAGGCTTAGTCAATGCATGTTTACAAGCTTAAAACTTTAAGTTTACGTGTTAATTGCTGCAACTACATATATTTACATTCTTCAAAATTTTACACACAACTATGAAATTAAAAAAATATATACTGCAAGTTTACATGCTTGATAAATGCACGTTTACCAGCTTAATTAATGCAACTACGTAGTTAAGACATCTTGCTTAAATCACAACACGTGAATATATGCAAATGTACAGGCTTAATATATGCAAGTTTAACTATAAATTACTGCAACTATATGTAATTATAAATAGTCGAATTTAATGTACATGCCGAATTTAATGTACATGCATGGAATCCTTCACAAACTGCATCCACAAAAACAAAATGTAATCTTTGTTCCAAAAGCGCATCGGCCATAACAACAACTCCATCCATTTGATCCAAGATCGGCGCACCATCATTAGCTTTATTCTCCTCTTCTTTCCAATTTTTTTAATATTATCGTCGTCGTCATCGCCGATAGAAAAAATTATAGTATGAATAATGAGCCAGAGAAATATGGAGCAGTTGTGATTTGATTGAAAAAACGCAGGAGTCCAAATGAGGACAAAACTAAGCAGCAGAAATAATCATAAAAATCCATCACTCAATTCCGATTTCTCAAGTGCATTCCCAAATTCAAAGAATGAAAACTATGAAATCCAAAGAAATGCTAATGCGTGAAACACACAAAAAATCAACCAACGCATACAGCTAACAACAAGAGGGGAAACCCCCCACCCACACAAACAAGATTCAGATCCGAAACCAAAACCTACCTAAGTTCAAACAAAAATGCAAAAGCGATAGCAATAAACGTGAGAGAAATTACGAGATTTGCCATGCGGATGAGGCCTTCAAGGCGCGAATCATTCTTGATGTTGAGGCGGTGGAACTGGATGCGGTCAGCCCAAGGCAGCGTCGACGGCTCGAGTAGGTGCTTGATCTTGTCATTGTAGATGCGACAGCCAACACCTTGTGCGGCGTCTCCTCCATCAGCTTCTCGCAAAGATGAGAGCCGATGAAGCCGCCGGCGCCGATCATGCATATCTGCCAAGAATAATATTAAGATATATACTGAATGAAAATCATTTAAGAGTAATATTAGGATATAATTAAGGAATAATTTAACTGTCAAAATATAATTCCTAAAACACCCTTCAACTATATTTAAATTGAAAAATAATAATAATAAATTAAATTCAATCAAATTATCTGGACCATTAAATTTTAAAAATAAAGGATTGATATTTAGTTCTTATCTCTCATCTGGGAGGTTCACATATGATTACTCCTCTATATATATATATATATGATTACTCCTCTACAGATGTGATATGAGAACTAATCTTATCCATTCGTCGTTAATTATGGACGGCCCAGATGTGTAGTTTTATATAATTAGTTACTTATTTTATTAATAATTTAGGGTATTTTGGGTATAAAAGATTATCAATATTTTCATTCCATAATTGTTTTCCTTGATTTTCTCCCTACATATTTTGTCAAATCTTTATATTCCTTATTTAATTATATATAAATAATTTATTTGTTTTTTTTTTCTTATAAATCGTGAATATTTTAGTATAATTATCAAGAATTTCTTTTATTAATATTAATGGACCTTTTCATTAATATTCATGTTTATTACGTTTATAGTATTGTTACTTAATTATTTATGCTCTTATTTTATTCATTTATTGCACCTTTTTGTAAGTAATATTTTTAATGTTTTCATTTGCTATTTCTATTAAGTATATTACTATTGATATTTTGTTTATAGTCATCAATTCATCCTGTTAACGATTAAAAAACTTTAACAATTATTCGAAATCATATACCTTAACTATTATATTAAAAATCACTAATTTGATGCAAATTGAGTAGTGTAATGAAATGTAGAATAAAGGTGTTGTTGTGCCCAAAATTACTTGGGCAAGATTAATATATTGAAGCCTAGAATTGGTCATTGCAGCCCAGTTGATCGAGGCCTGAAAGTGGAAGTGATATGGCGGCCCACTTGGTCAAGAGCCGGTCCAAAGAAAAACCTAGTCAAATATTTATCCCTAAATTTTCGGAAAGTAGTTGTTCCTTGATTTTAGTAAAGTAGTTAGGATTTTTTACTTATAAATAGATATCTAATTTCATTTGTAAAGGGGGGTCCATTTTTTACGTCTTCATCTCAAATCTCTCCAATGTAATTTTTAACTATTTCTTAGTCTCAATACAAATTCATAGGTCTTGTTTTCTTGAACAAAATCGAACCTCAACATTGGCGTCCATGGGGCCTGTGAATTTACAAAGAGATGAAGGATTAAGAGATTGCGAAGAGGCCAACTCATCGAGGTCGTGTGCCTCTCCTGACAGTCATGTTATTGTTTGCTCGTGGCTGGGTCGGATGAAACTTTTGCGTGGAAACCATTAGGGTTCGTTTGTTGCGACAGCGATTAAGGTAATTCTACCCATTCCTGGACTCCTTCCCGTCAAGAGTGCGACCGTCCAATCAGAAGTCTGTTCAAGTGTGTTCTCACTTGTTCATTCTCCTCATATTTTAACCTCCTGGACTGCATATCTCTCTCTCTCTTTAATCTTTCTTTTGGAGGATGTTTATGGTGGTTCTGGGTTTTGGAGTGGACACCTGGGGCTGTTTGATATTATGAACATTTGTTTGTTCCTAATCTTTATTGTGATTTTTTTACCAAACCTGTCGTTTTATCTTGTCGTGTTTGTTGTTTTGCCTCTGAGAGTTGTGGTATCTTAAAATGTGCTATCGTTGTTTCTCTATTTCCCCTTTTTTGTTTTATCCTTGCTGCTCGGTTCTTGTTATTTTGTTGCAGGTCGTTGGGTACCAGTGAGCGGAAAGAGGCAGGGACTCCCCTCCAAATAAGCAGCTGCCCCTGCAAACGGAAACTTCTTCTTTGGTATGAGACGATTTTCCGGCAATGAAGTTATGAGGCGGCTAGATTTTTCCAGCAATCGTGGCCAACCCCCGCAGCCACTGCTTCATCAGCGCCGAGATCAGTCCTCCAACACCGCCAACACAAGGGAGTTTTTTCTTAATTTCTGATTGTTTTTTATTTTATTTTAAATGATTGATTCAGTTCGTATGGATTTGTTGACGTTTAGTTTGGTAATTTGATTCTGATTTCTATGAGTTTGATAAAGATGGTGTATGCCTCCTCAATTCTAGTTAATATTCTGAAGAGGTTTGATTTTGTGATCTGATTAATTGGTTTTAATATTTTTGATTTAATGAGGACGATATCCGCATAATTTGCTGAACAATTTGATTTCGTTGATTTGTTTTTTTTTTTTTTTCTTTCTTGAAAGCATGATTAAGTGATTCCTATATTTATGAACATGGTAAGCATGATGTTGTTTGATGGATCCATGCTGGTGACTTGAAGAACCTTCTTAAATTCTTTTAGTTTTGGTGAGACGGAGGGATATGATACTTCAGAAAATGTAAAGTTGTTATCACTAATGTTAAGTATTGAACTCTTGTTCTGTTATTTCCATGAATAAGTTGTGATATCACTTGCTAAATCTGTTATGATTATAGACTGATACTTGAACCTGTCATCTTGATAATCCACGAATGGTTAATATTTAGTTTGATTAACCCCTCTGTTGGATAGTTCTAAATAACTAGCCCTGTTGCTTTTGGTTTTGGTTGTAATGATTTTTTGCTCTGCTCATCATTCTTTTGTCCTGCTTGATTACTCCCAAGCGTAAGCCAAATGCTGATTAAAATAAGAAGTTAAAAACTCTAGCTACTAGCTTGTTCGATGGTCTAGAAAAGGTGAATAAAGTACGAATTCTATGGCCTAATGGACGGAGGATGAAAGCTATTAGAGAGTGGTAACAAATCAGGTTTACATATGAGAATCGGGAGCCGCGGCCACCTTCCAAAACGTCTGCTTCCAAGCTTTCGCTATTGGATATATTCTACATCGAAAAATAAATGCAAACACTCTGATTGTTTGATATATTGTGTGACTAGCATCAATTGGGCCATGCGTATCAAACGACGTATCTAGGGGCTGTCCTGTGAGCAGATTAAAATTTTTAGAGAAAAAATGCAACTCGTCCAAGTAACTCAATGAACAGGAGTGCTCGAAGAATGCACCATAACAGAATGGAGTGGCCAATACGAGGATGCTTGGTGATAAATTCACTGGAACATTCAGCTTTGGAAACTTTCATGGCTGAACCGTGATTAGATGAGCAATTGAATCGAGGGACTCAAATGAGAAGGATATGATAGAAGAGGGTTTTGACATTGATTTATGATGATGGAAGCCACACATTAAGTAAACTCTCACATCCAGGTCTTATCCTCAATCCTCTTATCTTCTAATCTTATAAATTAAGCAATGAGTTGATTTCTGTTTTTCGACATGCATGAATAATTAAATCTTTATTTATATAACGCATTCAAAAAAGCTTTTTGATATAGTATTAGCTAGTTCATGTGCTTGATATCTTGTTTCACTTTTACAAATTAGCTTTTCCTATTTGTTCTACTTGCATAAAAAATGAATTAAAGCATGCAAGTTAGTAAATTGAATAATATATTTGAATAGAGCTTTCGATGCATTTTAAAGAATATTAATATTTTTCTTGCTCTATATTTGCATGACCGCTTGAGCAAACATCAAAACACCCCTGAAAGACATTAAGCTTAGGGGCTCGACCAAGGAACGAACATTGCACACAAAAATTGCACCTCATATTAAAAGAATTGACAACAGGGAATTCAGGGAAGCGTGATGAAGAAATGAGAACTGCAACGATTTTAAGTAAGCACGCCTCTTCAACTTCCTAAAAGCCCCATGCCTCATCCGAAAGGCGACAAAATTTGATCGAAAAATATTTAACTACTGCACGTAGTAGGTCTCCAAAACGCTACCTGCCTCCTAAACGCGCACGTCGCGCAACAGGGGCTCCGACCTCAAAACGAGCTCAAAACAGCTCGATTACAAACAAATAAATGCCTCTCAATGGGGCCAATCACATAAAAGACCCCAAAAATGAGTCAAACTGACTCGTAGGGGCTCCCAGTTAGCCAAACACAACAAACGGAGCAGCCCCCAAACTGCTCCATAACTCTGTCGTGGTTTCGGGCCCACGACCACAGCCTTCGTACTGACTTCCCGGGGTCATGTGGATAATGGGAGACCACCCACAGAGGGAAGTCCCCACGGCTGAGGGGATGTTTACGGGCATCCCTAAAATGCCAGGTCCCCTCCTGAAGGAGACCTGAAGGGCGTACATCTGGGAAATACGTCCTACCCTCCGAGGTGGGCATTCGTCACGAAATTCTAACAATTCGACTCCGTGAGTTCTTTAGCAAGAGCCTCATGAAGCCGAAGGGGCTATTGTTGTGCCCAAAATTACTTGGGCAAGATTAATACATTGAAGCCTAGAATTGATCGTTGCAGCCCAGTTGATCGAGGCCTGAAAGTGGAAGTGATATGGCGGC
>JAPKLW010000773.1:200563-272038 GCA_026898455.1 Plectranthus barbatus
TAGTTGTATTTATCCCATTGAGTGTGAAATTATTCCTGGGCCCAACACTTCTAAGGTTTTAGATCGAACCCATATTCTTCCGTCGTTCATTCATGGCGGTTTCAGCATATTTGTGAAATTTCGTACAACAATTTAATTCGAGTTGTTCACGTTAGTTTTGTTTGAATTATTCACGACAAATTTCATATGAATTTATCACAACGGTTCTTCACCGCTGTTACAGTCATTCTTCGCTGTGGTTTTTGGCGGATGTTCTTCATGATAGTTTTTTTTCTAAAATCATGAGCATCGAGGATCAAGATTTCTCATTCCATGAAAGTTTCACGCCACATCCTTTGCTTTCAGTTGCAATTTTTAACCATGCAGATGTTACATTATTTATATGATAGTTGATGCATTATTTATTTTTTATCTACTACATTATCTTTTATAGCGTGTTTTTATTTTATTTTTTAAATGTGACTCCAGGTTTTAGCATAATATTTAAATTGTAAACAAATAATGCAACTTATTTGTCGTCGTTAATGTAATATTCAAAACTTAAATAATGTTCCATTTTGTCTTTTGTTCCGCACACATCACGTACTTGTATCAAGGACTAGATGAGCTGAGAGGAAAATACACTACACATTTTATAATGTACCATTTAATTGACAGATAATGTACGAATAATACAACAGTTAATGTACTATTAAGAACAAAATAATGATACAGTACTTTTAAATATATCATTACATTATCATTTGTATTATGTTACATTATTTAATTTTAATTGTTACATTATTTACTTTTACTACGAATATATTATTCGGAACATATGTAATAGGGATTTCGTTTGAAAGATAATTAAATTGTCTTTAATTTGATATATTATACATGAAAAAAATAATTTAAATTGAGTGAATTATGATTATTTAAAATTTTATAGAAATTTTAGAGAGAGAAAAATGTAATTTTGAGGGATTTGGTCCATGCTGCACGTTTACAAAACCCTGGGCGTAAAAATTATTATTATACCCAAATAATGTAGCAAATTTCATTACATAATGCACCGAAAATCTTTCATTTTCAAATTGAATCTAGATCGCCCAAATTTTAATCTAATGGTTGAATTTTGGCCTCATATAATATATAGTTGATGGGTAACCATAGAATGCAACCCTATATATATATATATATATATATATATATATATTTGAATTATTAGTAAGATTGTTTAGGAAAATGTCATGACGGTCCACTCTTGTGCAACTTTGAGGTTATGGATTAATTAATAGAGATCAACAAACAGTTTCAACTAATTTGAGAGTTTATGTGATCTGATCAAGTTACATACTGCCAACAATACATTATAAATTATTATAACTATTAAAAACCAGATTTTAGGTACATGTTCGATGTAAATAATTGATAGACGAGAGACTTGTATAAAAATAAAAAATAAAAAATAAAAAAATTCCTAAGTATTTATATTATTAAAATGAACGATATTGAGTTCGATTTCTAAATTTATAATATATAAACCAACTACAAATAGAAATTATTTTTTTTACTCTAAAAAATTACATCATTTGCAACAAAAAAAAAATACATCGTTTGCAATAAGAAAATATATCATTTCAATAAATTAAAATATATCATTAAATTCGTGTCACAATAAAAATAGTGAAACTGCCTCATATGAGAATTTGTCATCATATATTTGATAATGTAATAAAAGTTAGGCATAGAATATTAATAATATAATGAAAAGTTAAGTGAAATATAAATATATCTATAATATTCGATTTTTTCCGGTATAAATTATACAGAAAACCGAAAAAATCAAAATTTTAAATAAACAGTAATAAAAAAGAACCGATAATTAAAATAATCAAATAAGAAATATAAAAATTTATTTGATTTAGTTTGATTTTCGAATTTTTTATGCTTTTTCTCAATAGTAATTATTATATATAAAATAAAATAAAAAAACCTACTCTTACAAGTTACAACCAATAACAACGTTAGTCGTTAGAACAGGATGGACGAAATAGTTTTTAAAATAAATCTGAGTTTACACTCAGCAATTTTATATTTAATCCACCATGTCATAATATGACAGCTTACAATGAAAACAGATATACACTGCAAAAACTTTGTTTAGTAAAAATATAAAAGAAAATGCTACTTGTATGCATGGATAAAATACTTTGAAATAAAATATTATTATGAGTCCTTCATTATCAGCACCCTAACAATTTTATTAATAATAAATTGTTTTTTTAATTATTAAAGAAACTATCAACATCGTACAGCTATATATTAAAATTTATTTTGTGTTAGTAATTTTTATTTTATTTTATTGTTTAATACATCGTATTTTATTGTAATGTATTTTATGTTTAGAATATATTGTGTTTTCTAATTAGGTATAATTAAAAAAAAAAGCACAAAATATTTATAGAAGTTGACCATCTATCTAATCAATGGAATATCATATTCATTCTTATTTAATATCTTCTAATTTTTAAGACCCAATATTCTTTTTCTTTATATATAAAAAGAGTATAAACACAAATTTTTATTTGGTTCTAAAAGAAATTTTAAGCTAAGATTGATCACATCAACAATTGAGATAAAACAACACGAATCATTTAAAAACATATTGTAATATCATGTGTTTAATTAAGCGAATTTAAGCTTAATTTATTTAATGAAGGATTATTTCTATTTTACGCATATTATTATTTATTCATTTTCGAGAAATAATTAAACACCCATCGAGATTTAAGAGTCCAAATTTTGATATTAATATGCCGATGGAATCGTTTCGAGAAAACGAGAGTGACCAGGAAGTCACAATTTTATAAAAGATGGACGAGTGCATAGAGAAATGAATTAGAAAGTTAATAATGTGATTAAATTCACAACTTGCACTCGGGAAGTCCGATTCTTAAAGCGAGTTAGAGTATGCTTGGAAATAAAATAAGGAAGCATACGAAGCGATCGGTGTATTTTTCCGAGGTCCGAATAATATTTAATTAAATGTTGAGTTAAATGGAAAACGGAATAATTTTTTGTCTCCGAAGATTATAAAATTTTACGAGCGAGACGAGCTCATCGAGAGGAGCATTTTTATATAATTTTATATTTATTTTGAACTCTTTAAGACGAGTTAACGGAGGAAATTGTGCTCAAATTAAGAAAGGAGAAACCTTTCTTCCCCTTGAAGAAAGGCTACGTATTTGTTTCATGCGAAGTGTGGCGTGGGTGAAATTGGTTGGAGGAGGAAGTGTAAAATTATTCATGTGGTTTTCTATTAAAGCAGTAAAATAGAAAACTTACAGGATCTTGAAATAAATGATTCTCACAATCAATTGCATACATTTCTCCATCGCAAAATTAAGAATTGCAGAAGACTAGTGTTTCTCTTCCTTGATTTCTATTCCTTTTCTCTCACGTTCGTGATGGCAGTTAGGGTTTGAGAGAAAATTATTATGTCAGGAATTGAGGACCTAATCCCTATTTATAGGGTTAATATATATCTCACATAAAATTGATATTCCCATCAAATATCAATTAATATCAAATATGCTCCAGATATCCCATATACTCCCTCCGTCCCATTGAAGTAGTCACATTTCCCATTTTTGTTTGTCCCATAAATTAGTCCCATTTTCCTAAAATGGCAAATTTTTTCACACTCACCAATAAAATATTAATTCCACTACACTCACAACCCTTAATCTCCGTGCCGAAAAGAAATGGGACTACTCTAATGGGACGGAGGGAGTATTATTTAAACTTATCCAATAAATAATTTATTTATTAATTAATCCATAATAAATATATCACAAACATGGGACACATCTTACAAGAAGAGGTGTGGCGGTGGGTGACGAGGTGGAGGTTTGGCTGGCGTGAACAATCAAAACTGGTTGCACCATATTCATGTATCTTTTTTTTTCTCTCGTTCCAGTTCAAAGAGCAGCGAGTGAGAAGCATGAGAGAGGTGTGAGATTGTTGTATTCTAGGATCAAAACAACTTGTGCTATATCATTTCCTCACCCACCATCTTCATCTTCGTTGTCCAGTACAGAGCGAGGGAGTCGAGAGAAGCAGTTTCAGAAAAAGAAGAGAAAAATAGAAAAAAAAAACCCAGTTTCCGTAGCCCCAGCACCACCCTGTAACTGCGCGTTTTCTGGCCACCAAGGGCCATCACCGGAGATATCATGACCACCACCTTGTTCCTTGTTCTACGAGGATTCCGAAAAGCATACCCACGTCTCGAGAGGTGAAGAGACGAGAAAGTTATAAGCTAAGAAAGGTACCCCGTCGGTTTCGAAACCGTTACGGTATTTGTTTGTGAAATTCGTACGAATCCTTGATGGATCGAAATTTGGTTGATAGTTTTGAATTCCTTCTGTTGTAGGGAATTGATTGAACGGCTGCACCGCCATTTTAGTCGAGAAAATTTGACTATTCACCGGAGAAGAAGAACACGGCGGTGAGCTCAAATCCTTAAAATCTTTGGTCGATTTTTGAATGTTAAATCATGCTTTAAGGTGTGGTTCATGTTCCTAGATGTTGTAGGAACCTATTAGATGATTGTTTGGGTGTTGGTTGTATTGGGAATGGTTGAAAACGTGAGTTGTAGGTTCGGGTAGCGAGTTCGTCGGAGGAGATGAAGTGTGTCGACCGACACAGAAGCCACGTCGGTCGACACAGCAGGAGGGCAACGCAGGTGCATATCAACCAGGCATATCGACCGATATGGGGCTGGAGATTGGTCGATATGGTATGTGTCGACCGATACAGGGAGGCATATCAATCGACACAGACGCACAGAGAGAAAAAATTGGTTTTTCTCGTTTGTTTTGATCCGATTCAAGTCATTTTCGATTCATGAGTCTAATACATGATTGTATGAGCATGTTTAGGATCTGATTACATGTTGGGTTGTGAAATTGAAGGTCGAGAATTGATTTTGTAACATATGAGTTCATTTTAAAGTAAAAGCTCCTATGTTGCTGTGTGAGTTGGCATGTCAGTCTTATATATGTATGATTTGGCAATGTGTCCACTGGGTACAATGTACTCAGCCCTGTGTGTATTTCTAAACATGCAGGTTGAGTAGAGCAAAGATGGAGGCAGCTGAGCTGAGCTAAACTTTTGTTTGTAAATAATATAATATAATCCAGATTACATATCTCCATATATGTTCTCTGTTATGATCCTTTTGCGCACTCTATTACCGGTCTTTATGTACATATTGTAAATTATGACAAGAGTATTGTGTATAGTTTTGTTGGTATCTGAAAGCTATACTCTTTGATTTAACAATCCTCTTTTAATATATCGGTTTAGTCTGGTATATGTTATTCTTTCTCGTTGATCTGATTCTAGTTGATACCAGGCTTTGTTGAAATTGGTCTACATTCTACGTTGTTGACTCATTTGATAATCAATTTTTATTTCACTAGTCTCGCCTCAGTGGACCGGCTCCTCTCGTGGAGGCTGGGGCGTGACAGATTTGATTGAATGAGATAAGAATTTAAGTGTATTTCAGTGTTAAAACTAAGTTGGAAATTAAAGTTAAATTGTGATTGTTGAAGTTTGTCGAGTTAGATCGTCTGTCCTAGTTTATCCATCCTAATTAGTTGTATTCGATGATTATTGAAGGTGGGAGATAAGGAGGGAAGCTCAATTAGCTCAATTAACGGAAAAAC
Organism: Plectranthus barbatus; assembly: GCA_026898455.1. Taxonomy (NCBI): domain Eukaryota; kingdom Viridiplantae; phylum Streptophyta; class Magnoliopsida; order Lamiales; family Lamiaceae; genus Plectranthus; species Plectranthus barbatus. The sequence goes on from JAPKLW010000773.1 coordinate 206,275, forward strand.
ATCTAGTTCGTTCAAGCTTATCACCAGGTGAAAATTATTTCAGTATAAAGAAAATGCTTTCGAGCTTTGCGCTCGGTTTTCAAAACGTGTGTGAAAATAATTTGTTTTAACTGATTGCTATGCATAAAATGTTTTGTGCTATCATATCTGTCCTCTGTTGACAGCAATCAACAGAGAGTTATTTGATGAGATGAGAACCAGGTACATTTAGTGCCTGAGCTAGTCTTGTTAATTTATGTGAATGTTAAGGTTAGCAAACCTTACATTATTATAACGGCTGATCAGTTGACGTGCTAAAGCCCTGGGGGATATAAGGTAGGTGTGATTATTTCTTAAAATGATTGGATCTCGATGCTCCGTGGTCCAAGATCAGTGCACTTTGATAACAGTGGGTTGAGTGGCTTGTCCATTCCTAACTGTTCATCGTAACTTGGAAGTGGGTCAGCTTCCAGTTACAAAATGGTAAACAGATATGATATCATTGTAGATAGCCGGCACAATAAAATGTTTTGGATAACATGATTTTTTTCAACAAAACCCCGTGTTTATCTGCGTGAGTTGCATAGCTTTCATTACTTAAACTGTATTTTTGGGCATATTTCCATTGGGTACGAAAGTACTCAGCCCCTCGTGTTATTTCTAAAATGCGCAGGTTGATCAGCGAGGATGAAGAAGTGGTGGTGTAAAGGCGGAGCTAGAATTTCGTAAAGATTTGAAGATCGTGTGATATTCATCGTCATATGCATATCACCATCACGCTACACACTGCTGCACCACTCTCTGAAAATATTTTCCTTCCCAAGTGTTGAATCTTTTGAAGAAAGCAACTGTCAATCTTTTTTTTATGTTTCAGTTTATGTTTGTGATGTTCTTATGAAAGTTAAATCTCACTTTTGTATTTCCTTTTAAATATGGAAGTCTTCCGCTGTTTTAATCTTCGAAAATATTTGAAAATCATTAACCACGACTGTAACGTGCCTCGTAGTTGGGAAGATTAAATGGGGACGTTACACATATTTTTAAGCAATACATATAAAAGAAATACAATATAGTTTAAACATAACATATATAGAAAAAAATAAAGGAATATGAACAAAATTTAATCTGTACTATTGGCCAAGTATAGATAAATCGTATTGATTCATTCATAACAAATTTAATATCTATATACTAACAATTTCATTTGTTAGTTACTACTTATTAACTCCAAATTTATAATAATAAAAAGCTAATTAACTTGTTTATAAGCTAAGTAAAATGAAGGGGAACAATCATAAAGAAGTATCACCGTCTCTTATACAAATTTATATAATTTGGTATGCATGTACTTTCTCTATTTATTTTCAATCTCGTGTTTCATTTTATAGAGTCCTATTCGAGATTATATATATATATATTAATAAAAATAAAAATAAATAAATAAAAGTAATCAAGTATTACCAGCAACAAGAATGCCAATCATTAACTAGATTTAGTTATATACATAATATTTAAATAACTACAATATTCACTTGGATTTAATTACATTTATTTAAAAATATATTGGTAGGGGTGGTGCAAAATCATAAAAGGGTATTGATGAGGTCACCCACGCTGGGTGTAGACTGTAGCCATGGATGGCGTTGCACTCATTTTGGTCACCTTTTACAAATCACATCCCACCTCTATAATTATTGTTTCATTCTTTTCCTATTTTCTTCACCGCCACTCACTTCAATTATATATAGTTGAGATATTTGACGTTTACATTTAAAACAATCGAGGATTTAATTAAAAAAAAGACTTGGGTAGGTTTCTTCAGTCAATCCATAACGCATAGAAACTCGTTTCGATTATATGCTGCAAAGTTAGAAACCTTGACTTTGTGTCTCAAGGAGAGAGAGAGACATGGGATTTGGACAAAAGCATATGTTAGAAACAGTGTTTATTTAGAAAAATATTAATAAAAAAATCTTGAAACCTGAAAGTGTCACGTTTCTAGAAGAGTCAACTTCCTAAAAGCATCTTGAAGCACATGGTGAACTTGTCTTCCTCAAAAATCCCTCTCCTCTCCCTCCCTCCCATTTTTCTATTTCCTTTTGACTTTAATTCTCTCTCTCTCTCTTTCTCTCTCTCAATGTCAATCCCATTTGGAAATGGACCATATGATTACTGAGCTAACATCATCATTCAAACTTGGCGTTCCACTGTTCATCTCAGCATCCACATTTTTCTCTATACATACCTCTGCCTGATGACTCAATCAACCTTCTCAGCTCCACCGCCGCAGCCCGTCTCCGACAATGGATTCCCAATGCTAGCAGTGGCAGTGCTGGGCATCACGGCCACAGCCTTCCTACTAGTCAGCTACTACATTTTCGTCACCAAATGCTGCTTCAGATGGCATCTAGTTGACCCCTTGAGGCGCAGGCGGCGCCCGCCCTTGACCGATGATCCACTGGCACTGGCCTACTCGCCTGCATCGTGGCAGAGCCGCGGCCTCAACGAGCTTCTCATCAGGGAGATCCCGACGTTCCAATACAGCAAGGAAGGAGAGAGCAGCAGCCTGTCCAAATGTGTGGTCTGTCTGAATGAGTTCACAGAAAATGATATGTTGAGGCTGCTGCCCAAGTGCAGCCATGCCTTCCATTTAGACTGCATTGATGTGTGGCTGCAGAGCAACTCCAACTGCCCGTTGTGCCGGTCCACGATCTCCGGCAGGAACCGGTACAGGTTGGAGAGAATAGTGGCACCTAGCTCTTCCCCTCAAGATCCAAGCCCACTGGTTGGCAGCGTTTTTGGTGGTGATGAAGATTTTGTGGAGATTCTGATCAGAGATGATAATCCGGGCAGCTTGCCGGAGCATCAAAGAGGCGATTCCAGCAGATTCTTGGTGCAATCTAGGAGCCACTCATCAAGAAAGTTGTTAGGCAAGTCATCAAAACACAGAAAGTTTCATCATGTTTCAATCATGGGAGATGAAGGCATCAATCTGAGAGAAAAAGATGAGCAGTTCTGCATCCAACCTATCAGAAGATCATTCTCGATGGACTCGGCAGCAGACCGCTGCGTCTACCTTTCTGTTCAGGAAATTCTCCGGCATGACAGGCAACTCAGTGAGGTGCCCAGCAATGAAGAAGGCGGCAGCAGGAGCCGGAGATCCATTTTCTCGTTCGGACACGGTAGAGGATCAAGAAACACAGTTCTTCCCTGCTGAGACATGATCCACACTTCAGTTTTTTTGTTTTTGTTTTGTGTTTGTATTCATGAATAGGAGATTGTAGGAACAACACCATTAAACATTGAAGAGAGAAATGATTGGTACACAATTATGGAAATGACTGTTTTGCCAACTCAGATTCATCACTTTGTGAGTCCAGAAATAACAAAAGAAAGCATCTGTAGTGATTAGGTGTGAACAAGATTAAGAAGAAGATGCATCTTCACATGCCCAGATACTAGTCAACATAAAATAAATAAATAAATTTGCAGAAATATGCATTCCAATACCTCCTAAGTTTTTAACTGATGAAAATTGCACATGCTGATTAAATTCTTCCCAAGTTTGAAGAGACAATCAGTCTTTGACCAGTTGGGTTAGGACAAGAATTCACATCACCCTCCATGTAAAGAAAATCCAGACAAAATGGAAAAACTCAAAACTATTAAGAAAATAGCAGCATTTTGGGATATATTGCTTAATCACAATAAGATGCGTTCAGCACAAACATAGCAGCAGACCGTTACATCATTAACTAATCATCGAACTCGTAGTGGAAATGGAATACCTAGACTCTTTGAACATTAATGAGCATAAATAATTGTCTGTATTGAGATGAAAGAGTTGCAGATCAAGATTTTGCTCCGGAATATTACCTATTCATAGCCGAACTAGCAGAATCTGAATTATCTGCAGAGCCCTGTTCATCCTCATCCGGCGGAGGCATTGCATTCAACTGGATCCAATATTTAAATTTGTTCAAATCGGGAAGCTAAGATCTACATACATAAACAGAAATGTGCATAAATAAAAGACCTTATATCTCATGTTCTTATATATAGAACAGGCAAAGTGACGCAGCTTAATTTAATTTAGCAACCTCATACGATCATCTCTGCCTACATTCTTCATCTGCAGCATGTGATCTTGCAAATGATAGTGAACTTACTTTGAGGAAGCTGCATGTTATTTCTGAGATACTTCATAGCATTAATGATGTGCCTTCCTGCAGATGGAACATATTTTCTAGTGTTGGAAAAACTAAAAGCTCCAAGAAAGCAATAAATTACTTACCTTCTTAATGCCGCATAAGCTTTTGAGAGATTTTGGCATGCTCCGATTGAACCTGCATCCATGATTTCTTTTGCATATGCAAAAACCTTAGCAGCTGCTTTCAGCCAATCTAATTCCCTATGGCAAAGTGCTTTGGACCAAAACTCTCTTTCAACCATTCTGCAGCATCTTCCAGATAAGGGACTGCTCTTGAAGCAGCTTCGGCAGCATCGCCAATGCCTTCTTCAACAATGATACTATACTTTCATGTTCATCCATGGACTCACATAGCGTTGTGAATTCCATATATGCTTAGAAAACAGCAAGGGTAGAACTTCTCTCTTTCTTTTGAAGAATCCCAAAAGAGATCTCCAAAAATTTCTTGGCATCTGCAAACTTCTCCTGATAACTCAAAGCTCAAGCCATGGAACTAAAGATCATTGCACGATCCTCACTCTCTTTATCTGTTTGTCGCATAACTCCCTTCAAAGTATAAATAGCTTCCTCATATCTACCCAGGGCAATCTGCAAATCAGCTGCATCTATCTCTGCACAAACCAAATCAGCACCACTTCTTCAAGACCTTTCGTGACAACAGGATATGTTCCAATGATTTCTCATACTCTTCAAGTCCACTGTATATAACTCCAAGAATCCTCCTATCAAAAGCAACTTCACCCGAGTTACTACCCAGAAGTGTCTTATGGATCTCCAGTGCCTTCAAACGAAATGGAAGAGCCTCACTGAAATTCAAAACAGCAGCATACGCCCCTGCATCATCCCTATTGGCATTACCAAGCTACTTACTATCTTCATCCAAAATCCTCTCTTTAATCTCCAAAGCTTTCCTCAGATGAACAATGGCCTCCTTAACAATAAACAACTCAAACTGGATGGCATGCAAGATAGGCAAAAACCTGATCAGCATCGTAAGAACTCTCCCTCTCTAACCTACTCAACACCCTACTAGCACTATTCAAATAGCCCAAACTCTCATTGAACCTTTTCATATCATAACAAGAAGTTCCAACTAATGCAAAGTCTTAGCAATAGGCAACGAAGATTTCTTACCAGAATTACTATCATCGTTCTCATCAAAGATATTCAAAGCCGAAAGACAGAGTCTTTTCGGGGTCTTCGCCTTCGCGGTCTAGTTTGAGACCGATTTTCAAGCAGGCCGAGCCCAGTTCCTTGTCATCAAAGCACGTCTCCATTTCCTTAAACGCTACGAGCATCTCATCAAGCGATTTTGCAGACACAATGTCTCCTCGAGCTCTGGTTTCTCCTTCACTTTCATCTGTCCAGAAGTCTTGGGCAACTGGGCCCACGAGCGTGCTGAGATTCCGAGATGGGGCGGGGTTTAGATTGAGGTGGGGTTTTGGCGGGCTGGCGAGAGTGCGGTTGGAGAGGCAGGTATAGGAAGAAAGTGAAGTCTTGGGGTTTGGTTTTCGCAGATGAGAGAGAAGCTTTTCATATTTGAGAAAGAATTCACTTGGTAGAGATTGCGTAACAATTCTTAAACCCACGCATTTTCAGTTACTTAAACTCTCTCAAAAGGCAAGCCGCTGCATGAAAAGTTGAATATATCAATCAAGTTTTTGTTTTTCTTTTATTCCTTCTCAAAAACCATATTAATATCATATGTTAAACTTGCATTTGTGGTAATAAAGATGCAGGCAAGCACTGAAATCCGAGGTTACTAAAGAAAGAAAGCAAAATAAACGATCAGTCTTTACAATTTGAGCAGTAGGCTGAGCCTGCGCGTGGACACTAGCATTCCCCCTCACCTGCAAATCAAGAACTAGAGAGAGGGAAAACCAACCTTCACAATTCAATTTATCTACACATTATTTACAAAAGAATTTTAGCGCTTTTCTTGTAGATTAGAATCTTGAGTAGCCAAGCTTTACATGACGGAGCCACTCACACCAGATTCGCAGGATCCCGGTCGTCGGAGCCCCCGTCCGACGGTGTTCTATATATGTCGACAAACGGAAGGTCGAACTTCCCACCATCTAAATCGTCCATGTAGAATGTCCGCGACAGTCCCCTGGAGCTTCTCAAGTCCAGCTGATGTTCCTCCTCAGAGCGGTTGTCGTAGCCATCACCGGAAGCTTCGTGGTAGAAGTTCGGTGGCTCAAGAAAGCTCGTCTCCTGGCCCGGACCTTGCGCTGGCCGTCTGGCCCACCAGTGGCTCCTATCTGGTTGCTGCGAGCTGTGATGCTGTAGGACGCTTTCTTGGAAGAGAGGGACGGATGCAGAAGCTTCGAGATGGCTCTGTGCGCGGTCCTCAAACAGGTTATCATCCCAGTTGTGCTCGTATTTGGGAGCCTTGAGGGGTGGCATCCATAAATCAGCAGGATTCTCCTCATCATCGTGTTCGTAGTGCCTGGACGGAGCATCTCTTGAATCGTCGTCGTGTCTGTCGTGATTCTGGGAGGTGTAATACCACTCCAGAATATACGGGAAATTCTTCTGCTCGCCGTCTATCAGCCACATTGAATCGAACTGGTGAAAATTCCCCATGTTGTTGACAGGCATCTCCCTAGAGTACAAGGCGTTCCGTTCGCCGGTACCAAACCCTCTGAAACTTGGATTCTGATGCGTGATAGCTGCTGCAGTTCCCTGACCTCTAAGCTTTTCATCTCTAAATATCTTCAGGGTAGCCAGGAACTGCTTCCCTTCATCGCTAGGATCCCACGAAGGATACGCAATCTGAAAGCTGCACGTATTCGTACAACAATTTAACAATGTAGTGAGCTAAGAAACCAGCAATCTACTCATTTTGACAGGAAATCTGTTAAACTGGTGATGCAGATGATCATACCTCAAGAATGACTTCTCCATTTTTCCTTGGGAACTCCTCTGATCGTGAGTTGAGTTGAACGCTGAACCATATCTTTTGTTTCCGTGACTTATAAAATCGAAGCGACTGAAGCTGCCAAGAAAACATGACCCGTTGATGAGTGAGTTCTCCAAGAAAGCATGATACAGCATTTCCATAAGACAAGGAAAAAGAAAGAGAGAGAATGGCTATTGTAAGCACGATATATACCTACAAACATGGCCCACACCCTCAACATCCACAGTGAAGTCCTTGATGAACTTTAATATATCATCCACCCGCTGCAAAAGCATAACAACAGTAATTCAGGGAATAGCCCCGTACGGTGAAACAAATGTATGAGAACATATCGAGTTACAAACCTTAGGGACAACAAACATAAGTAGGTATGGTGTGAGAAAGATTGAGGCCATCTCCTCCAATAGCATCATTCCGGTGTACTGAGCCAGGAAAAATTACTTATATCAGCCTACACTGTTTTTGTAACTAACTATTGAACAGGGAAAGCACAAGTTCTAAACAAATGTTCCCAATGGAATTTGAAGGTTCTAGACAGCTTCTAAACACAAGTCTTATCATTCAAACAGTGATGATGATATGATACGGTGATCGAGATCTGGGCATTTCTCAGACATCAGGTTTATAGAAACATCAATTTAACAATATTTGCTGACAGAGGAAATAGTCATATGCAAGTCATATATCTCATCTAAATCAGTTTTAAATTTACATAGAATCGATTAATAACTTAAAATCGGGGCAATCACAATCAATAAAAGATAAAATACAACCCAAGCACTTTTTTAGTGGAAATGTAAATGAAGATGCTCAAGTCACAGATTGAATCTGGCCAGAAACAGAAACAGTAATAAGAACAAGATGGACTAAAGACTAATAATGGGGTTAGAGATATATTCTGTATCAAAAACCGAAAAAGCATCATTCACCAAATATTCCAAATTCCACATCCTGGAAAAACCTTGAACATACTCATCAAAGTCATACTAACATGGATAAGGCATGACTACCTGAAAAAGAGTTTCAAACTCCAGTCGCACTGTTTCAGTGTTCTCTTTCCCACGCCATCTTTTTGGCATATAATGTGTATGTTGGACAACCAGGGACATTGCCCCCTGCGGATCAAGTACAAGAATCTCATCCATCATTGCAGCCCGGCTTATAGCAGTTATAGTTCCAAAAACTGCAGCATACCAGAATAAGTTTCGCCCAAATATCTGCAAGATTACAGCAAATCCCATAACTAAAAGGGAAGTTCAGGAATTCCGTCACTCATCAGTCTATTACATTTAGAAAAGAATCATGGGTTAAGAGTTGAAAGCATACATGGCCTTCCAGGAGAGATTCCTCTAAGAATGCAATAATTATGAGCACAGCAGCAAAGCCACCAGAAACAAATGATATAAACTTTGCAACAATTGTCAAGATAGGTGACGGAAACTGTTTCAAGTAATCAGAAGCGTGTACTATGCTGCTGTTTATACGGTGCTTAAACAGATGATCAACCTGGAAATGAAAAATGATTCCACAAGTCAGTATACTTGAAGGATAGAGAAGCTTCAGCAATAAAAATGGTGTGAACATGGAAACGAGATACAGTTATAAGTACACAAAACTTAAAATCATGCATATTGATACAAGATTGTATTTCTACTAATATCCCATAGTAGACAACTGGCCTTAATTTCCTCAAGAAAATCATGCCCCAACCCATTGACAAACAGACAACAGCTTAACCACCATCCCAGAATAACGCAGGAGTAAGAAGAGAAATGGATGACAAGCAAAGTTAGGATAGAGTTTATAGAGACACCTCATTGAATTCTCTGAGCATCCACTTAGAGAGGTTTGACCATCTCCTGGACGATGCTGTACTTGGATGATTATAGAACTGTTCAGCATGCCTCAAGAAGAGATATACAAGCATGAAAATAACAAGGAATGGAGATAGAAGAAGCAGAGCAAAGCCAACTATCATAAGCCTTTTCCTCAAAGTAATTGGATCAGAGACAAAATCTCTTCTAACGTGGAAGTTTCTGCAGAAACCAGAGCAGATGCAGAAAGATAAATCACACAAGAGCGAATTCCATCGATCCAAAAGTCATTCACATAAGAGATCATAAAAAGACAAGTATTCACTTATCTATGATCAGGGAAAAAGGAAAGGTTTCAAGTACTGAAGTTTCTGATGAGAGATGACATAATACAGTTCATTAAAAAATGGACCTTTCTTGTCATTTCTGACGTAATCATCGTGTTGTGAATCTCGAGAAACATGGAATCATATGAAAAAAGCATTGAACTAGTATAGAAGTACATAGGTCGAGGAACTATAGAATAACAAAGACTCTTCTTTAAACAATGCCCATAACATAGACTTTTGTCTTATCAAATCCTCATGGTTCCTTTTCAATTTTTTCTTTCTTTTTTTTATAAATTAAATTCCATATATATTTTTTATTAACTTCTTCTTTTCAGCTGGATTGGAAAGGAAAGAGCCCTTCATTTTTTTTTTTTTTTTTTTTTTTGCCCTTTTTCGGTAGTTTTACAATATAAGAAGCAAGCATCTTCACTGACCCTAAAATACATGCCAGGAGGCTGAATTATGCATTTCCGAGCAGGACATCCACGGGTATGGAATGGATAAAATATAAATGAGCACAAAATTCAAAGAATACAAGTGCCAATTTATATAAATTATAGAAAATTATACATAAGATTTTTAATGTAAAAAATATAAACTTTGTGTCTGTGCTTTACGGTATCCATATTTTCCAAATGATGTATGAAGAGGAGAAGGTCAGATATATCCCTTACATTCTTGCAACCCACTCATAATATTAAGCATAAAGGAGTTCACAATTTACCTGTCAAACATGCTTTGTAATATGCACCAATTTAAGGTCCATTCAAGCGTCTTTGGCAATACTAGACGAAGTTGGACACCATCAGCAGCAACATTGCCAGTTGCGCAAGAACCAGGGATCCACTGTGATATAGGAAATGCAAGCACTCCTTTATTAATCATGCCAATCAAGTAATTCTCCTTCCTCATCAATCTCATCACCACATCGTGAATAGAAAGATCCTTGACCACACATAGCTGCTGTGAGCGTTGTACTTCAACAACCTTTTCAAGAATCAATGACCATGGCATTGTCTGTATTTCGTTGTCTGTGACATGGAGACTGCAGAGGCATTAACTAACGGCATAAACATACAGATTTAGATGGTATCCTGATCTTAAGAAGTTCAGTAATTACTTTTAACAGTTCAACTCAAGAGGTATAGACTTTGAACAGCTTAAAAGGAAGAGATAACCAGCTAGTACAAGAGTGTAATATATAGTAATACCTGTTGTAGTAAAACCAACGGATCTTAAGAGTTTCCTTTAACTGTGCAAAGAATCTCAAAAAGCAAAATATACAGTAGATGGTAAATATTCCCAAATATCCCAGAATTATAGCTTTGGAAAGAGTAAAAGGAGTCAACGGATGCTTATGTAATGCTTCCTCAGAAAGATCGCACGGCTTGATTCCAGATTCCACTGCATCCATCCCACACTTTGCATTGCCAAGGCCATTCCAATCAACAAAGAGTAGAAAAAACCCAGAAAAGCAAATAGTAAAAGCCAAGCTCAGGAGTTCAAACATCCACTTGATGATAATGCACCAAAGGCCTTTCTCACAGTAATAAGTGTAAATCCTCTCAAAGAAAAGATCCAAATCATCAATTGGCTCAGCATTCAAAGTCTCGCCATCAAGAAGCCCAGATGGGCTTTCACTACCAGGGCTTGGTGCTCGATGATAATCAGACAATTCAATTTCATGTGGTACATCATTAAGCAGCTCAGCAGTCAGAGAAGATGTACTGCCCTGTTTCCACTTAAATATATTGAGAGCATGGAATCCTTTTTGCCCACTGAACATCACTCATACACACTGACTGTATGGAAAAACAGTGTGCCTTAAGTTAAAAAATTATGCTGAAAGACCAAAAGAGAACTATATTATTCCAATATTTTAGGATTTGAACAGGTATATTATAAAGGCATGAAAACCCTATCACCTATGACCCGTACTGCAGCAGAGTACCTTCTGCATAACATTAACTACTCTATGCGCCACATATTGGTTAAACATAAAGATTCTCTGTAAGGGAAAGACAAGATCTGAACTCGGTACACCATTCTCAACATTTTAATAAGAAACACATAATCTTTTTTCATTCCGGATATGATTATCAGATTATAATACTCCCATTAGTTGTTTCTTTCATATGAACAAGATAAGACCCTTGAAACAGTTCTGTTTGTATGGTTCATAGAAAGGCCTATAAATGTAGTTACACTATTTATCTGGTAATGAGATCAAGTGGAACTGATGATAGGCTCAACACTACAGCAAGCAAGGATAAGGATTCATCGTTTTAAATTCATGTAAACAGAAACAACGGTGACCCCTTCATCTAAATGCAGAGGAAAATAGCAACTTCATTAGCAGAATGTAACTTCTACTAATAATTATCTGAAGGGGAAAAAGTATTGCTCCCATGTGACGTGGCATTTTCAGATAGACATCATTTAGTTCTATAGCATTCAATCAACTAGGTATCTACCAACACAAAACAGCATGTGAACATAACCCCCTATAAGATTTTATTATAATGCTAATAACAGCAGTATCACATAACGATATCTTTCGGCACATCAGTCAAGAGTACAGGCAATGCACAATATCAGAAGTTAAAGCACATTGAATTAATAAACTTGCTTGAAGCCAAAACCCAGTTGATCTAAATTGGCTTCTCAAAGTGATGAGAAAGGAAACTTGCACCTTCATGCAATGATACTGAGATTTAACACTAGAGATAATAAGTAGGAAATAACATTCTAAAATACAGATTACCATCTGTAGCACAATTCTTGACTTGATGTCTTGATTAAGTAAATGAACACCAAATAAGCAATAAACTAGTCTTCAAGAAGTTATAACCTCCACATAAGTAAGTAAAGCAAGTTTCAGAAGTGATATAGTCTACCACATTTGTATGGAGAAGTTTACATCTTCGTATCTTGCTTTAAATGTACAATTGCTCTCTATCTAACGAGTCAGAAAATAGAAGTTCGACATCAAATTTTTTGTAGCCTTATAGTATCAAATAATTAACCCCTATGCACCTACATGATCAACTTAAGCATTTAATCAAGTTAGGCAAAGAGAAGGCTGAATTTAGTATCAAAGATACCAAAGTAAAATCAAACACAACACAGTTTTCTGAAAATCCCCTATACCAAATCACCAGCCTCTGGAATCAGCAAAACGACTTTCTTTAGGACTCTCCAACTGCCAATGAGAAACCGATTCCAGTTATAAAGTAATGAGTCCAGAACTTGCATACATCGACCAGCCAGTACCCATAGATAAATTAAAGCTAGGAATTTGCTCTCGGGGACATCAGAAACACAACAGAAAAGGTCTAACCTTTAGCACCAAAAGTGATACAAACACTCGATTGAAAAAACCCTGAAACAAATTTTATTCTTTTTCTCCTTTTCCCTTCTTTTAGTTTAGATATCTATATTCTCACGCAAAAAGGTAGCTAAAAGTACACATAATGCCCAAGAAACCCAGAATCCATATTCGTTGAACACGACGATTTTCTATAGAAAACTGGATACACGAAAAAGAAATTCTATAATCAACACAAACAAGTCAAGGACTCATATACTACTCCCGAGTTCTTGAAAACCCAGATAAATAAGAAAAAAGAAGCAAAAAAAATCAGAAGAAAAAAGTTTTACCTCCAGACCAAAAATATGGGACTCGATGCAGCCAAATATCACCGTCGTCAAGTGACTAAATACCCGAATAAGTTCAAATTTCTTCAAGAAAAGATCAAAAGTAATCGGGAATATTCAGCTGCGGAGAATAATAATTATAAACAATTCTTTTTCTGCCCAATTTGGTCGGAGTGCGGAGGAACCGTTTGGAGAAGAAAGGGTTTTGATTGTGTGGAGCAGCGTACAAAATCTCTCTAAGAATTTGGCTTTTTCGATTATAAATTTTGTTCCGATTTATTCCAAAGTTTCCGGTGTTGTTTGCTGCTTATCATAATTCATATATATGTTTTTTTTTTTGCTCTATTAAAACATGGTTTTTAATCTTTTTCAATTGAAAAAATAAAATAAAAAGGGAGACGTGAAGACAGAGGAAACGTAGCCCCTCTCTCTCTCTCTATCCCTCCGTATAAATAATAAATACTATTTCGCTTATTTTCCTTTTTTTATTAAATATATTATTAATGAACATCTAAGTCGACTATATCTTTAATAAATCCATTCAAATCAGAAAAAATATTCAAACGAATATGAAATACTATTAGATTTTGTTAATTTAAACATTGGTTAGCAATTATGATTTGTTCCTAAAAATAATATTAACTATACATTAATACAAATAATAATCAATAATTTTTAGGTTTTTTTTAGGGATTAGTTGATTAGTTCCAATTTTCTCGTTGTAGAGAGAGAGAAATCTTGCCACTCCCAAACCCTTCTGGCCTCGAAATCCGCTTACCTCCATCGGCCTTCACCGTCTCTCTCCGCTGCTGCTGCCGTTGTGATTCAGTATATTCCGCCCAGGTATGCAGCGCCTGCCTCTCCACCTTTCTCCGGGTTTTACTTTTCCTTAATTTTGTTTTTTAGGTAATCCTTTGAAGTTTGGTGAGTGCCTGAATGATGATATACTGAATTACTGATATTGAAATATGAGAGCTCTGAGGTGTTGATATGGTAATGTGAGTTCTTTGTAGTAAATTAATATTGAAGTGATAATGTTGGAGATTTTGTGAGAAGGTTTTACTGTCTGATATCCTCTGAAATTTTAACATCGAGATTCATATCAACACTGATTCCGTGATAATTAGCGTTGCCGATTAGTGTTATTATGTTTTGCGTGGAGACTCGACTTAGTTATTATCTACACGTTTTCTGCAAGTGCTAATTGAAAAACATTGTTTGTTGACTTTCAGAAAGAGCTCAAGCAAGTTGGAGTCTTAATGTGTTTCTTAGTTCATCTTCTATTATGGGAACATAGACTAAGCACTTCGATGATTAACCCATATGAATAATTTGGGTGATAAATTTCATAGCAGCTGCTATATCCATGAAGGAAAAGATAGTGGTTAATCAACTACTTCTGTGGCCTAATATTTATTATAGTCATTAGGTTGCATCACTTTCTGATTCATTCCTTTGAAACAATTAGACTGTTAGAAACCACAAGTCCATTAGTCTATGAAGGATTGACATGGTTTTAGTGCTTAGTTGTCCCCTGTTAACTTGGTTATCACATGGAACCAATTTCCATGAAGGCTAGACCAATTAGTGGATGTTTTTGCTATTAGTAAGGAGATAGTACTTAAAAAGTGAGGATCTCTGTGTATTATTGTGTTAATTAAGAGCATATTGAACTTGGTTACTGCTGCTAACATTTTCTGGTAAATTATATTTTGTAGTTCAGGGTATGTGACTTGTATCACTTCTCCAAGCAAAGACTGAAGATTTCAGCCCCTTGTTTATCTTAATAGAGAGAAATAACATGCTTGCAGCTGCCCAGATCCGCCCAGTTATTCATGTCTCCAAAAGGTCTTTTCCCCTTTCTTTTATGTTTGTTTGGGCAAACAGTATAGACAGAAATGTATTTTAATTACTTATTACCCATATCTTGGTAATCCTGCAGAGGAAGCTTTATCGGTCTAGGAAATCCTGCAAAAGTCACATCCTTGCAGTTAGGGTTTAATGCCAGGAAAGCTAGTTTTACCGAAGGAACTAAGAGCTGCAATCTTTTATCTTCTGTTGAACAGAGAGAGCATATTTTTGTACTGAGTACAGATGATGGTCACCCAAGTGTCTCCATGTCTGAAGAGGAAGAAGAAGAAATGAGTGAAGTTTCTGTATTCAACAAAGAATTAAGTACATTCCTGAGTAAATGGTCACCTCCTAGGTACTTATGGAGAGGATTATCCATTCTGATACTGGCTGGGCAGGTGATTATTAGAACTTTTCAGGGAAAAATACACGGGAAAAACACTCTTCAACAACTAGAGAGGGTAGGACCTAAATCAGTTGGTGTCTGTCTCCTGACAGCCGCCTTTGTAGGCATGGCCTTCACTATCCAATTTGTGAGGGAATTTACCAGATTAGGGCTGAACAGATCTGTTGGTGGGGTTTTGGCCCTTGCTTTTGCAAGGGAGCTGAGTCCCGTGGTCACATCAATTGTAGTCGCGGGGCGTATTGGCAGCGCCTTTGCTGCAGAGTTGGGCACAATGCAAGTTTCGGAGCAAACTGACACATTGAGGGTTCTCGGTGCAAATCCTGTGGACTACCTGGTGACGCCAAGAGTGCTAGCTTCCTGCATCGCCCTTCCCTTTTTAACTCTGATGTGTTTTACCGTAGGGATGGCATCGAGTGCCCTCCTAGCTGATGGTGTTTACGGCATTAGTATAAACATAATCTTGGATTCTGCTCAAAGAGCTCTCAGGTCATGGGATATAATCAGTGCGATGATTAAGTCACAGGTCTTTGGTGCTATAATATCAATTGTGAGCTGTGCGTGGGGCGTTACCACTTTGGGAGGTGCCAAGGGTGTTGGTGAGTCGACTACGTCCGCGGTTGTCGTTTCTCTTGTTGGGATTTTCATAGCAGATTTTGCTCTCTCCTGTTGCTTTTTCCAGGGAGCTGGAGATTCATTGAAGAATTGTATGTGAGAATATCATAGCACAATGTAGGGAAAACGTAGAGTTACACTGAAGAATTGTATGTGATAATCCTCTTACAACTCATCATACTTTCTTTAGTCCACAGTGTACTTGTAACACAATCTGACATTGAGGTGTATCAATTTGTGACAAATGTATATGCCCCTAAGTGGGTGAGAGACAAAAAGATCGAACCTCTCTCCAGTTCCAATTTAAATATTACTCCTACAACCTAATTTTTTTAAAAAAAATACTGAGTTTCTAGTTATTCCAATGCTTTCGTGGCAATTGAGTCTCTTTAGTTGCTCTAAAACTTTCGTAACTGATTCTCTTCGTAGTTTGTTTTGTTTTGTAAAATACTTACCAAACAAATTTAATTCAGTTTAAGTTACAGACGAATATAGCTTCAGTGATTAGTTTCACATTTCTCAAACAAATTACATTACAAAAAGGCGAAAAGCACCATAAATATCCAGCATCAACTTACAATAATGGAAAAAAAATCAATTTTTTGATTGTCAAGCTAATATTTCCTTCACAGAGGAAACATAAATAAATCCAAAAAGATAAAAGGTAGCTCGTAGGCACCCAATAATCATTAGCCACCCTACTGGAAGTGAAGAAAATACTACTTACATTTCCAAACTTCAACTCCTAACAGCTTGACAGCATCGAAGGATTTCTCAATCGTTGCTTTGATCTCTCGAGTCTTTGTTAAGTAAAACTTCCCCTTCGGAAAGCTCGGGCCAAAACAGAGTGTATGCAGCACAGGCTATTATTGGGAACTTTGATGCCTACCCCATCCATAACTTCAATACTTTGTCCTTGCCACCAGATGCTACTTTCTCACCATCTGGGCTCCAGTCAACTGCAAACACCTGCAATCAAAATCGGTTACTTTCGGACTACTGAAAAACTTCTCCTATTAAGAGGCAGGCAGACAAGAGTTCTTACTTCATCCGCATGCCCTGGAAGATCTTGTTTCAACTTTTGCGTACGAACATCCCAAACCTGTTTAATGACTCACATCAATAACCAAATGCAAAATCTCATAGTTCATATCAAATAGAATAGCCATAGACATGGAAACTACTCCAAAATTGGTTGATCCTAGCATAGTAAATTCAACAGCAGAGGAGGAGGCTCTTTAATTAGTAAACTCATACAGTGGTGTCAACAAATAAGATATTCATCATATACATGCCCAGCAATTTGATAGGACCCCAACAATAGGAATAGGAATACCAATTATTACTTTTTTTTAATGGTAATATGTTATATCAGATGTCAATTGTCAAAACTCAAAACATCCTCTCTTTAGTGCACAGATAGCTACCAGCTTTTCCGCCCATACTAAAACTTAACATCAACCAAGTCTTCTAGTTGAGAATTAACCTATACGCAACCATTCACCAAATAATAGTCTAAATTCAAATAACTTTGCAATTCATCATCCGCAAATTCTGATACAGAACTCAAAAAATCACTTCAAAGCACAATGAATTATAAAAAATAACAGTTACCTTAAGAGTTGAATCTTTGCTTCCACTCAAAAGCAGTCTACTGTCTGCTGACCAGCTGTAAGAAAACCTGACAATAAGATATACTGAATAGATTTATAATCATATAAGGAAATAATCCCAACCTTATTTGATAGACCGGCCCAACATGACCACGAAAGGCAGCAACGAAACTTCCAGTTACTCCATTCCACAATTTTACTGATTTATCAAAGGAGGCACTTGCAATCCATAGCCCATCAGGAGAAAAGTAAACATGATTTACAAGCTGCAGCAAATCAGAGTTTAGGTGAGGTCAGCATGAAGGAATATTCTTGTTCAAATAAAAATTTGTTATTAAAATTTGTTTGGAAAAACATGAAGAAATTAATCCAGACAAACGCATTTCAATTGAGTTAGGTTCTGACAAAATACAGAGCTAAGATCTAAGAGCATTGCACAAAAACCAAAAAAGGAAGGAAAAAAAAAAAAAAAGGTAATGGGGAAGCAAGATTGCATGCCTGTTGATGACCAGTCAAACGTTTTTTGGGAGTTTTACTGGTCTCAGGTTCCCATAGAAACATGGTAAAATCATCCGAACCTGACACCAATCTTTCAGGGGCACCACCCCTCATCTTAGTATACCTTTCTAAAGCAACCTGACAAGACAATTCAAGATGGATGCTCAGATAACAAATACAGTAAGAAATGAAGGTCCCAACCCTTTAGAACGGTTAAGCCACTGAAATGAATCAACAAGCATCACCATCAAACAAAAGAAGATTCATAATCAGCAATCAGCAGTTATGAAATCATAAAAGACATAGTAGCACTTGGAAAGAGAATGCTAAAGATCAATCGAACCACCTGCTTCATTTCCTCTGGAGATGAATACTGTTTACCAGTGTGATCAAAGGCACCAGTTCGGAGAACATACTCAGTACTCAAGGCCAATGAATTCACCCAATGTCCATGGCCCTACACAATGAAAAACATGGAAACTCTGAACAACTAAGTACAGGAAGATTTAGACAATGATGAGTAAAAAGTTGTAATATGTATATGTTAATAACAAATCCTCACGAGCAGTTGAGCACCATTTCCTAATGTAAGCACACAATACACTAAATGATGTTACAGGCAGAATCTCTGATGAATCTCCTAAATTATATGGTGAAAGAAGACAGTTTACTCAACCTTTATTAGCACATTTAGGGTAAAATAAAATTAGGTTACAGTGAAAACAGAAACACGTAAGCCACCAGGTATGCTTATAAAAGGGAAAATCATAAACAGACTGGGATGCTTTGAACAACAAATTACATTTAACTCCTAAGTGACTAATAGGGTAAGTAAGGCAAAGCTCCAGACCAATGTATTTGAGTCTTGAGAAACGGAGGAAATAGGAGGAGAGAAGCACTGCTTTGCAGACATGAAACACATGCAGTTATAAATAGAACTCCTCAGAGTAAACTTCAAGGGATCCAAAGAGATAATGTCTTCATCCATAGTGTTTTGCAAATGAAAAATGGCAGCATATATGAATACCTTCAATTCTCGTATGAGTTTCCCTTCTGAAGCATTCCACATTTTAATTGTGCAATCCTGAGACCTGCAAATGAGAATATTTTACCGAATACGATTTTGCTTCACCCAAAGTCTAAAGGAACCTCTTTCAACACTAAAGTGACTTTATAAAAAAAATCAAAGATAGTTTTGCATTTGGAGGTGAAAAACTTTTCCAAGATCTGAAAGTTTTTTGGGATAAAATCATGAAACTACATGAAAAATGCGCAACTTGTGGAGCTATTTTGAAACCTTCACTTGCAAATATCCACTATTCATAATCTTCCAATTCAATAGATCGTTTCTTGTAGTGTTCGTGTAAACCCAACAAGATATATCTCAATAAATGCCCAAACAGATTCCTTTATATGCTTTTATTTAACAGGTAGCCTCAATTAAAATGAAAAGCATACCCAGTATATATGATTCCATCACCACCCCATTTTACACAAGTTATGGCCAGTGTATGCCCAGTAAGGCATATTATACATTTTTTCAAAGAAACATCCCATATCCTTGCATCGCCATCTTTACTTGCACTGACAAAGCGACGGCATGGAGCATGAATATGTATGGGCTCCCATGAAATTCCAGTTATCCATTTCTTGTGCCCCTGAGACATGAACTATGTCTTTTAACTCCACATCTTTTAATAGAAGCAAACACATAAAATGCTTAATATAACAGTATTTTCTTATGGCTACCTTCAAATACAGAGTCAGCAATCATGTTCGGTACTACATTTTTGTGGAAAAAATGTGAAGCGATCACAATGTTAAAAGATGAAATTTGTCACAAGCATCAATAATACTAAAAGAAGAATATTTAGAATGGGAAGACAGTATTATGAGTACATATATATTTTTTTCATCCAAATTATAATTTCTTGTAATTTGAATTATTAAATTGACATTGACATGCTGTTTGACTCTAGCCTGCACCCATAATATATACTAAAAGCTTAACCTTATATATATACATGTGTGCATGGTTAGAAACTTATATAGCTATTATCTAGTTTCAAGTTAAGATCTTCTCACGCTTCTGCTTTCTAATGAGCAATTGCAAAGAGGAAAACAAATCATAATTTGAACGGTCAACTCTCTCTAGAATATAAATACTAGTCTCTATGCTTACATTAAGTGGATTGCCCAATGGTTTCCCAGTCTCTGGATCCCAGCATATGAGTTCTCCAGCCTTGCTACCACTTACTAGATATTTACCATCTGGTGACCATGCAATACAAAGAACCCAGTTCCTGTGTCCTGAAGAGAGAGAGAGAGAGGGCGGGGGGGTGTTAATGCCATAATAATATATATAACTACTTGATCATAAAAAGACTCAAAATGTTAGGAGGAAAAAAAGCTTTAAATAGTGCATACACAATAACTTATGAAAATGAATATTAGCATCATAGGCTCAATCGACAGAGTGGCAATGACATACATGTAAATTCTAATTTTTCAAATGTAAGGGTGTGCATAACAACCCATTGAAGAGTGCATTCACAAGTAATCAAATTATCAATTAGAGCAATCAGAATGAAGTAACGGGGCATTCTAACCATCTGAGTTAATTTAGGAAGTAGAACTTTACATATGCCAATAAGCATGTAATTTTAAGCATATACCAGTCAATAAACGGATGAACTGTAGTCATCTGATTCAATGAATGGTAAGAGAAACTTGCTGCTTGAGCATACAAAAGAAGATCTCTAACCTTGACATGTAAAGAGCGGTGTCTGTGTGTTCAAATCCCATAAACGAACAGTTGTATCACCTGATCCACTAGCCAAGTGGCGTCCATCAGGACTAAAGGCAACAGAAAGTACGGCTTCAGTATGACCTACAGCAAATCGCCCAGAGTTAAAATAGTTTGAATACATACAAGCAGAATTCATGTCCTGGAAAATCAAATCAATCCTAACCATGTCATTATCTGGTACGTACATATGAATGGAATAAAATACAGTAGAAGTTGGCACTGAGATATAATCGAAACATTCTTACCAGCAATAGTTGAAGAACATCGAGTCACTGGACGAATTCTAAATACTGCCTGCGGCTGGTAAATTATAGTGATCACCTTCTCCACGGATACTGCATTTATTTTTGCTCAGAATCTCAGCAATTTGTGATTGGTACAGGAGCAAAATACTTGAGCGAAAAAACGGAGAAATAGCATTAGCAGGAATTTATTGCCTTTATTCTTCTGAAGGTACGATCCAAGTTGCATCACAAGCTCATGGTCCGAAACATAAAAAGCATAAGGCAGCTTTTCTTCCTGAAATTAAAGAAAAAAATGCAATCCACATTAAATTGCATCCTATTCACATTAAACTGCAACCAATCAACAAAAGCTGCACATGAGGAAACGACCAACTTCAAACGCAGTCACGCGTCCCCATGGAACAAGAAAAGGATAGGCTAAGTTCATTTGAGAGTAATTCGCTAACGAATATAAAGAAAGCAAGTGAACACAAGCAATGCAGCACGTTCATCATTCATGAGAATCGAAAACAAAATCGAAACAGTTTGTCAACAAGTTTACTTGGAAAAACAAAGAACGGCAGGTTTTACATTGTTGAGGAGTTTATTGACGAGCTGCTGGAGTTCCTTAGGGCCAGCGGTTCCTGGTAGGAAAATCGGCGCTCCGAGCGGCGTACCTTCCGCGTCCGTCAGCTGACAAATAACGCGGTTGCTCTGCTCTCTCTCTTCATCCATAGCTACAGCTTCTCCCGCGGTCGATTCAACTTCCATATTCTCTTTCTTTTTCTATTTCTCTAGTGATCAACTGAGTTCTGGGGTTTTTCTTATCTATGGTGCGTTAGGGTTTTAGGGTTTTGACTTTTGTTGAAGAAATGATTCGGGTCGGGTTTCAGATTGAAACGGTTTCTGTCTGGGACTGGATAGCCGAGAGGGCTCTCACTCTCCCAGCGGCGCGTGAAGGTAGAAAATCTTCTAAAAATATAATTATATACTTTATTAATTGGTATAATAAATCCTAGGCACTGAACTGTTGGGCGGTCCGGTTTGCTGATTTAAAAAAAAATATTGGTTGGTTTGATTTGAAAAATCTCAAATCGATTTGGTTTGATCAGCGATTTAAGTACGAAATTGGTCCTTTTCGGCCGGACCGACCGAATAAATAAAATTATTTAAATATATTTTTAATAGTTTTATTTATTGTATCATTCTTTCATTAATATTTAATAATTAAAATGATATACAAATTTCATTGTTTGCAATATTGTTAGTTAAATAATCTTTCAAACTGTTTAATGTACCAAATCAAACCATGTTTGGCTGGTTTGGTTTGAAATAATTATTTAACTGGTTTGGTTTTAAAAATTTTGAATCGTATCTATTAGTTTGGTCCGTAGTCCGCACCTCAGACCGGTCAAACCAGACCGTGCACACCCTAATAAATCCTAATGTTTGTGTGATCAAATTAAAATACAATTGACATTAAAAATTAGAGTGAGTAGTGTATTTTGTGAGACGGTGAAAATGATCAAATTTTATTCGGAAATCTCTCATTCGGGTTGGGATAAAGTATTCTTATTGGAATGACACTTTCTCGATCAGAATACATTATGTACAAATATTCATTCTGATCGGAATACGACTCCATCTCACCCTATTGCAAAAACATTGTCTTGCATAAATTTTTACCTAAAAATTATATTGAATAAGGTTTAACAATAAAATATGAGATCTACAAAGATCTATTTGTAGGCAAAGAAACTTCCAAAATATGTAAGGATCATTTCTTAAAAAAAATATATTATAAGAATAAAAAAGCATATAGAAGAAATGAATAACATAACACCAAAATAGAAAGAAGAAAAAAAAGGCCCAATGGGCCTTTGAAATTCCCAACCTGCGCTCACACCTGATTCTTTAAAATTTAATACTACATTATATTTTTGATACAGTATTAATTTATATCTTCCCCATCTTTTTTTTCAATCAATTCATTCAAGATAAAAGTTGCGGATTAAATTCAATAGAAATACTCACCTATTAACCGCGAGTACATATTAATGTGTTTATTAGTAATATTGTAATATAATATTGGTAGTAATAATAATTAATATTATTCTCACTATTAATATTATATTACCACACCAACTCGTTAGCATATTAATACTACGATGGATAGTTGAAATTTTTGTTATACTCTATCTAAAAAAAAGGGTTAAAACATATACTTTTTGGCTATAGTATAACCATATTTGCCATCTCTTTTTTTTTTCCTGGTCAAATTATGTGGCACTATTAAACATACCATCAATTGAAATTGAAAGAAAAAAAAATTAAAAAAAAGTGGACAACAATGATCACGCCTGCCCAAATTGACTTAAGAGGCATAAATCAAACTATTACTCAATGACCAGGTAGACTATTGAGTCACAATCTCTGATAACATGTTAGTGAAAAGCTAAGCTTTGAGATCTACATAGGATGATTGTTTTAGATCCTTTACTTTTTTTCAATTTTCTTATGTTTTCCTATAATTGAAATTTTTTAGTTTATTACCAATTAGGATAGTTTATGGTTTAGTCAGTGTTGTACCCAAAATCTTCAGCCAATTTTAAACTTATATATGATTCACATAGTAGGTCCAATCGTTAGTTCATTATCAGCCCACATCCATTTGAATGAAGCGACACAAATAGTTCTCGATGAAAAGTAACTTTGATCAAAGATTCCATTCGATGTCTCTCTTCATGAATAGACACCAACCTCCCTTAGCTTGCTATAAAAATGTAATAGTTCAAGGGAAAGTCTCAGGTTAGGCACGCCTAAACGGTTTAGGCGGGTTTTATCCATCAACTCAACTCAAACTCATCTAATATATCCTAGTTGAGGATTAATAAACCCTATTTAGGATGGATGAACCTATTTGGGTATGGATAAAAACCGCCTAAACCATTTAGGCATGCGTTACACAAGTTTTTATCTTACATGATATCCTCTCATTGTGCAAGAAACCATATTCAATAGAGTTACTCATTCTCTTACAATATTCGTTTGTTTAATTTCTTTCAACTATGTGTCCTGCACTTTTCACCCACAACAATTAGGTCGGCTTTAATTTAAACTATTTTTAAACAAACCAATTAAAACTGGATTTAAAATGTCACAGCTCTTGACAAAACCATACAATAATGCAAATATGAAATAACTAAATGATAAACTGTGTTTTGATTTGTAGGATTGATGGATAAACAAACAATAAATTAATAAAAACTCAACCAAATCCTTTGAATCCAATATGTTTTTAACATGAAATCTTGATTAGTAACCTCACAACTACCCACTCAATTATTATTACGATTTGAACGAACTAGTTGTGGAAAAATGGTTATTTTTATAATCCAACTTTACTAGTCTCATGATATTTATTAATGGAGGAAGAAATTATAAAAATATTTGTTGACACTAATATTTAAATATTATTTTAAGCAGCCACACAATGCATGAGAATGAAAAATACATAATAATGAATTTACTTAATTAGCACTCGAATATGTTTTTCTTTTCTTTTCTTTGTTAGGAGAAAAGGGCCTCAAGAATCATTGTTCTTTGTCTCTTTGCATTCATGGTATCAATTATTTTATATATATATTCACAATTCATTTTTAGCATATGTAATTTTTAATTAATATATGAATTTCTCACAAGATTACATCAAGATTTCATTTGAAAAACATGACCACTTAATTAAGAAAAATAACAATTTTTACTCAAATCAGAGTCCAATCAGTTAAGTGGGAAATTAAAAATTAAATAATTGTATTCTTTTATCAACATCACATTCATCTGCATTAGAGTAGTTTTGTCTACAACTTGACAAATGTAAACTATTTGTCTCGTTTTTAAATTACGTGAGGTTTTCTAGCTGAACTAAGAGACTCCTTCTATCATTAATTTTCGATAATCATGTGTATAGATTTTCGAATAATAAGTCTCGCAAATAAATTAGCAAATAACACTTAAAGAGTAATAAATTCATCCCCTTTGATTTGAACTAGTGGGAAGACTATTGAAATTATTATTTCAATGAATTGCATAATCCACAATTCTTCATCTCCTTAGTAGTATAGTGTTCAACACTAACACAAGATAGTGTCTAATAATTGCAGCCTCAAATAGTTTAATTTAAATAATTTACATAACACTTATATATATATATATATAGAGTGGTGATCGTATGAGAATAGTTTTTAGTATGAAAAATGAGAATAAATTTCAGTTTTTGATCTTGTCATTTCAACGCTCACAATCTATTTAATTCCGTATGCAGTTTTAGTCCATTATCGTACATTTTTACAAAATTAAGGTTATTTTTTTGTAATTTTAGCTTTTTTATATTGAAATAGTATATGTCTTCACATTTGATCAAATTTTTATTCATTTTTTTGCGCGATTTGATTTCCTTTCTCTTTTTTCATGCAATTTAATTTCTATTTCTTCTTTCGATCATATTTTTTTTCTTGTTTCTGGATTTCGCAGTCGTCTTTGTTACTTGTGGTTGTTATTGAATTCAAATTTTCATTTTGGAGTTCTATCGTTTGACGAAGTTATGGTTGATCACAGATGTGAAGGTATATTCAGAATTTTCTTTCTCTGATTTTTATTCTTGATTTGTGATTGTGTTCATGTTTGTTTTGATGTTCTAAAAATTTTAGAGATAGTTTGTGCTGGTTTTGGAATTGTAAATTTTTTATTATTGACTGTTCATGCGTGAAGATAGTTTAAAAATATTTTATCTATTATTCATTTTTCTGTCTTTTTCATTCATTATAGTTCTATGACATGTCATTTTTATCATGGTTCGTGAAATTTTTGTGTAGTGACATGTTCATTTTTTGGTTTATATTATGCATTATTAGTGATGAACTTATGCATTTTATTATATTACAGGTTCATTTATACCAAACTGTCTTGATGAGATGAAATCTTTAAAGTGGAGAGTTTTTAGAACTCTTGATGATGATATATATTGAGTTTTATAAGGACTATGCTCGTATTGTTGCTTTGAAGAAGAAGATGTTTGAACATTTTTATGGTCGATCGGTTCCTGAAAATATTGAAGTGTTGACTCCAGTTATTGTGAAAACCAAAGGCAGTGGAAGTCGAATTGCTTCGATGAAGGAGAAAGCTCTCAGAATGTTGGATAAACCAATGAGATATGTGTGCAAAATGTAAAATGTTGACCTATCGTGATTCAAGAAATTGTGTCAAAGTCAATAAGAATGTAACCAAAAATGCATGATTGCATTGATATAGATGCACGTAGATGGTCAAAAATGAACTTACGATAGTTAATGCGATGTAATTTTAACTTTTTTAATTCTTATTTACGTAAAAATGAAGTAAATCGTGCTTAAAATACAGGTTGTTGTTTGTTTTTAAGCATTTTTACAATTTTAGCCTTTACTGCAGGATATTGAGGCAAAAATGTCGTCTTTTTTAATTTGTTGAGATTGAATCTTGTTCGTTGATTTGATGAAATGGACGGGCAATATTTATTCTCATTCCTCATACTAAGGTTCATTCTCACCTGATCACCACTCTCTCTCTCTCTCATATATAGAGGTAAGATCATATGAGAATAGATGTTAATATAAGAAATGAGAATAAATCTCAGCCTTTGATTTCACAAGATCTGCGGTCATGCTTTAATAATTTTCGTCTTCATTTTATCCTCCGCGAACTTCATTATTACATATTTAAGGGTATCATTGTCATTTAGCTTGATGGTATCTCCCTCAAATAATTTCCATTTTCATTTTATCCTCCGCAAACTTCATTATTACATATTTGGATCTGTAATTCCTTTTTTTTTCGATTTTTCATAAGATTTCGATTGCCTTGTTGAGTCATCCAATACTTTAAAATTAAATTAAATTTTATTATTATTTAATTGAATTTTCCAATTTAATGAAGTTTTAAATAGATAAAATGAAGTTAACATATTCTTCTGAAAAATTGATTTTATTTTTATTTAATTTAAATTTTTCCATTTAATGAAGTATAGATGAGATAAAATGAAGAGAACTATTTCTAAAAATTTGATTTTTTTTCTTTTAATGATGTATATAGGAGATAAAATGAAGAGAACTGAAATACTTTTTCGAAAAATAAATTTATTTTTATTTAATTTAATCTTTTCTATTTAATGAAGTATAGAGGAGATAAAATGAACAGAACTGTTTCTAAAAATTTGATTTTTTTTCATTTAATGATGTATATAGGAGATAAAATGAAGAGAATTGAAATCATTTTTTTCGAAAAATTGATTTTATTTTTATTTAATTTATTTTATAATGAACAACAATTGAGATAAAATGAAGAATAACTAAGATATAATGAAGAACTGCTAAGATAAAATGCATGTCATGTGTAACATCAAAATTTACATCGAATTTATTTTATAATGAATCACAATTGAGATAAAATGAAGAATAACTAAGATATAATAAAGAACTGCTAAGATAAAATGCATGTCACGTGTAACATCAAAATTCAAATCGAATTTATTTTATAATGATTCGCAATTGAGATAAAATGAAGTATAACTAAGATAAAATGAAGTATATAATACATAAAATGAACAAAACAAAACTTTTGCGCCCTGTACGTTTGTAATGACTATGATGCCCTTTAATGAAGTAAAATGAGGATAAAATGTCGCGTTTTTTGTTAAAGCTCTTATGTAATCTGGATCGTTGATGTTGTCAAATCTATGGACGAAATTTATTCTCATTTCTCATGATAAGGGCTATATATATATATATAGGGGGCTGATCTGGTGATAATGAACCTAAACATGAAAAATAAGAATAAATCGCGGTCATTGATTTAACACAATCAATGATCCAAATTGACATAAAAAATACGGTATTTTATCTCTGTTTTTGTTCATTGAAGGGCAAATTCGTAACTTTGATGTTATTTCATTCACGCAACATTCATTTTATCTTCGGTATTCTTCATTTTATCTCAATTGTTATTCATGTAGGGTTTTTCCGTGAACCGAATCACCAAAACCAATTTGAACCGGATCGATTTATGGTTATTGCACATAATTAAAATTCACAAAACTCTAGCATTCTCCTATGAATTTAATACAAAGATTTGTGGATTTAGGGTTTACCGTAACTCCGTCGAGTCTGAACCGATCTTTCGCGTTTGAATTCCAAAACTCAATTCAACCACGCGATTTAATTTAATCTCCGGAAGCAGAAATTAGTAATCTAATTTCTTAGAAAAAATCGAAAAACTAAGAGAGAAGAAAAGAGAAATCTGTTCTCTAGATTAGATCTTCAGGGTTGTGTCCCAATGCTGTTCAGATCTACTACTGGTGAGGACTCCGTAGATCTGTATTCTGAGCAGGACCAGAATCGAAATTCTCCTCCTTTTCTTCTCCAAAAACGGCGCCCCCCTCTCTCTCTAGGTTTAGTGTGTTACAGCTTATGAGAGAGAGCTATCTATTTATAAACCTAGGGTTGTAAACCCTAATGGGCCATTTTGGGCTCAATTCAGCATATTTAATTGGGCCAGACCTGGGACCTAATGCAAATAATAAAGTGGGCCTATAAATTAATTAATTCCCATGTCCACAACCCAGGACATAATTAATTAATTAATATTAATTCTTTTTCACCACAGAATTAATACTGACCTACCCCTTTATTACCACGTTATGAGAACGAGTTGCATTAATTGAGAATCCCCATATTTAAGGTTACCGGACATCCATTAATTAATCGGAGCCTCTGACAAGCTCTAACTACAATTAATTAATATCTTATAATTCCTGAGTAGTACCACTCAAACCTTATCACTCGTGCCTGAACTTAATCAGCCTGCAGGACTTTGGCACGATGAATGTTATTGAGCTCCTCAGGGAATGTCCCCATCCTATTACTCGGATATGGTTACCTAAACCCAGTCTCAGGCGGTACTACACGAACTGCTGTTACCCAAGATGCGGATATACGAGCACGTTACTTAGGCTCTCCACCATGGCAAGTCAAAGCAACAGTCAACCCGTGCAAACCCCTGAACCTTCGTTAGGGTTTGGACTCAATCAATATAACGAGATCTTGTATTCGCTGATGTCAGACAGACGAATACATCTCACTGCGGTCCATCAATACACCACCTCTGCGTACCAGCATGTCAAGTAACCAAGACAGACTACTTATTCCGACAATGCCGCAGCCATCCGGACAAACGTATCCTCATACGCTGTCTCGGCTGTGATCAGGTTTATGTCTCACTAGGTCAAGTGATCATACTATCTTCTGCGATCTACAACACGCCGTATGATCGTCCCTATCGGTGAGACAAGAGGATACCATTGTTCATACATGTAAGATTGTTAACAGATAGGAGAAATAAACCGTTGTATACTCATTGTAATAAATGTTTTCAGTATACAAAACCCATCAATTCATTATAAAGTATATTCGATGTTATCGCGTAACATACATTTTAGCTTAACTATTCTTCATTTTATCTCTATTGTTATTCATTATCATGTAAATTCAATATTATTGTACTTACAATATTTTATTTTAACTGTTATTGATTTTATCTCAATTGTTATTCATTATAAAGCAAATTTGATGCATTATATCTCAATAAATCTTCATTATTAGTACATTACGAAAAAATAATGTCTAATTTTTCTAATAAGGAAAGATTGTGTGTACCAAAATATAGATATTCTTATCTTATATGATATGAGAAATATTGTTATAAATATGGAAAATTACTTAAATTTCAAGAATGAAATATATCTTAATTTACTTCAATATATTTTACCATATTTGTTCAAAAGAATTATTATTTAATTCATGGATCAAAATATTCTAAATTCTTCATTAAAAAATTATTTTGAAAAATGAACATGTGATTTTTTTTCTAAATTATATGTATAAATATACATCATTAATGTACTAAAATCAACAATGAAATAATTATAATCTCATCGAATTGGATTTTAAACAAAATATTACATGTTTGTTCATTTTTATCTCTATCATATATTCATTCTAATCTCAATGTATTACGTAAAACGAAATATTAAATGAACATGTCATTTTATCTTAAAATATCTTCATTTTATTTTAAATCGTATTCATTATATCATTATCAAATGTGCATTTTATGAAAGAATATAATGCATTTTATTCATCATAAAATTCATTTTTACTACAATATTGTTCATTATAAGTACAATTTCATGCATTATACGAAAGTCTGCGGGATGGTATGTGATTTGATTGTAGAATCACTGATTTTTATTTTTATTATAGATTTTAAATACCAATAGTATATGCAATATAGATTTTATTTGAAAGATAATAAAATTATCTTTAATTTAATATATAATACGTGAGAAAATAATTTAAATTGAATGAGTTATGATCATTTAGAATTTTTAATAATTTTATTGGAGGAGATAGAAAAAGAATTACAAAAATACCTTTAAAATGAAATAATGCAAGATTGGATGATTGAGATTTATTCTCATTTCTCAGGTTAATAACTATTCTAATATGATATAACCTCTCTATATATATAAAAACTTAGTTAGCACTTATTCGTATACTAATGGTTCATGGATCTATATGTGTAAAAATCTCTATACGTAAAAAATCCATCTTAAATAAGAAAACTTTAATTAATTAGATGATTTTGCATATCATATTGATCGACACACCATCAATAAAACACATTAATGTGTCAATTTGTATATGCATAGTGAAGGTGGTTGTCGTTTTCGAATTGTACACTAACTTATCTATATATATATATATATATATATATATATATATAGTAGTGATTAGGTGATAACAGAATTTCCCGTGCTAAATACAAAAAAATCTGAGCCATTAAATATTGCAATTGACGGCTCAGATTAAACAAATTCCGTCCAATTTTCGGTGCATTTTTTGCACTAAAAATGTGAAAAATATATATTCAAAAATTTCATTTCGTGCAGTTCATAAAACATAATATGCATACATTCGATGTAAAAAATACAATATTTTGGGCATAAAATTGCGGCATATAATCAATGCAAAAAATGCACTCAATATGAATACAAAAATGCATATGCTTTAGAATAAAAATACATCTTATTCAAGTTAAGAATGCATCATTTGATGCAAAAAAAAAAACGCAGATATTTGGGAACATTTTTTATGCGTAATTAATGCATTTTTTATCCTGAACGTAAATATAATGAAGAACATATACCAGCTGAAAATAAAATCATGATTTTTGTGCGAATCTTCTAAATTTAACATATTCAATATGGATATCATATGAATGGTCGTAAAAATACGTTTAATTTGATATATGATTCATTAAAAATAGATTTGAATCGAGAAAGATATAATCATTTAATTATAATGGGAGGAAAGAGAAAATTAGGAGAGAAAATGTTTAAATCTAAAAATAGAGAAGACGGTTATTCAAACTTAAATGCTAAATTACTAAGATAATTGCCTTATTTATTGAATAAATCCTGAATTATCACAACCATTTGATCAACAAAATAAAGAATCCAGATTCATTCTCATTTAGCATGGGAAAAGCTATTATTATATGATCACTACTCTCTCTCTCTCTCTATATATATATATATAGGTATGCGATCCAGTGAGAACACCTCTTACCATGAGAAATAAGAACAAATCATCGCCATTGATTTTGATGAATTTACGCTCGGGATTACCAGGATTTTCGGTCATTTTATCTCAAAAAACCTGCGTTATAGGGTATTTGTGTCATTTTGTATTAATTTAAGATTTTGTTTGCATATTCAGTCTCAATATGCATTATATATGTAACAAACATGCATTATATACCTGGGAAACATGCATTATATACCTAGGAAACATGCATTATATGCCTAACATTCATTAGATACCTAACAAACATCTTCCTGCATTATAATATGGTATTACTCTTATTTGAGAACAATATTACTATCATTATACGGTATTACTTCCTGCATTATATTTGGTATTACTTTTATTTTAGAGAAAAATTATATTACTTTCATTATGTTATTACGATATAATGCATAACAAGTGCAAATATAACGATGAATGATGATTTCCCTAAAAAAAAATATGTTGCATTTTATCTATCATATTATGCATTATATACTATAACTTCATGTATTATATTGTGCAACTGCATTCATTATATATGAATTTATGTACTGTCACGAAAATTATGCATATAATCACTAATTTTTGTTTTTACGATGATTTTTTAATTGGAACTATAGTGTATTACTTTTATTTTAGAGCAAAAATATTTTACTTACATTATAATGCGTAAGTTATTTGATTTGTGCATAAGATTAATAATTTTCATTAGTTACATAGTTTACTCTCACTAAACATGTGCAATAGAGATTTAGTTTAAAACGAATAAAATCATATTATTTTGGTACATTAAAAAATAATTTTAAATTAATAGAATTATAATATTTATAATTTTAAGAGAGAGAAAAATAGAAGCACTAAATATAAGATATTCATATCAAAATTGATATGGAAAATATCTTAATTAATATAGAAAATTATAAATAAGAAAAATTCTCCAATCTTTAAGATTGAAACATATCTATTATTAATTTTTTCAAAGATTCTTGTCATATATAAATTCTTATTCGTGCATCAAACTATTTAAAATCATTGTTAGAATGAATATTTTGAATGTTTATCGTATGAACCTTATTTTTAAGGTGAATCGATACTCCATGGACTGTATTATTTTGACCTCGACATGCATTATATACCTAGCAAACATTCATTATATACCTAACAAACATGCACTAATACTCCCTCCGTCCCATGCCAATTGACATGTTTCTTTTCGCCACGGAAATTAAGAGTTGTGAGTGTAGAATGAGTTAGTGGGATTAATATTTTATTGTTGAGTGTGAAAAAATTGCCATTTTTAGAAATGTGACAATTTGGTTGGGACGCCCAATTTGGTAAGTGTGCCAATTGGAGTGAGACGGAGGGAGTATACATTTATATAATATAACAAAAAAACTACATATTTTAAAACAAGTAATGTATGACCAACTTTTATAACAACTATAATAATTTCTTCCGTATGCAAAGATAATGAATTTTAATTTTTTTTGTTGATCTCGCATGAAAAAATATATTGCATTTTATCTATCATATTCTGCATTATGAAGTTGCATTATATTGTGCAACTTCATTCATTATATAAAAATTCGTGTATTGTTACGAGAATTATGCATATAATCACTAATTTTTATTTTTTACGATGATTTTAAAATCGAAACATATGCAATAGAGATTTCGTTTGAAAGATAATTAAATTACCTTTAATTTGATATTTGATACATGAAAAAATAATTTAAATCGAAGGAGTTATGATCATTTAAATATTTTGGATGATTTTAGAGGAGAGATAAATATTACAAAATTACCCTTCAATGCATGTTTTACTACACTATAATGCTGACAGAAATCATTTAATCTTGAGCGTTGGATCACCAATTTGATGGTTAAGATTGGTTCTTATATTCACATGGTAAGGGGAGTTCCCATATGATCACTCCCCTATATATATATATATATATATGGGTGTATTAATCGCACGAGTGGTCCATTAGATGAGAGAAGAGAATAAATCTAGTCCATCTAATGAGGCCTGCGACGGTTGAGATTTAATGTTAGCCCAAAATTACAAAGTTGCATCAACGACCTAAATTTAGTTGCATAGCAAGGGCATTAATGACATAATGCACTCACAACTACCATGAAATAAATTCAAATCCCTTGATTTTAAGGGATCACATCTTATTTTACAAAAAAAAATCATAATTTATTTTTTCACTATTAAGACACGTTTATTTGTTATTAACTTTATTCTCTCACCTCCAACATTGCTATAGAACTTTAAATAATCATAGCTCACTCAATTTAAATTATTTTTTTGCGTGTCATATATCAAATTAAAGATCGTTTTATTATCTTTCAAACAAAATCCATATTGCATATGTTTGCAAAAATCTGATAGCCCTATCAAACATAATGCAACTAAACCGATCTATATAATGCAAATATACAGGCTTATATAATGCAACTTAAATTAGAAAATAATTTTTTTTGTCAAAATATCAATTACCTCATAAATAGTCATGCAAATTTATAGGCCTAAATAATGCATTTTTGCAGGTTTATATAATGCAACTTAAAGATGGTATGATTGAAATTTTCCTCTGATATATTATTCATAGTTAAGCTGCCTACTTATACAAACAAATCATGTAAAATTAGGAAATAACAATCCCTTAATTTTAGGGATATCACTAATTCTAAGCTAATTAGTTTAAATGCAAATCTATACATTAAATCCTTTAAATGCAAATCTATACATTAAATCCTAATATCACTAACACCCCCCTCAAGCTGATACATGTATATCAAACATGGTCAACTGGTACAAAGATCTTCAAAGCTCGGTTTTGGTAAGCTCTTCGTAAGAATATCGGCTATTTGCTGCTTGGTGGGGATATAGATCATGCAAACACTTCCATCCTCAATCTTTTCTTTGACAAAGTGACGATCCACCTCTACATGTTTTGTACAGTCATGGTGAACAGGATTATGAGCAATGCTGATTGCTGCCTTATTATCACAATATAGTTTCATTGAATTAGATGTTTCACCTTCAATTCTGTCATCACGCGTCGTAGCCAAATCCCTTCACACAGTCCGTGAGCAATTGCTCGGAACTCCGCCTCATCACTGCTACGAGCTACAACTGCTTGTTTCTAACTCCGCCAAGTCACAAGGTTTCCCCAAACATAGGTACAATAACCACTCGTTGATCGTCGATCTGAAGAAGAACCAGCCCAATCGGCATCTGTGAAAATCTCAATGGATCGACAGTCAGTCTTCTTAAATAAAAGACCTCTACCAGTGAAGAGATGCGTGAACTGAATTAAATCACTAAATCCGTTAGCCGAGATCGTTAATTGGAATATAAAAAATAAATTGCTATGACTATGATAATCCTAGCATGCTCCTATTGATTATGCATAAGGGGGTTTATGCGGAATGCCTGGATTGTAGAAACCTGAAGAACGAGTGCGCAGAGATTTGATCTTGATCTCTTTTCCCTCGCACAAAGATATAAACCTAACAGATGAAATGAATTAAATCTATGAAAATTAAGATATAATTTTCGAAAAACAAGAGTGAGAGAAGAAAGAAGACGATCTTCCTGATCTGTATCCCAACTCCAATCTGAATATCTAGTGAAGATTCCCTTCAGATTCCTTGCCCGGTTGAGAAGCAGAATTTCCTCCTCGTTTCTCAGATCTAGTCGATCACCACAACTCCCAAAATACTGGTTTGCTGTGCTGCAACATATGATCTTGTGGTGTGTTGTGATGTGAGAAACTGAGGCCTATTTATAGGATAATACTAGACCCCTATTGGGCCTGAGTTTTCATGGGCCAGACCAGGGACTAGAATGCAAATAGCAAATAAGGCCTATCAATTAATAAATTCTCATATTCAACCCAGAATATAATTAATTAATTAATATTGATTCATTCCACCAGAGAATCAATACTGTCCTACCTATTTGCTACCACGCTTTGAGGTACGGGTTGCATGGGCTCGGTTTATCCCCACATTTAAGGTTGCAGACATTCGTTAATTAATTTAAGCTCTGACAAGCTATTTAATTAATTAACATCTTATATTCCTGAGTCAATCCACTCAAACCTTTTCACTTATGCTTGAACTTAATCAGCCTGCAGGACTTTAGCATAACGAACCTTTTGAGCTGCTCAGGGAATGTCATCATCATATACTGGATGTGGTTACCTAGTTTCAGTACCAGACAGTCATACATAGAATGCTATCACCCAAGATACAAATATACAGGCTCAACTAGACCATTTCACTGCAACTCAAAGTGATACACAATCTGCATATACTTATGTACCTTCATTTAGGTTTAGGATCTCATCAAGCCATAGAGATCTAGATTCTTTTAATGTCAGATAAAATAATCGATCTCAACTTAGGTCCTTATCAATGCGTGCCCCACACCAGCATACCAAGCCATCTAAGATAAGATGCTTATTACTGCGTATGCTGCAGCCTACACCGACAGTTTATCCTGGAACTGTCTCAGCTGTGATAACTATTTATATCTCGCTAGGTCAAACGATCCATACGATCTTCCGTGATCTACTACACACCGTATGATCTCCCTATCGACGAGATAAGAGGATAATTACATTTGCGACACATGCTTGTTAATTCAGACAGGAGATGAATATACAACATTTATGATTCCTAGAATATTAACCAATCGACATTGTACATAATATACCAATCATAATGCTTTCAGTATATAAATCCATCAATCTCCCACTTATACTCAAAGCATTATACAGGTGCTTTCCAGAGCATAATGCGTCTAAACTAATCTAGCTATTACATCAATCATTCTACGTAGCTGACTTTGCCCTCAGCCCAGGGTTACGTACATGCATCTCGTAGACCTTCTGAGGCAGAGCTTTTGTGAATGGATCTGCTAGATTATCTTTTGTATCAATCTTCTCTACTAGCACATCACCCCTTGCTACGATTTCTCGTATAATATGGTACTTCTTTTCAATGTGTTTTGTCGCTCTGTGAGTTCGTGGTTCCTTTGAATTAGCCACAGCTCCCGAATTATCACAATATACTGTGATAGTCTTGGGCAGCTTAGGAATCACGTCCAACTCCAGAAGGAAGTTTCGAAACCATACTGCTTCTTTTGAAGCTTCAGAAGTTGCCACATACTCTGCTTCCATGGTGGAGTCAGCAATGCACTTCTGCTTTGCACTCCTCCATGATATGGCCAAACCTCCCAATGTAAACACATAGCCAGAGGTGGACTTCTTTTCGTCTCAGTCTGCCTGGAAATCTGAATCCGTATAACCCACAGGGCACAACTCCTTACACTGATAGACGAGACAATAGTCTTTAGTCATTTTCAAGTAATTGAGTATGTGCTTTACCGCGGTCCAATGTGCCTGTCCAGGATTAGACTGATATTTAGCTACCATGCCTACAACAAAGCAGATATATGGCCTCGTACATAGCATTGCATACATGAGGCTCCCCACGGCCGATGCATACAGCACGTTGCTCATCTCATCTTTCTCCTGTTGTATCACGGAGCACTGATCCTTGGAAAGATGTATGCCATGTCTGAAGGGTAACAAACCTTTCTTGGCAGTTTGCATGCTGAAACGGGCAATCACAGCATCCACATATGACGCTTGAGACAAGGTCAACATCCTCTTATTGCGCTCCCGCAATACTTTTACCCCTAGGATGTATCATGCCTCCCCAAGGTCCTTCATGTGAAACTGTTCGGATAACCACCCCTCTATGCCCGATAATACTTCCACATTGTCACCAAATAGGAGAATATCATCTACATAAAGTGCAAGGAACACCACGCTTCTGCTGACACATAGACGGTACACGCAACTCTCGTTTGAGCATTGTGAAAATCCATAGGATTTAATTACTTCATCAAAATATAGATTCCATGACCGTGAAGCTTGCTTAAGTCCATACAGCGACTTCTTGAGCTTTCAGACCAAATGTTCTTCGCCCTTCCGCACATAACCTTCTAGTTGTTGCATATAGATATCCCTACCTTCTTCAAGGTACCCGTTTAGAAACGCGGTTTTGACATCCATCTGCCAGATCTCTAGGTCCATATGTGCTGCTTTGGCTAGGAGTATTCGAATGGACTTAAGCATGGCTACCGGTGAGAAGGTCTCGTCATAGTCTACACCTTCTTTCTGACTATAACCCTTCGCCGCCAACCTTGCTTTGAAAGATGTAATTTCACCATTCGCTCCTTCTTTCTTTTTTATACCCATTTGCATCCTATGGCTCGATATCCATCTGGCAAATCAGTTTTCTGGTATATATCTATAGTCGTAATGGATTCTATTTTTGAATCCATGGCGATCAGCCATTTGTTTGCATCTTTATCAAATACCGCCTTATCGTACGTCCAGGGATCGGTATCATCTAGTCCGCTTTCCAGGATCAAGTCCGAAGACTCTCCCATGAACATGTACCTTTCGGGTTGGTGGACAACCTTCCCACTGCGACGAGGCATCTGAGCCGTGTCAGTAGTTGGCACAGTACTCGTTGGTCCTATACATTGCATTAATGGCAGTGTTGGTATTCTCTCACCTATTACAGGTGGATTTACCACAACACTGGGCTTTCCTGATGGAATCGCTTCCTTATCCTCAAGCTCGTTGAGGATAATTTCACTCTTGGATCTGTGGTTTCTTACATATTCGTCCTCCAAGAATCTTGCGTTGGTACTGACAACCACTTTCTGATTCTCAGGACAATAAAAGTAACCACCTTTCATTTGCCTGGGATATCCTACAAACAGCATCAGCTTACACCTACTTTCTAACTTATCAAGTTCCTTTGTCAGCACATATGCTGGACAACCCCAAACCCTCACTCTGTTCAAACTTGGCTTTAGCCCATACCAGAGTTCCAGAGGCGTTTTAAGAACTAATTTAGAAGGTACAAGGTTAAGCAAATAGGCCGCTGTCTCCAAGGCATATCCCCAAAACAAAATTGGCAAGCTTGCATAACTCATCATTGACCTGACCATTTCCAAAAGAGTCCTATTTCTTCTTTCCGCTACACCATTTTTGAGGGGTTCCTGGTGCAGTCCATTGGGATGTAATCCCGTTATCTAACATGTACTGCAAGAACTCGTTACTGAGGTATTCTCCACCACGATCCGATCGTAGTGTTTTGATAGTCTTGCCCAACTTCTTTTCTACCTCAGTCCTAAACTCTTTGAATTTTTCAAAGCATTCAGACTTATAGCGAAGTAGATAGACATATCCAGATCTTGAGTAATCGTCAATAAACGTGATGAAGTACTCATAACCTCCACGAGCTTGCGTGGACATCGGTCCACATAAGTCAGAGTGGATCAATTCTAACACATCCTCTGTTCAAGACTGACTTGCCTTAAAAGGCCTGGTCGTCATCTTTCCCTCTATACAGGATTCACAGATTTGATGGGGTACCACTTGAAAAGAATCAAAGAGCCCATCGTATGCTAATCTTTTAATCCTCTTTAGATTGATGTGACCTAGTCTCAAGTGCTAGAGATATGTTTGATCCTCATTGGAAGAAAAATTTCTCTTTAAATGATTATTATTATTGGATGAGTTTGCAACATTCACGGAAGATTTATGCATACAATCAATGATATAGAGAGAGTCATTCAGTTTGCCACGACAGATAACACTGTTATTCCCAATGATAGAAACTCCACTATAAAAAATAACTGAATATCCATCACTAAACAACTTGGAAACTGAAATTAAGTTCCACCGAAAAACCGGCACATATAAAACATCTCTCAAAATCAAAACATTGTTTTCAAAGCATAAAGTAAAATCTCCAATGGCTACTGCTGAGACTCGCTCTCCGCTGCCCATTGAGATGGTAATATCGTCATGCATCAGCTGCCTTGTCGGCCTGAACCCCTGCAAATTATAACAAACATGATCAGTAGCTCCAGTATCCACTACCCAAGAATGGGTAGAAACTGATGCTAAACATGTTTCCATTATAAATGCACATGACGTACCTTGTCTACCCGTGCTAGGCACTAGACAATTTACTTCACTTCGCTTGCGTTTGCATGACCTGGTGATAGCTTCTGCTAGATCAACTTCATCTAATCTTTTAAGCATTTCATTTGCTTCAGCAACTGCCTTGTCAAGAGCTGACAAAGTTGGAGCAAACTCAAATGCTATCATGTCAGATTCCTTTCGCAACAGGGCCCTGAGTAACTCATGAAGAGGAAACTCGCGCCTGGCACCGAGAGATTTGATGAAATCACCATAAGAATCAGACAGAGAGTGCTGGACAATGTTTATTTCTCCCCGCTTAATAATTCGTCCACCTCTCTTTCTGTATTTCTTCATGATTTTCATCATACTGATGAAGTGCATAGCCAACGAACTCCCCTATATCATTTTCTTGCAAACCAGGTCTTTCACAAGATCATAACTGATAGTTCGTCTCACCTTCCCTTATACTTTCACAAGGTCCCTCCATATCTCAACAACAGTTTGATATTTTCTGTCTTGGGCCTTAATTCTGTAGACAGATTGCTCATGATGAGATAGTAAGCAAACTCATCAGAAGCTTTCCATCTTTCATAGAATTCTCGCTCATAGCCAGAACAATTCCAATACTGAGAAGATAGTGGGTCCATGTAAAGCACATATGCATGTTTTGCAGTACAGAGTATTTCCATCAGGCAAAATTTTCACTCAGGAAAGTTCGGACCGGTTAAAGGGTTTGAAGTTAAGAGGTTAACAATATGAGCAGTAGACATGTCTGAAAACAATAAATTAAAGCAGAAATTAAAACATAGTCGCAAACAATTGAAACAATTAAATATTGAAACCTTATGATAACACAATATTAATGTTTCCTCCAATTTGCCTAAGTATTACTATTGCAAGCCACACATGTGGACGTTAACAACAAATCACTTAACCAGACTGCATCTTTCAATTCCAGTCCTTTAATTTCAATCCATGCCCGGGTTCCTTAGACAAATGGAATTAGTAATTGGAGACTAACTTAAGACCATATTATCCTACTGAGCAGGGACATCACAAATGAGTTATACTCTGGATAATATCTAAGCTAGCATACCACCAAAGCCAACCCTCCCATATAAGGATCTACTAGGACACACCCTGATCCCTTATAATAAGGCTATCTCATTTAATTCAATCCCTAGAGAACTTATGAAAACTGAATACGCAAGCTACACATGTAGACATTTACGCATGAACTCCCACTTCTCACATGAATTAAATGTTTGTTTTAAGAAATCCTATATATTAGAACTTATGAATAATAAAATAAGTAAGCTACACATGTAGACGTTTACTTAATAAATTACCCACTTCCAATAAAGGATCGCTTTGTGGAGGTCTTATTAAATAAGCTTAGTAATTTAAATTCATAAGGTTCAATTGCACATATTATTTTATGTAGCCATAATTATAACATTGCTAAAATTCTATCATGCAAGACATGAACCCCGAATTTATAGTTATAATTAATTACACAAAATAAATCACATAGCATGCTTTAAAGTTGTAAATAAAAACATTTAAACGTGCTCATATTATCTACAACATGCTCATATGTTGTGCAATTAATGTAAACATATATATCATGCGAAGACAAATAATAAAGCAAATAAAAAATGTCCTCGTGGCCTCATGATACGAAAATAAGAAATAATCCTATCTATTACAGTTTGACATTATTTCACAGATCTTCAACTGGGCTCCCACTACTTGGACTGTGATCTGATTTTATTTTCTGAAAATTGGGCCTCCAAGATTTGATCTATCAGAAAATAGGACAACTGGGCCAGTTAATCAAATCGTGGGCCCGGGCACACATTGCAAGCCCGATATCACGTGAGAACTCGGCCCGACGGGCCACCACCGGCAAACCACCACCACCGGCGACCCGCTGCCGCCGCGAGGGCTGCCGGAATTGCACAGCAGCCATGCATGCACGTCGCATGGCTGCAACCAGCGATTCCGCCTCCTCCGGCCGTCGCCCGCTTCGCCTGCCGCCGCCCCGACCGTCGCCCGAACTGCCGGCCACCTCTTCTCTCTCGTCGGCCTCCTTGGCTCGCCGGAAACGCGCACAGGGCGCGGTGAGGATGCGCGCCCCGGCTGCGGCCGCAAACCCTAGGGTTTGCGCCTGTCGCAGCCGCACCGTCGCCCACTGACTGTCGTCGCCGCTGCTTTCCTCCATCCCGAGCCTCGCCACCCACCTGCCCCACCGTCGACCCCTGTAGAGCGCGAGCCCACTGCCGGTGAGCGCGCACAGTATTTGAGTTTTGAGTTTTGAATCCATCATCTTCTTCTTATTTAGGTAATGACTTCTTCGATTTCCTCAAAGAGACGAGGAGTACGAGCTAGCAAAGGAAAGGAAAGTTGTAATGCAATTGGGTGTTTGGTTGTTGGTAGTTGGTTGTATGAAATATTTGGATTTCATGCTCTGTTTCGTTTATTACTATTTCGTTTGTCAATAATTTAAATTCATCAGACCACCTTTAAGTTGCATTTTATAAGCTTGTATATTTGCATTATATAGGTCAGTTTAGTTGCATTATATTTGATGGGGCTATCAAATTTCTGCAGAATTAGATATTTTTTTCAGATGTAAGTTGCATTATATAAGCTTGTAAATATGCATTATATACATCTAAATAGTTGCAGTATCTTATTTTTGCTACTATTATCTTATTTGAAATATATGCAACAGTGATTTCGTTTGAAAGATAATTAAATTATTTTTAATTTGATATATTGTACGTGAAAAAATATTTTAAATTGAATGAGATAAGATTATTTAAAATATATAAAGAAATTAGATGAGAGGGAATATGTAGAAGCAAAATATGTGTGTTTGATAGGAAAAAGATTATGAAATTTATTGTGGTCCCTTATATTTAACTTACCTAAATGCCCTTAATTATAATTTAAAATAAAAATAAAAGTTAAATTTCAAATTTTAAGAATCAATCTGAACCACTTATTTCATCAAATTAAAGGACAAGATTTATTCTCTTCTCACATCTAATAGTCACTTGTGATATGATTATATATATATATATACTATATGAAATTAAGTATATAATTAATTTAAAAAGTCAAGATATTATTTTTTTTTGTGTGTGAATATATACGAGCGTATATATGAAAATCTTATTTTGAGTGTAGTGTACCTTTACATTTTTTTTTCGGATTTGATTAACTAGTACCTACATTTATCCAATCATAAAAGGATACATTTTAGTTATAAATTAATAGGCTCTTCTGTAACCCTATTATTATGAAATTAAAAAATACAAGGAAAATGATTAGAGATCATCAGTGATAATAATCACATGTCACAGACAATAATGATGCCTTTTTAAAAAAAAAATTGTATTAAAATTTTACTTTATAAGTGGGGATTCTACAAAATATTTTAAGTGCCTTGTTACATAAATATTAAAATAATCGAATAAAACTAAAAAGACTTATGTTGGTCCCGATTTTATCAGAGTATACTTAGTTGTACAACGGAAAATAATATTAGATTTGATAAATTTGCACTTATCTTGACGGTGACAAGTCAATTTGGTTTGTCAATTCTTAATTTTTTGTACTTAGTCCAAGTATGTTTAATGTCAGTTTTCAGAATATACTTCAATACTTGAGTGTTGAGTTTAAAATTAAGATAGTAAGTTGACAAGAATAAAAACAATAAAAAGACGAAGGTTATAGTGGTTCGAACTCTAAAGGTCCTACGTCCACTCTTCAGACTCAAAGTCTGGAAATCTACTAAGACAAGAATCACACAGGTGCTCCTATGATCTATCGTTTGTCGGTAAATGTCTCATCCACCATCCACAAGCTCAATCGTCTGGTCCTTGCTCGTCCTTCTAAGTTCTCTTCACAACTCCTTGAAGTGTGGGCACACCACGCAACCTCCTCGTCGCCGGAATGGGGTGTTTAGAGTTTCCCCGAAATTTTCAGCTTGGCGGCAATAAGTCCGTAAAAGTCAAGTACTGGATGTACTTGACTGTTGCAATCTTTCTTGGAGAGTACGATTACCAGGAAATAACTCAAGAATTCGGAAGTTCTGAGTCTCGTATTTACTAGAGTGACACACGGAAAAGCTTAAGAGCCTCAAACGTTGAGCGTAAACTTTAGCAACGTATCAACTTGATCGTTAATGGCAGGTTCAAAAGTATATTCGGTAACCTTTTACTGGTGAAGATCCTTCAATATTTATAGCCGAGAGGTTGAAGATTTGAATTTATTATCCGTTAGAGATAGATTGGAGAATGTCCAATCGGTGTCTCTGTCGACTGCTGCACACTGCGGGTAGGTGGTGCTTTTTCCAAAGATTCTGCACCTGCTCCGCTTTTTCTGACATGAACAACGATTGTTCCTCTTTTTTGTCAGAACGACACTCTCTCAGTTCGAGGAATCCTGCACTGGTAAGTACGAGGTATCAATAATGGGGTCTTGAGCTTGTAAACTTTAAGGAATCTCCAATCCTTAAAGTTTGTACTTGTCAGTACGTTTCTTATGAGGGCATTCACTTAGTCTCTTTGCACCGGGACCAGAAATTGGAAATTCATACTGATGTCCTAATACTTGCAAAACGTCATCAATCAGTATACACTTGGTCCCATACTGGTTAGTTTGGTATCCTGGACTTAATAAGATCATACTGGCTAGTCCCACACTTAGTGTGGACCAGACTTGTTAGTTCAAACTTATGTATACGAGACTTGTAGGTTCGGTTGAACCTTAGTATGTTCGAGTCTTGTGCTTCCCAGACTGACTTATCAGTCTGGCCTTCGAATCAACTCCAGTTTACAATTCGATAAAGATCATATACATGATTTTA
Source organism: Plectranthus barbatus (assembly GCA_026898455.1). Lineage (NCBI taxonomy): Eukaryota > Viridiplantae > Streptophyta > Magnoliopsida > Lamiales > Lamiaceae > Plectranthus > Plectranthus barbatus. The sequence continues at coordinate 250,830 of JAPKLW010000773.1, forward strand.
CATTTTTAGACCTAACTGAAACTAATCTAGAGATAAACTGAAATGACTTATATATACTTTGACCTACCAAAATAATATTAAATAAGAAATTTTTTAACAAATTTCCTAACAACTTAGCGAACATATAATCAGTCCATTAATCCAAAATAAATGGTTTTTAACTTAATCAATACACAGTTAAAAAGTATACAATGTGTTACAAGTAAAAATCAAACCACAAAACAACAAAATTGATGCAAAATATGCATCAAATTACCATGCAAACTAATAAATTACAGTTTATTCAAAAGAAAAGAAAATAAAAAATAAATTAGAGTTGAAAAGGCAAAATTTATAGCTGAAAAGCAAAGTGGCTTTCACAGCTGGTGAGTTGGTCTAACCGGTCATCATTTTCCAATGCCATGTAAACTGTATTTTTCCCTTGGAAAACCTAGTATTATTATCCAATATAAATATCAATAAACATCGATCGCGCGTGTGGCGTATATATACATATAGGAATGCATTCATATGTTAACCACCTCTCAGATGTTATCTGTTACCTTATTGTTGGTGCATTATCTAGATAAAACTAACTATATTATCTAAGCAAATTAGGTATATTACGAAGATAATGTATTACATTATTTGCATTACATTATCTATTACAATTTGTACATTATCTTTCGTAATAGAGTTGTAATCATATGTTAACCACTCCCCAGACGTTACCTGTTACCTCATTGTCGGTGCATTATCTAGACAAAGCTAACTACATTATCTAGGAAATATATGGTACATTACGAAAGATAATGTACAAATTGTAATAGATAATGTAATGCAAATAATGTAATACATTATCTTCGTAATGTACCATATATTGCCTAGATAATGTAGTTAGCTTGTCTAGATAATGCACCGTCAAATGAGGTCTGTAGGTAACATCTGGGGAGTGGTTAACATATAAATGCGTCCCTATATATATATATATACTAGATTTACACCAATGCGTTGCGCAAATAAATATTTTTCAAAATAATACACAAATAATCTAATTGAAAATAATATGGTTCACTTTATTAAATAATAACTTAAGTTTCTATTATACGTGTATAAATATTCACATATAAAATTTTCATGTTTGAGTAAAAATATATAGTAGTCAACTTATAATAATAATAATAATAATTACATATTATATAAAAATTTATTAAAAATATTAAATTTGTCTAATAAACTTACAAAATGATAATTTGACTCATAATATTTGTTCATGTTTGTAATATAATTTCATGGTTTAATTTTTAAGTTTGTTCATTTTACCAATTTTATACCTTTGTAAAAATATATAAAATAAGTTAAAATGGCGTCTCCAAAGTCTTTTCTTAAGGGAGCTAAATTTGATTTCATATAACAAAAAGATACCGAATTAGGTATAATTGACAATTTTTAGCTTATCTTCATCTTAAGCCCCTTCGTACCCTCTTTTTAAATTTTCATCTTTATTTTCTTCTTCAGGATTAACTTTTAAAAATATCAAATCACTATAATATTAACATAAAAAAAAAGAATTTTGATTAGGGAACTTGAGCCCCTTCAACACATGTGCATCCTAATATTACTACCATTTTTACAAATAAGTAATTCAAGAAATGGGATTCATCTAAAAAATGATAAATACATTTTTTTTGTATTAAAATGTAAAAGTAAAAAAGGGAAAAAAAAAAAAATAAAGGAGAAGGGGACAAGAGGGTAATGGGTTGTGAGCACTTTAAGTAGTAAAAATGATTGTTGAAAAAGGGTTGGGAGGGTAAGTTGATAACCTAATAAAAAGGGAAGATTGGTAGATGATGGGAAGATAAGAAGCATTTTCTTGCCACACAAATCATTTTGTTTGCCATTTCAATGGACTACAACTACAACCCTAAACGACTCTCACTACTATAATTATCATATAAAGATTTCACTCACCTCCACTTCCATCTCATTTCAATTTCAATTTCAAACAAATAAATAAATCCACGAATTATACATTAAATGGAAGTTAAAATGGGTACAATTTCTTTTATATATCCTAATTAGATTTATTAGATTATCCTTCCATTCTTATCTTCATACAATACAACACCTTTTATTGCGGTAAAAAAAAAATATTACAATTTGAAGTCATTGTTGTCCGTTAGCATGCCTTTCAATTTGTTATCTCTTCACTTCAAAATGATTGTACGGAATTAGGTTGAAATCGACAAGCGATGGATTGCGACCTCATCGGATTCGCTAAAAACCACAAATTTAATTTCAATTAGATAGGATCAATGTCCATCTACATTTTTTTCCTCCAGTTGTGATTGTATATCTATTTATCTTGTTCAAATCTATCATTAATTATTAGGATTTCTTTCCTTGAAATATCATGCAATACTTTAAATTTCACTAAATTAACTCAAATAGTTTCATTGAAACTTGAACATATAATTTATCAGATATACAGTACGTAAGATATTTTAAACCACAAGATAAATATTAGGATTTTTACCACCGTCATGTGAGCGTCTATAACTCTAAAATTTGTGTAGTAATACCTATTATATATACACATCGTAATTGTGTTTCCGGATTTCAAAATGCAAGTAATACAATATGATTAATTGATCATAAATTTGATTTACATAAGGAACCATTTCCTATTTAAAATCTAGTTTGGATAAAACTATTCATTTTTCAATTTATAATTTACTATTTCTATAACGTTAGCATTTTTTTTAACACTTAAAAAAGCTTACAACTTACAAACCAAAGGCAAAAATAAAAGAGCAACGAGGAAAAGCACTAGCGGGGTTAAAAAGGACATTTAGCAAATATGCGGCGAAAGAGCAAAAAGTGGGGATGGTGCAAGATGCGCATCTGGCGTAGTTTAGAGGAGAGCACTTTTGCATTCTTTTTCCTTTTTCCTTTTTTCCGCTTTATAAGAAGCTGAGTTTTTGAGCTCATAGAGAAAAACCGTTTTTGAGTTGAGTCGTCCAAATCACTATTTTCACGACCGTTGCATCTTTCACAGAAAACGGTGCGGTCCCAACCGTCGTTTCACTGAATCTGCAACAATATGGCGGCGATTTCAGCTATTTTGAGATTCTTTTCTGAGCGCCGAAGGTACTCATCCGAAGCAGTTTATTGTTAAAACATCAACAATTTCGTTATATCTTTCTTTTTTTTTTGTTTTGAGTCATTTCTATAGTTGAATTCTACTTCGACGAGCGTTATACGCGAAAACAGAGAATCTGCGTATCGAGTCCCCACTGTTTCGATAACGGAGTTTTTGTTAGACTGTAGTTGATGCAGTTTTGTCGTTGAACGATATGTTATATGGATATAGAGATGGAACATTATTTGTATTGGAAGAGAATTTCGCGGTTCTGCACGGTGTTTTTTGTCACAAGTTTGTGAGTGAGTCGATCAAAGAAGGTTTCTAGTTTGATTGATTGAGTTTGGGTTTGAGTGGTGTGTGGTCTGGGAAGGAAGATGGGGATAGATGATATTTTGTTGCTGCCGACGGTGGGACCTCCTATAAAGAGACGATTGAGAAGGAAACAAGCTGGAAGAGGTTCGTATAGAGGGAGCTAAGGTCTGGAATTACACGCTAACAAGGGGGGTGAATATAGGGATTTTGTCGGCTTTCTTTCCGAATTAGAGTCGGGTTGTTACTGGTAGGGATTTTATTGTCTGGGAGAAGGAACCATGGGAAGCCGATTGCAGCTAGCATTGAGGAGTCTATGTTTAAACACAGGTTGGAAATATGCAATTTTCTGGAAGCTCAAGCACCGAGCAAGGATGTGAGTCCCTTATTATTCCCTCGGATGTTAATAAACATGATTTACTGTGTAATCATCCTTAAATGTGGTGTGTTATGATATTATACTCTTTTCGTGCTATTTTGCTTATGAAACCATTAGTGCTTTTGTCTTTGATATCAAGAAACTACCTATTTCTTTCTTCAAAAAGCCAACAAGAGTTTCCCAACTTAATGAATCTTCTTGTATAGTACTGACTGCTGGTTGCTTCAGATGGATTTCGAAGTTCAAACAGCTTCCTGTACCTTCTTCAAGGTTCTATTTGCAATGAATTCACATTCGCCCACCTCTTTTTTAAAAATTGTTACCATTATACAACTCTGATTTTGTTGCAAAATTTATAATTCATTATTCAAATTCTATATGCATAGCTATACAGCCCAAGGTATTTGTATGTTTGTGACTGCAAATGATTAGCCCACATCCATCTTCTTTTGATACAAAGGGTGTAGTGTGGTTACATGTTTCATCTTGTAGAACACAGTACTGCTATATAACATGAAGTTACTATGTGTTGTAACATTGGAGGAGTTTCAAGAAGAAAGAAGAACTATTAGAAATATATGAAGTTTGTGCCTTCCAGGATCTTTTGAAGCTTTCCCATATGCTTCCTATAGATAAAGCCGTTAGAGTTTACAATAACTGAACGAAGATTTGTTATGCTTAATTGGAGATCCTGGTATATATGATGAATCTATCTTCAGAAACTTATGTAAACTAAGAAAAATCTTAATGATTCAAAATATGAGTTTATTACATCCAAACACTCGCATGATAAATGTATTACTGTCCAGCTGATTTTATAGTGAAGTCAATATGACAGCTAAATCTCACTACAAAAGCTGCAGGTTGCTAACTTATTTTTGACTAATTAGATAAACATCAATGTAAGAGTGTAACAAATGCTTTTTTAACTACAAAAACTTGCAGATACTTTTCGTTTGATTGTGATGCTTATACTTTTTCAATTGTATAATTTATTTTCACTTTTCAACGGGCACCAAATAACGCAGGATGCTTACCTGGGAGGATGCCTATTACGACGGCAACCAACACCCAGATACAAAGTGCTTCAATTCAACATCAGGGAGCCTGAGTGAAGGTCCTTATTCACACGATCCTTTGGGATTAGCTGTTGCAAAGATGTCATATCAAGTATATTCTCTTGGTGAAGGGTATGAATCTTACGATTAACTGCTTCTTATCTCCCTTTGCCTGATTAAATATACTTCTCGCGATAAAGTTTTAGATTAAGCACATGAATGATGGTTGGTGCCTGTGGCTCGCCATTTTACATTGCTGGTGTTGCTGTTCCGCGTGACTAGACGCATAGACATGTCTAGACATATACTCATATGTGTTTATTTATGTCCTTGGTTAGTATTTATTTATTTTTACTTCTTTTGGTCTTGCAGGGTTGTTGGGCATGTGGCAGTTTCTGGGAAGCATATATGGGTATTTTCAGATCAGCACGTTGTTGATTCATCCTCCTCATCTGAGGTATATATGATGGTGCAGTATTGCTTCCTAAGGGATTAAAATAGGGACCTTTAATGTGCATGCTCTGCCCCTTTGGTATCTTGTTCCTTAATATATCCTCGAGTATAAGAACAGAATATTTTTTTAAAGAGAGTTAAAATTTATTGGAGATATCTTGTTTAACTATCTGTGTATTTCCTAAGAATAGATAGTAAATAGAACAAGGAAAACTCCTGCTTAATTGAATATTTTAATAACTTCATCATTTTGTGGTTAGATTGAGAATTAGTGTTCCTTCTAGCGGAGTTTTCTTTTGTATCAAGCAGAATTAAACTGGAAATATACCAATAAAAGCTAGAGAGACTCATTTCTTGAAAAAATGTGTAGTTTCTTTTCTAATGGGACTTTATGTTATCCAGCAGTATGGTGCATGGCAAACTCAGTTTTCAGCTGGAATTAAGGTGAATTCATCCTGAATTTGTTTTTCTTTATTGTACCTCTTACTGTGGCTTTTTTTCCTTTGTGGCGTGCAAGTTGTATAGTACCTATTATTAGAACCACAGGTCCACAAAAGCAAAATATATACTTTTCTGAAATCTATCTATATCCGCAGATCTTCCAACCTCTATTAAGATAGAGTTTGCCTCGGTAGTGCACATTTAAAGTTTGATAACCTGAGTAAAGTATCTAATGCTAAATACTGTGCTCTCTGGCAAGACTAGGAGCAATGAGTCTGAGTTGGACTTAGCTACATTTCAAGCTCTTGAGATCAATGACCTCGAATTGATTTTGGATATTGTTAAAATAAATTTGGCAGGTCTATATCTGGTGCTCCACTTGAATTCTTTTAATGGAAGGAAGCATAATTAAGTCTTTTACCATGAATGAAGATGATTTGCCTGAAAGTTTGCAAGCTTGTTATTGGTTCATGAAAGCCCTTAGGAGAAATTTTAAATATTATACAGTTACTAAACGTCAGGAGACCATTCAATGGGAGATGCAGGACTCTATTTTGTGGGCAAGTGCAAGAATGTATGACAATAGATCAAGTTTAGAAGACTTCAATGTTCTGATATTTTAGTTTATAACTGCGCATGCACGCGCATATTAGAAATTTTGTCAAATTTTTAGGAGCAGTAGTACCTACTGCCCCCTTGGATCTGAAACTGAGGCTGCTAAAACTTCATACTTTTTCTGCTTTATGTTTCTTCTGAGTTTTCAGTCTTTTACCTAATTACCTCTGCCAAAAGATCTTCCAAAACTGTAATTGTGCTGGAACTCGTTGCAATTTGTCTACGGAAATCTACAATAAAAGATTTATTGCTTGCAGACCATTGCAGTTGTGTCTGTCGTTCCACACGGAGTCATACAACTAGGCGCTCTTCATAAAGTATGTCAACTGTACCTCAACCTCCCATTTTCATTTCCTTCATTCTGTTTTTGCTAGTTACACTGAAAAAGTTCTGCCAAATACACGTTATGGTTTTTCTGATAATTCTTGTTTCATATTTGGGGGAATATCTCAGAAACGTAGATCAACTAGCAACGCTTTAGGTAATTGCTATCCTTTTTTTTTTTTTGAAGAAAAAAAGATATTTTACGATGGTAGATAACAAAGTTTGGGTATATATCAGTGGTAATCGGCAATTAATGGGTGGATTGCTATCATAAGTTCTCTAATTGTTAGAAAATGGAGCATTAGTCACACTGGTGTATATCATTGTCGTATTATAATTATACAATCACTAGACTCCCCTGTCACAATGAATTCTTATATGAGTGCCCATAGCCTACTTTGTGATCGTTCTAATAGGCAGGCAAATATTTTTAATTTTGCTGCTCTTGAGTACTATAAGGTATCCTTGTAGTTTGTCTTTGGTTGATTCATAAAAAGCGACCACTTGTGTTCAAGATAATATTTGTGATGACAACACTCCACTATACTAATGTCTATCATTTCATCTCGAGTGATCAGATTGCTGAGGATTTGAAGTTGGTTGACCATATCAGAAATGTTTTCCTTAATCTGCATGATTCCTTGGCTAATTGTATCCCAAGCTCATTAAAAAATACTTCTTTGGTAAATCTCTTACTTTCCCTTTCTCTTACGACACATGCACACAGTTTCATGCATATCAAGCAACATTATTTTCTTATCCTTATCTCTTATGCCATTGCATTCCTTCACAGTCAGATGCATGCACGAGAGGTTCACATTCAGCTTCTCACCACTGCCTAGCTAAATTAAAAGTGTCTCATGCGGAAGATGTGAATTTGTGGTCTCAGTTGTTTTCACCTCTTGGGGAGTCTGTTAATAACAATTCTCATATTTTGCCTCCAAGAGGAGGCTTTCCAAATAAAAATGTCTATATGAAGATGCATGAAAGTGCTGAGTGCTCAACACCTGGGAACGATATTTTACTTCCCTCTGAAAATATTCTTACGAGACCATTACAAGAAGAAGAGCTGGAATTCGTTAACACTGCAAAATGTGTTGTAGAAATGAATAATGTTAGGAATTTAAGGAAAATACCAGAAATTATGAGCACTTCACCCGTTGAGAATCCCAGGATTGAAAAGTCCAGTTTATATAATGCCACTATACTGACTGAAGGTTCTCAACTGGCTGAATCAAATCTTCCTTCACGCAATCTTGAATCTCCAGCTTTCCTAGGTCATGCTGATGTTAATGATTCAGCTTTTCCAAGCCTGAAAGTGCATCAAGATTCTGCAAAACCAGAACTACCTATCAAGTCTAATTGTGTTGAGATGCAGATTTCACCTTTCAGTTTTTGTTCTGGCTATGAACTGTTTGAGGCATTGGGACCCTCTTTCCAGAAGCAAAATGACTGTATTTGGGATTCAGAGAAAATTGGCTCAGATATGGCTTTTCAAATTTATGAGGGAATGGGCAGTTGCAGTCTATTGATGGAGAACTCTGATATGCACCTTCTAGATGCGGTGGTGGCCAAAGCTAGTCATAAAGGGGATGACACCGAAAGTGAGATGTCATGCCGCGACACTGGGGAGTCTCTCTTGACTGCTGAAAGAACACCCTGCAATAGTATTGGTACTATGAGTTCAGCAGGCTTTTCATTTGACCGAGACACTTCAAGTAGCTTCAACTCGGTGACATGTGGTGTCGAGTCTTTAAAAGGTATCTCATCGACCAGTTCTAGTAGAGGCAGTGAACACATGGAGAGGCTTCGAGTACCATTGAAGATATCTAAAAAGAGAGCTAGACCTGGTGAAAGTTGTAGACCAAGGCCCAGGGATAGGCAGTTGATCCAAGACCGGATAAAGGAATTGCGGGAGCTTATTCCAAATGGATCGAAGGTGATGTCACCACTATATTATTCCTGCTTATGTGCATATGAGTTTTCTAGTTTGTTATCTGCTGAAACTTCTGAATTACACAGTGCAGTATCGATTCACTGCTGGAGCGGACTATCAAACACATGATCTTTATGCAAAGTGTTACCAAACATGCAGAAAAGCTACATAAATGTTCTGCGTCGAAGGTAAGTAATTATAATTATGCAATCCATGACCCATTTGTTCCTCTTGGTGAACATTATCTTATATTTATGTGTTTCACTTGCAAATTTAACCCTCTTTGAACTGGGTTTTTTCCGCTAGGTGTTGGCTTTTGGTGTGGGATGTTGTTGCAGAAAGATGTGAGAGAGAAGAGACTCTAGTGTTTAATTCATAAAAAAATAAGTTGCAAATAACTAAAATTTTCTGCGTGTGTTTCTGTTAGTAACCTTTAAAGAAATCAAATCTAGAAAATTATCACGAGGTTCTATTGATAATAATATCAATAGCATTTTTTCTATTTTTGACATTTATGAATGGCAAAACAAGAAAATTCATTTGAAAGATGGCCAAAACTTAATAGTCACTTGCTTACTTGCACAACTGTTTTTACAACCCATTTGCCAACACCTCCTACTTCAGTGCACACTGGCATTTTCAGTTCCAGTTTAAACTGAAAAACTTATCCATGATATTTCCTTTGCTATTAGACTTGCACATGTTAATGTATATGCAGATATATGAATTATGAGTATCATGACACCAGTTGTGCCGTAATAGATTTAGTTCATACTTGATTGTGTTGGTTAGTAGGTAGAGGTGATAAACTGATATCTGAACCTCAATTTTAAATGGCCTTTATGTGCCATTCTTCTGTTATGTCTTTTTGTTCTTGGTTCCTAGGCCCATAAATTAACATCAAAACATGAATATATAGAAACTAAATACCTATTGGATTCTGACATGTACAATATTTATTAGCTTTTAATTGGAATTTCTTTAAAAAATTTCAGCTGCTTGACAAGGACACAGGTATGAGGAAATTCTCACGTGGTGAGCAGGGCTCAAGCTGGGCTGTGGAAGTTGGAAACAATCAAAAAGTATGCCCAATAATAGTTGAAAATATAAATATGAATGGGCAAATGCTTGTTGAGGTAATGACACTTTGATAGCCAACAATGAGTAATATAATTTTTAAAAAGGAAAATAAAAGGCCTCCCTACTAATCTGAGTTAGCACAGCACGAGCTGACTCTATTTCAAGGCATAAAATGGATCTCTTATGTTCTAATTTCGACGCCATCTGGTTTGCTTGATGCAGATGATGTGCAAAGAGTGTGACCAGTTTCTTGAGATAGCAGAAGCAATCAGGAGCTTGGGTCTGACTATTTTGAAAGGTGTGTCAGAAGCCTATGGAAATAAGGCATGGATGTGCTTTGTGGTTGAGGTACACATCTAACTGTGGTTCACTTCCTGTTCTCATTGAAATCATAATCAGTTAACGTTCTCCATGAAGCCTTAGATTAAGTATTCTGTGTCATTGTATTGAGAAAATTATATCTTTGATCAGTCAGATCTCAAATTGGATAAAAAGAAGCATTTTCTGGAATTCTACTTTGATCTAACCAATCATTCTTTGCTGGAATTCTGTTTTGGTGGTGTTGTCGAATCACTTAGTAATATTTCAGAATCAATGTGAAGTTGATTGCTTGCGTCATTTGTTGTAGGCTGGAGAATTGTATTCTGAAACTTAAATTGGTCCTATATTTAGCAAGTGCCAAGTATTCTTGAAAGCCCATAGTGAAAATAAACAGTCCTTAGATTTTTGTTTGGATTGAAAACCTAGAATCTAAGTCTTGTGGGATTCTTTGTTCTCATTCTAAGAGCCAGAATCTTATGTAGCACATTTAGCTAAGTTATGGGTAAATTTCACAAAATGGTTGCAGAATAACAGAAGCATGCACCGGATGGATGTTTTATGGTCACTAATGCAGCTCTTGCAACCTAAAATCTCTAATTAGTTTGTGAGCCATGACTGAGTCTTAACAAACCATTAGCGCCTCCAGTCTCGGCAACTCTGATGAAGCAGCTAAGGGCGGAATTGTGACATTTTTTCTGTATTCTCTTGATCAGCAGTTTTTATGCTCTGTTGTTGATGGTAGGCTGCAGTGATGTGTGTATATTCCTGCATTTCGAGTGTGTGGGGTGAGTTTCTTTTTCTATTTATTACTTTTTTGGTGTGTAATGTTGTAATCTTTGGTTCATATGTAATTGGCTCTTGCTTGACTTTGTATATGCAAAATGAAAAGAGAGAATTATTAAATTAGTGCTTTGACATTAACGAACGACACGGCGTGCCTGTGGTTTTGTTTTGTTTGAATTGTCCGATTTTATTTTTTCGATTAAAAAGAGTTTGGAACCTGAGCTATGGAGAGTGAGTTGCAGGGCGCACGAGTGTATTTATTTCTTTTGCATTCAACTTTTGAAGGCATGATTGAAAAGACTTAATACAGTTATTTTAGAAGTTTTAGTTGCCCAAGTAGACAGCTGCTCTTACTAAAATTTTCTTTAATCGGCCAGTTAAACAAGTTCATTTACGAACGATTTTTATTTTAAATTTGCAGATTATTCATGATAGCAACGATATTATTCATAATATCTATTTGATAGCAACAGCATCAAACAAAATAAAATTGGATTCAAATCAATATACTCTAAAATTTAAAATTATAAAACTAGTTATTTATGCAAACATTGGTCGAATGGCAACGTACGTATCATCATTTTCCAAACTACGAGCCGACCAATCACTCTTGTAATTGTAAATCGAATCAAAGAAAAAAAGAGTCGATTGAATTGATTTGTCTGAGTTTTGCAGATTCGAGTGTGAAGTAATTTTCAATTAATTGACTAGATTTATGCATGTTGAAGGCTTACAAGAAGCAAGAAGCAATTCATCATACCAATTAAGTAACACTCCTCATAATCATCTCTCACATTCCAAATTATAAATAAATAAACTCTCTCTCTCTCTCTCTCTCTCTCTCTCTCAAAGCAAAGAATTTATAAAAATGGGACAGGTAGCTAGTTGGTGATGGATGAAATCCTGTAATGAGGCAAAGCCGAGACCACATCTTGGCCTTTAATCTTGTAGTATTGAGTATACTCCCCGAACATGAACTCCCTATAGACGGCCGGCTTGTCATCGGAAAGGATCTCTTTTATCGGAGCAAATGGCTTCGCGGCGGCCGCCATGCTCGGAGTGAAGAAGCAAGCCACTGAGATCCTCGGCCCCACCGGCTGCGCCACCACTCTGTGCTCCACGCTGATGAACTTGTCATTGCTGATGATCTACGTACCAACATCACATGAATTAATTAATTGATCAGCTTATATTCAAAAATTCAGAATATATAATGCAGTGCCAGTACAGTACCTGCATGAGATCACCGATATTGGCGATGAGGGCCCCTTGAACTGGAGGGACGTCGACCCATTTATTGTCGTGAACAATCTGGAGGCCTCCGATGTTGTCTTGCATGAGTAAGGTGAGAAAAGTTGTGTCGGAATGCTTCGACGTTCCTAAGGTTTTCTCCGGCTGGGGGCAAATCGGGTAATACAAGCATGCCAGCGCCTGGCTTTTCATGCACTCCATGCTCGACAAGTAGTCGCTGCGAAGCCCTAACGCCTCCGACAACAACTCCGCCATCGTCTCTCTCAGCTGGATCATGTGTTTCACATATTCTTCCACCTCCTTCCTGCAAGCCGATGGTATCTCTTGGGGGTCCAGTTGATCGTCCCTGAAAACGCAGGTCAAAATATCTCTCCAGCAAGCCGAATCGTTCTCGCGGAGAGCGCTGTTGCTGTTGAACCTCACATTCCTCCGGCTGTCGTACGAATACAGCGGCGTCTTCTCCGCCGTCGGCTGCTCGTGGAACCGCTTCACGCCCTCCAGCATCGCCTCCATCGTCTCCAGCGGCACCCCGTGGTTCACGATGCGGAAGAACCCCCATTCCTCCGCCGCCTTGCTGATCGCCTCCACCACTTCCCTCCGCTTCTCGTGTAGCCCGGAGAAGTCGATCGTGGGCAGCTCGAGCTTCGCGGCGTCGTCGATCTCCAGGGCGGAGTTGCTCTGCAGCAACTCCGGCGGGTGCACGAAGAGTCGCGGCAGCGTCTTCACCCCGGCGTCCACCAGCCCCTTCACCCCGGTCTTGGCGTCGTCGAACTCCTTCACTGCTTTAGCCCAATCATACTCATCGATATTGCTAGAAACCACCATTTTTATTTTTCTTATGCGATGTAGTAATTGGAATTGGAATCGGAAACTGAAACTCTTGCAATTCAAGCTAGTGTTTAATTTGTAGTAGTTGATGATGAAAGTTGTGAAGAAGCATGCAGTTATATATAGAGAGAGGCAGGGTGAAAAATCACGCAATAATGGGTGTGGACTGTAGACTAAATTTCAACGAGAACACATGATTAATATCTGAATTTATTATAACGTTGAAATTAAACGGAAGATGCATACTATCTAATTTAACATGTATCAGAATCAACCCATTACAATGTGAATAACCTAAAAGTGGTTTGAGGTTAAATGATCTCCAACTGTCTCTGTCACACTTTTCATGTTCTGCCTATTTTTTAGTTTTTAATTAAAATTTTAAATTGATTAATTCATAATTATAATTATAATTTGTGTTACAAAATTTTGATTTTTGTTCTTAATAATCAATTCGAGTATTTTGTATTATACTTGATTTTTATTTTCATAAAACATTAACTAAACTAATAGTCGAAATAGTGAAACATTAAGTGAGACACCATTGTGGGACATAAGATTTGATTTGCTTGTAAGGTAGTTTTGTTAGGAGAAAAATTAATAACTACAAATAAAATTATATACATTTTAATTGATTTTTATATAAATTTAACAAATTAATTTTTACATGTAAATTTATATCTGATACTTATTTTGAATAAATAATAGTGGCAAATTGAATAATATATTCTCATAAAAAACGTGATGTATTAATAATATGTGAATATTTTATGAGTGTTCTAGATGGGCAGTCAACATTGATGAGCATTTTCAAACATGAAACGTAAAGTATTATCTGGGACAATTAATGTAACTGTACCAGTCGAATGAAGCAAATTAGACTTTAATATATATATATATATATATATAGAGAGAGAGAGAGGGGTTGCGTGCATTTTTAGAAAAGGTGGCAGAAGTAGTGATGTCGGTTTTATGAAATTTCCATTAGCTGACGACAGCATTTTGGCACACAGTCTCAGCATACCTTATTTGAAAAAAATCTTTCTGGAAATTCACTTACCTTCTCGGTTTGCGCCACCTCAACAGTCTCACACCAACTACTAATTACTCCCTCCGTCCCACTTCAATTGTCCACCTTTCCTTTTTTGTCCGTCTCATTTAATTGTCCACTTACTTAAAATGAAAAAATAATACCCACTCACTAATAAAATACTAATTTCCTCTATCTCTACTCGCATTGGTTATTGTGCCAAAAGCAAAGTGGACAATTCATATGGGACGGATGGAGTATAATATTTCATCCGTCCTATTTAAATAGGTCATTTTTATTTTAATATATTAATTTTGGAGTTAGTGTTTAATAATTAATTGTGATTAATAATAAAATTAACAATCGTAGTTAACTTATTTAAGATTTTAATAAGTTAATTACAATTGCTAATTTTATTATTAATCACAATTAACTATTAAACACTAGCTTCGAAATTAATGTATCAAAATGAAAATGACCTATTTAAGCGAGACGGAAGGAGTATCATTTTACTACTCAATATTATATTAGTATGGCTTAATTTGAACGCATGTTTCTTGAATGAATTACACTAATGTAAAAATCCGCATGCCTCTAAATAATTGTGATTTGTGAGTTTATTTTTTTTTTAGGGAGAGATCCATATTTAGTATTAGAAGGGAAACAAAATATATAAATTAACATATCAATATTATATTAGTATGGCTTGCTCCTTGCATCGATGCATTTCACAGCTGCATGCGTCCAGTGGTCGTTGTAGATGACACACATCTGAAGGGTAAGAATAAGAGAATGTTGTTTGTTGCGGTGACGAAAGATGGCAATGAGCAGTTACTTTTCTCTTGCTATCGAGATAGGACCCATAGAGGATGATGAGTCATGAATGTGGTTCATGCGTCGTCGCTTGCATGTTTGCTTTGGAGATCGTGAAGGACTGATCATTGTCAGTGATCAACACAAGAGCATAAAAAATGCGGTGGAGTTAGCATTTTCAAATGCTACACATGCTATTTGCTACTACCACTTGACGAATAACATGTTTAGGTACGGTCCTCAGGTGGGTGCCATTTTACGAGATGCAGCCTACTGTTATAGGCATGATGCATTTCAAAAGCACATGTCTACTTTGGAGATTCTGAGCAAAGACAATGCTTACAAGAGGCTTAAGGATATAGGAGTCCACTGTTGGTCGAGATCTCAGTGCCCTAGAACCCAATTCAGCTTCATGATGTCCAATGAAGTCGAATCCCTCAACTCTTGTTTATTATGGGCAAGATGATTGCTCATATGCGCCCTTCTTAAGACATACAAAGCTATGGCTGAGAGATGATTTCACGAGCGACGGGCGGTTGCACGGTCTAGAGATCATGCTCTAACACACATAGCTATGACAAAGTTAGCAGAGTCGGTCGAATATGGGCGACATCTTGTAGTCAGAGGCACCACCACCCCATACATATATAAGGTGGAAGGGCAACATGGGAGCTATAATGTCGACTTAGAACACAGAATGTGTAAGTGTCGTCAGTTCAATCTCGATCAGATTCCATGTTGTCATGCGACTGTCGCCCTCAGGTAATATGTTAATTAGAACTTTAATTATTACACATATTTTGTAGTTAATAGCTTAAAGATTATTATAACATGTGTGTCTTATTTTTTGATTGTCATACTTCATAGGCGATATAAGAGTACGTGTCACACTACTACAAACAATTCACTCAACTACAAACATATCATCACACCATTATGACTGTCCCACATCCATTAGATTGGGTACTCCCATTGGAGGTAACATCTTTTGTTGTGAGACCACCGATAGTAGTTCGACATGCTGGCCGTCCTAGGATGAGTAGAGCACGTTCTGGTGCTGAGAGTTCGACTACACGCAGATCTCAAGTATGTAGGAGGTGTAGGCAACCCGGTCACAACTCACGTGTCTGCACTGCTTGTATCGCCATTGGTGAAGTGGATTTGAACAGTCCTCCACCCCAAGATGGGCCACGAAGGCGACGGGCGAAGACATGTAGTATATGTCAGCAAACAGGGCATACAAAAAGAAAATCTCCGGAGAGAGTTGATCATATGAGTGAGTAGTGGCACTTGCTTTATTTCTTTATTTCTATTTGCATGCTTTTGACAAATTGATTAGATGTTGTTAATGTGTATTGGTTAATGTTAGTTTTGGTGTTTTGACATAAAATTTATGTATTGTAGCTGATGTTTGGACGAATTTTTGAGTTCCTGTTTGATCTGTTTAGGTGTTTTGGTTTGTATACGAATTTAGGTGGATTTAACAAAATTTAAAATAGATTTCGAGATCTCAAAATCTTCATTTCGAGATCTCGATATACAAGTCGAGATCTCAATAAAGAAGTCGAGATCTCGATATGAGCATTTTGAGATCTTGAAATGTCCATTTCGTGATTTCTAGGGTTCGAGTCGAGATAATTTCAATTGTTGTCTCGACATGTCTTGAAATCCATTTCGAGATCTCGATTTGGATGATTATTGACTAATTGGATGTTTAATTCATTAAATTTCGAGGACAATCAACTCAAATAACATTCATTTAAGCATTTTTTATTCGATAACAAAGAAACTTGCGATAGTTCATTCATTACCAAGATATTTACTTTATATTATACTACTTCTACTTCATCATATTCAAACATCAATAAGATATGAACATTTCAAATAGAAACATCCAATGTATGAATCGATTCAAATGTAGAATGTATTATGTTAAAGGAAGTTTTAATTGTTCAATACATGTCAAGTAATATATGTTTATATAATATAATGTCTTAATTTAAGATATGAACATTTCAAATAGAAACATCCTATGTATGAATTGATTCGAATGTAGAATGTATTATGTTAAAGGAAGTTTTAATTGTTAAATACATATCAAGTAATATATGTTTATATAATATAATGTCTTAATTTATGATTAAGTTTGAATTAAATCAATTTCGAGACGACGAAGGCCATTTCGAGATCTCGATTTGTACATTTCGAGATCTCGAAATGTAAATATCGAGATCTCGAAATGGCCTTTGTCGTCTCGAAATGCATGCTCTGTAATTCAAAAAAATCCATTTAATCCTGTATAGTACTAACAATAAAGGAATACAAATAGTACTACAAGGATTGAGCTTCTCGAGTTTCTGCTTCTCTACGCCAATGTACTATCCTAGAACCTACATACTGCCTATAATGAACAATAAAGGAATGAGTAAGTGTATCAATTGGAGCCTTTTTTTTAATTAACCTATCGACAAAAATCATAGCATATAGCCCACAGCTGTGTTGAGGATACAAATTGAGATCTCGATATGTACAAATCGAGATCTCGATTTGTATCCTCATCTCGATATCTGTCGAGGGTTCTTCGCACAATTAAGCAAATTCGAATATCAACACATGAAATCGACATAATTAAAGCATATACTCAATCTATATCAACGGTTAATCAACTATAATCAACTAAAAAACATATTTCAACACATATAATCAACTAAAATCACATAAAAATGGAAATTTAAAACTAAAAAAAAGTAAAAAAATCGACAAAATAGGTGGGAAAATGGTACCTGGTTCGCTTCGGGTTGTTCCTCATACATACTGTAGACGGAATGTAGTCTTTTTTTCGGTTGGGCATGCGAAATTCGTGGTTTGGAGCTTGCAATCGGCAAAAATGGAGGTTCACGGTGGTGGGTGAATCGAGCTAGAGAGAGACAGAGAGATAGAGGAAGTGGGGTTGGGTATAATAAATTCATAAACAATTAATGTAAAAATATTTTAAAAATCAAATTCTCTCTCCAATCACTGACAAAGTGACTAAAAAATTTATATTTTTAAACATGTGGCTAGATAATATGTTAAATTATTAAAAGTGGCTTGATAAATTTTGCTCTCTTATAAATTTCAAAAATTATTCTTTTTGAAACTAGAAACCCTACGCAAGTAAGCAAGAGTTTCGGCACATTCAATATTAATATCCATTTTTGTTGAACACACAAACACTCGGGAGCACAATTGAATCATTTCGGAAAATAACCCTTAGTCCAATCACTCCTGAAGCCCCTAACGAAGTATTAGAATTAAGTTTAATCTATTCCAAAGGTGGTGAGGCCAACATTAAGTTTTATTTAATTATTATGTAATCACCCATCTTCGTCCTTAATAAGCCCTCAAGCTTTATTTATTTTTCATTCTCAACCCTCTTCCTTTTTTATAGTCTACCGGTGAGAGAAAAATATATTCCCTTTGTCTCATGAAATTAATTCCATTATTGATTTTTATCTGATCCACATAATTATTTTATTATCAAAAATGAAAAAATAATTCATTTGTACTAATAAATTATTAATTTCTATTATTTCTATCTTCTTTATAATTGTGTCGAAATCAAATTGAATTAATTTGTAAAACGTGGAGAGTATCATAAAATCCATTATTATTAAAACAAATAAAAAAAAAAAGGATTTGAGAGGGTGATGCCCCCTGCCACTGTCTGAAAACAATACTTTATTTGTTTGACAGTCAAATTTTATATATCCAGAAGAAATTACCTACCTAGAAAGCGGTGGTTGTAGATTCCATTTTTGACTATTTTAAATATTACTCCCTCCGTTCCATTTTAATAGTCTCATTTTCCATTTTTGTACGTCCCACTTTAATAGTCTCATTTTTAAAAAAGGTAATTTTTTCACACTCAACAATAAAATATTAATTCCACTCAACTCATTCTACACTCACATGTCTTGGTTATTGTGCCAAAAACAAATGAGACTATTAATATGAGACGGAGGGAGTATAAGAAAATAATTGATCTATTTGGATGCACATCGTTATATCAATGAAGATTAATTTTTTTTCTTAATTCTGCTAAAAAGTTTCTGACAGAAACAATAATTAATGACAAAACATCATACACGTTCCATAATAATACATTAATATATCTCTATTTATCTATTTCATAATCAATTCTTGAATCCTATATTTTTGCTCAACTTCTTGCCTAATGTTCCTGAACTATTGTTAAAAAAATATATATGTGTTGAATTAACATTTTTTGTTTATATTGAATGAGCAAATCAAGATACCATATAATTATATGTTAATATTTCAAAAGCATTAATTGTTTTCCTTGAGACGTGGCAATTGCCATGTATAGAAATGAGAAGATAGTTATAATTTTAGAAATATAGATGGATTTCCTTCCTCTTGTCCTTTCCCCATTCATGTCGACCAAACATTATTTCAAAAAAAAAAAAAAAAAATTAATCATTTTTTTTCTCTAAAAAAATAAGTTATTCGATAAAACATCTTATGTTATCGTAAAAAAGGTGCACCAACCCATTGTGGGCAACATAACATTGACCATAAGATTAATTGTAATTATTATTGTATTATCATATCACTCATGAGTATATTAACACATGTTTGTGGTGGGTACGTGAGAGTTTCAGATGTTATTGATGAATGTAATTGAATTACACGAGCTTAATCAATATAAAAAAAATTATAATTATAAGTTATCATTACTTTATTCTTAAAAAAATCTTTTTACAATAATATTTACTCAAATTCATTTTCTATATATAATTACAAAGTAGCCTGAGATTTGTTTATAAAACAGTATATATAAGTTTTTTCTTAACAAAGTGAATACTAATTTGTTAATTTCAAACTAATTTAGTTAATCAATAAATCCAGATGTGAATAATAACTGAGATATGGGCGATAAAATGAAAAAATCTCGAGTCAAAGTTTGGTAAACCTAACCACGACACCTATTATACGAATTAATTAACAAAGTCGACAAATGTATCGCTTTCTCACTAACATACTTATAATAAATATTTATTAACATACTTATAATAAATAGAAAAGAACATTTAATAAATAGTTTCGGATTAATCATTTACTGGTTTCATTCTCCTTACTTAAAAAAATTGACAACAATTTATTAATAATGGATAGGAAGGACGGTGGTAAATGCTTGGGAGCTTGGGGTCGGCCTTATCCACGGCCCCTTCATTTTTATTAAAAAAATATAAATAATAAATGAATTATAAATAGTTTCTCCTTTTATGAATATCAGTGAGTTATTGTTGGGAAAGTGGTCAGCAAATGGAAATACCAAACGGGCAAGCAAGCGGAATCAGAAACCAACACCTTCCCGATTTACTAGAATCTGACAGGAGCATAAAATTCTAGCCCAAGAAATTTTGAGAAACTGGGAATAAAAGAAATAAGAACACACCAATTTAACGTGGAAAACTCTCTTCAAAAATGAAGAGATAAAAACCACGAGACCTCACGGTCCACAAAGAAATCCACTATTTCAAAAGAAGGAGTACAAGAGTTCTACCCGACTCTAATCTTGATTTTTGTCCTTTACAATTTTAAGAAGGCACAAAAATCTCCTTTTTCTCCTCTCTTTTCTCACTCTGTTATTCTCTGTTATTCTCTAAAAATTGCAGAGAATAATCTACATAAGTTGTTGAAAAGAAACTTCCTAAAGAAGCTACAATAAATTACATTGGGAACTACAACAACTTTCTCTTCTCCCAAAGTCAGTGGATGCAGAAAGTCAACAGCATTCCAGCATCCAGCATCAGCAGTCGGCGCCAACAGCTAGCACACTTGCTTTGCTCAGCATTCAGCAAACATGCTTTGCTAGCATTCAGCAAACATGCTTTGCTAGCATTCAGCAGCTAGCATTCAGCATAGCTAGCATTCAGCAGCGAGCAAACCTCCTTCAGCAACCTTGCTTCAGCAACCTTCATTCAGCAGCTAGCAAACCTCCTTCAGCAAACTTGCGAATTTCCAGCAATTTGGGCTTCTAGAAAAACACATAGTTGGGAGCCCACCCCAACAGTTATTAAGTAGTAGAAATTTTATTTAGTGAGATCAATTGATTGATAACATGGTGTTCTTTAAATTTTAAAAGTTAAGATGGAGTTGTAGTGAAGATTAGGAATAAACAATTAAAAAAAATCTAGATAATTTTAGAATACATAATAATTCATAATATTGTATAATATCTTGTTAGGAATATAGTAATATTATGAAATATACTATGTAATGCAATTATCTTTCTTCTCTGAATGCATTCACTTTTGTTCTTCAATTCTTAATAGGATAATGTAAAATATGATTCAAAATGTTGAAGATACAATAGTACTTGTTTTAGATATTCTAATATATTTTGTATCTTTATTATTATTATTATTATTATTATTATTATTATTATTATTATTATT